>JAVJIF010004347.1:0-263621 GCA_038442645.1 Agave tequilana
ATTTTAGTGAGTCACGTTCACTAGCAATCTCTTCCTTCTCTTACAAAATCAATTCAAAATTTGAACACAAATCCTTCATTTCTTCTTTTAGTTCAAATTTTCTTTTTCAAAAGATCATGTTTTTCTAAAAAAATTTCAAGCTTTGTAGCAAGTTCCATATTTAAAGTTTGAACTTCTACACCCATAACAATAGGAACTAGAGCTATCATCTAATTGAGATTCCGATTGTACCTCAAGGAGTCATTCCCTTGGACCCATGAGGCAATGCTCGTCGGACTTGTCTCTCCTAGATCTCCTCAACTTATTGATGATCCTTGGTAGCTTGAGAGAAGCCAATGCTCCAACTGCAAAAGCTGAATCATAGTGAGCAAATACATGTAATAGATCTTTATTAAGAGATGTTCTAAGTGTCTTAAGGGCTAATGCATTGGCCTTTCTATGCTTGCTATCATTGGGCAGGATTCTTTGGTAGTGGCTTGATAAACTAGATGTCCTAGGCTTTTTAAAATGACACTCATCTTGGCCTTCCAAATATTGTCTAGAAAAGTCAAACATAGGAGGGCTATCCATGAGTGCAACTAAATGTGTGTAAATAAAAATACAATGTAGACTAGCAAACCAAGATCTCACTCCTAGGCGGTTAAACCTAATATCAGGAGCGGAGCTCTGATACCAATTGAAATCACCTAGAGGGGGGTGAATAGTGATAAGCTAATCTAGTGAACTTAATGAGGAAAAATTAATTGCAATTACATACAAGTAAGTAATTAAGCAAAGAATATAATGCAAGAGATAAGAACAAGTAAACCAAACGCAAACACGAGAATTTTTCCGAGTTCGAGCACCCAGCTCTACATCCTCGCCTTCACCAGAAGGATTTCCAACCACTATAACTTCACAAAGAGTTACAATCACACCGGAGTACCCAACTCCACAATCTCGAACACAAGTACTTCTTGGTGATCAAAAGCCACAAGCTCTCTTTTGCAAAGCCTCTTTCCCTTACAAGAATCCTGTAGAACAATGGTTAGAATTGAAGCTCTAATATTGTAAGTGGAAAAGAAAATGAAATTCAGAGAGTTAGAAAATAAACTTTAGCGATGAGAGATTTTTTCAACACAAAAACCAAGGACCAAACTCTTTGAAAGCCTTTGAAAACTTTGAATATTTTTGCCAATGCTTGTTGTGAAAACCTCTACCCTAATGACCCCTTTATATAGGATTGAGGAAGAGTAAACATAGAAAATTTTACCTGATTATAAGAGGGAAAATTGACCCTCTAAAACAGCTAACCACATTTTATTAAACTTAAACACATTTTGAAAACATGTTAAAATCAGCCTCCAGAAAATTAGCTATTACTGCCAATCTGGCAAATTGGTCAACTTTGAGCACATTTTTTCAGGCAACAAACGTTCGATTCAGAATAAGTTATATAGGAATAATTTGTAGATCTTTAAGTCTTCGTTTTACTGCAACTAAAATTAACTCATATCAGTTTGGACGCGAAAGTTATCAATAAAACACTGATAGGTGTCAAACAGAAACTGTAAGCTATTTTTAGAGCAAGAACAGAGTTCAACCAAATATTTGACGTCTTTAAAATTTGAATCTGAAAATGATTATTGAATAAGAAATTTATATCTAAAAGTTATCTTTGAATGCAATTGAATCATATTATTTGAATATAAGAATAAAAAGTTATGATAACAACTATAAGAGGGTGTCAAGCAGATCAGCAGAACTAAAACTACTTCAAATTCAAAACCCAATATATCTACTTGAAATCCAAAACGATTAAATCAAAAACCAAACGTATTGAATTATTGTGTGCGTATTTGAGCTTCAACCTATCCACTATTCTTTAACAAAACTATAAAACTAAAACAAAACTAATGAAGTCTCTTGAGCCATGCAAAGCCATGCAAAGCCATGCTAGATCCTTCTCTTCTATGATCATTCCTTCTTGTGCCTTTTGCCTTATTTGCTTCATGAACCTAGAAAGTCTTGCAATGGCCTTCAAAAATAGTACTAACCTGAAACTCATCTTGAACAAACTCATTAGTACCATATAGCTCTTAAGTGTTTTGTTATCATTAAAACTCTAAACAAATGAGTGTGTAACCTTTTGGGCCACACATGCATGCTTAACTTCCTAGACAAACTTATTTTGACTTACCTATTCATGTGGTTTTGTGTTTTGGTATTTATAACAAAACATATTTTTGGAATTAAAGACAAAAACTATGATATGTATATGTTTCATGTATATTGGACCTATGTCCATATGCAACATGCTTTATAATGTTTAAGTATCATGTTTTTGTATTGGATAAGTATTGGACAAAGTTATTTGAAAAATCAAAGTTTGGAAAAATACAAGTTTTGGTTTGTGACATATTTGTAAGACACAAAAATGGTTCAAATGTTTGATATTTGTGTTGAAATTTTTATCACATATTTGTATATCAATGAAAAATGTTAAAACTTTTTTGTTGGAATTTTAAAGATTTATGGGATTTATTAGAATATTTTTTAACAAGTTTTTCTGACCTAGATTTCTGCATGACAGGCTCTGGCGGTCGACTGACCGGTCGACCGAACCCCAGAGTCGGTCGACCGACGTGCATAAGCCTGTGCACGTTGGCAGGAAATTGGGTCGGTCGACCGGGCGGTCGACCGGACCAGAGAGCTCTGCTCTCTGTTTTTCTACGGTCGACCGCCGGTCGACCGCAGGTCTCCAACGTCATATTATGACCGTTGGCGGTCGACCGGGCAGTCGACCGCTAGCCATATCAGGCTGAGAATTTAGCCTAACGGCTAGTTTTGTATTGGGGCTATAAATACCCCATTGCTTTGAGTTTTTGGTTAAGATTTTAAGAGCAAAAATTCCAGTTTTTCTCTAGTGTTTTAAACAAGTTTTTAAAAGTATTTTTGTGCCAAAAAGATCAATATTATTTGTTTTAAGTATTTTGTTTATTTCAAAGAAATTAGGATTTTGGGAATTAGTTTTGATTTAAAATTTCTATATCTATTTTGGTGTTTTCCCAAGAGAATTTCTTTGATCAAAACACTTGTTTTTTCACACTTGAGCTATCTTCTATCCTATTCTATTAGGATCATTTATTTGTGGGAAAAGTTTGGTTTGTGGTTGAGATATCCACTTTGTTGTAAACCCATTTTATTTGGATATCCCTCTTTGGTAGAGGTAGATTTAGGTTGTTGGTTGCTCCCTCTTTGGTAGAGGTTGAGGTTGTGGTTTACTCCCTCTTGGTGAGGTGGAGTTAGGTTGGTGTTTGTATCCCTCTTCGGTAGAGGTGGATTGTGTTTTGTAGCCTCGATGGAGGTTGTGGTGGTTGTATTGGTGGAGTTCGGTACTCCGGTCTTCGGTAGACCATTTGTAATTGTCTCGGTGGAGGTTCCCTCAGTGGGAGTCCTAGGTGGACAAGTTAGTGGATTAGAAATCCTTCTCGGTGAAGGCGGGGACGTAGAGCTCAGTGCTCGAATCTCGAAACACATCTTGTTATTTGCGTTTGATCCATTAACTCTCTCCCTCTCTCTTTATTTGTGTTGTGCATCATTCATATCATTTATATCTTATATGCTTGTGTTGTGCCTTGCATTGATTCTTATTGCTTATCATTATATGCTTGGATTGATTGTGTGTTCCTCACTTGTGTTTTTCCGCGAGAGCTTCATATAGTGGCTCAACTCTTATCTAGAGGAATCAAGAGGAGTTAGTCCAGAGCCCTTCACGGCGAATTCGGCTACACTCGTTGGTAACACGAAGTGTTGTTACAAATTACTTTTAATTTCCGTATTTAATCACCTATTCACCCCCTCTAGGTGATTTCAAATTAGCCTATAGATAGTCGAAACCCTCCGCTGTGGAAGTGTCCCCCGCTTGGAGTCCCTGCCTCGTTGATTGGAGTGTCCCCCATAAGAATCACACATACTTGCACGTTCTGTTATGGGAGTATCCCCCACTCGGAGATGGCAATGCAAGCACCAGCCTACAGGCTCCATCAATTAGCCTACGGGCAGTTGAAACACTCCATTGTGAGAGTGTCCCCCTATAAGAATCCTTGATGCTTGTACGTCCCAGTGTAGAGTGTCCCTCACTCGAAGATGAAAACACAAGCATCAGCCTACAGGCACAGGCCCCCTCCCGATTAGCCTATGGGCAGTTGAAACCCTCCGCTGTGGGAGTGTCCCTACATGGAATCTAAAGTTTACAGATACCTTTGATGGGTTTAGGCCCACTCGGATGTAACTACGCAAACCCATTGATACTCCATTACCAACCAACCGAACCAGAGATAGAGGTCACCACTACTAAGAGGCATGTTCATATCAATTCTGAAAAGCTTATGGTAAAAACAAACCAGGCAAGATCTAAACATAACCATTTCCATTCCAAAAGTTATTTTCATTCCAAAGATATTTTCATTCTGAATATCATTCTATTAATTTATTTGGTTACATCTTAAAAGTGTAATGCAAAAAAAACCTTTTACATTTGTATTTACATTTTCAAGAAGAAAGACAATATATCCAAACCCTTATGCGCCAATCCATCCTACTAAACCCACCTCACCTTTCAATTCTGTGGACAAACTCGAAGTCACAGGGAAATATCTACCAGAAGATATCATCTCTTTGTTCACGCCACCATCCGAAGGTCCGACATCGGCGAAGAGAAGATCGAGAGACTGAGGCAACACGGGTCAGAAAGAGTGTTTCAACCTAGAACTCATTCTCCCTTTTCGTTCCCCTATAACTCCAAGTCAGCCAAACTGACGCCACCATCTTCCTCGCGTTGCGAGAAGGATGAGAAGGTCCCCCCAGAACCCTCCAGGGACCAAAGCCAGCAAGACATGCAACGCGATGATGAATCACATCTGCACCTTGGAGCCACCGAGGAGAAGTACCATTCCCCAATAGAGAGACTCCAAATCACCAATGGAGAAACTCCATCCCACTAGATGGTCCCTCTATTTGGGCAAATTAAAGGCCCATCTGTCCGTCCTGCACATCCCCTCTGGCAGCGGCGCCAATGTCATGGTGACTAATGCGTCGTAACAACCCCTTCATAATAACTATTTTGACGTCCAACCAGACTTCCTAGAAAAGAGAGCCTGATTGATTAGTCACATATATTGCATATACATTGTCACCTTACCATACTTTTTAGCTAATAAATCCTATTAATAAGTCTTCTTCTTATTTGTTTAATGTAGGCCCAATTGCTAAAAGAAAGGAAAGAGAAACAAGCCCAAAAGCCCACAAAATTCTGATTTAATTCAGAATAAATTCGAAATCAAGGAATCAGGGCAAAATCTTGGCATATCAGAGAGGTTGAAAATCGATTGAGAAGAATCCTCCCTGAATCAAGCGGTTGAAGCAACAATCAAGGCTGTTTCGTCAAATCCTGAAGCTGCAATGAGAAAACCACAGAAGATATTGGCAAATCATCAAACCGGAGCATTCCACCAATTGGGTGTGGCCATATGGCCACACCAGGGCTGCTGAAATGTGGCCCTAGCCGCGTTTTCGTGGCTTGTTGAAGTCAGTTGGGGGAGCGTTTGCTCCCCCAATCTTCCTGGGATCTCCCCCCTCTGGTTTTTTTCCTATAAATACTAGTTTCAACAGAGGAAAAAGGAGTGAAGACTAGGATTAGAATTTTCGTTTATTCTTTAAGGATTTAGGCTCTTTGTTAGATAGCATAAAAGTTGTATTTTTGTTTTGTAATTTGTAGTTCAATGCAAACACCAGAAGAGAAGAGTGGAATTGAGTGTGTAATTCGTCTTTGAAATGACAATCGAAGGAGTTCTACTCGCTTGATCAACTCAACTCGAATTCGGTATGTTCAAGTTTACTTGTCATTCTCTTGTTTGTTTTCATTTCGTAATGAGTTGCTAATTCATTTTCTGGGCTCACTAATGGATCTCTTCTACCACCTCTCTCTTGACTGATTTTCATAAAAAGCAACACTTTTTGAATCTTAAAGTACCTTATTTAAAACTTCATTCTTGAAAGCACATGAGGATTTTTTTACTTTAAACTTGGACTTTTAAAGCACAAATCTCTTTGAACTATTTTTAATCCATACTTGCTTCTTCGCTCTTCATGCTTTAATATTCACTTCTTAATGATTTGTAATGAAAGGGCTTAAGATTTAAATGAGATGTTCTTATTTGTTATTCTTGGACATTAAAAGAAACTAAAGGTTTTTGGTTCATAATAAAAGTGATGCAACCCAAATTTTTTTGAGATAAGTACATAGTTGAGTTAAAAATTAGTGAGCCCATATCTTCTCCTCTTATATTTAAAACAAACCAAATAATTTTGAAAGTTTATTTTCACCTTCTCCAAAGTCTTCTCTAAAGTTGTAATTTCTCTTTTAATCATCTCCTTCTTTCCATTCTCTTTTCCATTAAAAAACAAGCACAATTCTTTGTCATTAAATGGAACACCGAAAAGCTTTCATCGCATTCCTCCTCGTGGACACGACCCGTTAGCCATAGCTACATGGTAAATCTCTTAACTCTTTATTTGTTCTTTCATTTTTAGCAATCAATTTTGGCGCCGTTGCCGGGGAGGGAACGGTGTATTTGTTTTTTAACAAGTTTTGTGTGTTGTTTCAGGGACTTGAAGATTCAGATCTAGCATTCAAGCTTTGCACGAGAAGACTTGCAAATTCTGTGCCGCTACTCTCGAAAGTAGGAAATAATTTCAAGAAATTGCTTTGCAAAAAGTTTAAAATTTCATTGGACTACTTGCTCGCAAACACTAAGAATTTTTCCGAGATTCGAGCACCCAGCTCTACATCCCCGCCTTCACCCAGAAGGATTTCTAATCACTATAACTTCACAAAGAGTTACAATCACACCGGAGTACCCAACTCCACAATCTCGAACACAAGTACTTCTTGGTGATCAAAAGACCACAAACTCTCTTTTGCAAAAGCCTCTTTCCCTTATAAGAATCCTGTAGAACAATGGTTAGAATTGAAGCTCTAATATTGTAAGTGAAAAAGAAAATGAAATTCAAAGAGTTTAGAAAATAAAACTTCAGCGATGAGAGATTCTTCAGCACAAAACCAAGGACCAAACTCTTTTGAAAGCCTTTGAAAACTTTGAATATTTTTGCCAATGCTTGTTGTGAAAACCTCTACCCTAATGACCCCTTTATATAGGATTGAGAAAGAGTAAACATAGAAAAGTTTTACCTGAATATAAGAGGAAGAAATTGACCCTCTAAAACAGCTAACCACGTTTTATTTAAACTTAAACACATTTTGAAAACATGTTAAAAATCAGCCTCTAGAAAATTAGCTATTACTGCCAATCTGGCAGATTGGTCAACTTTGAGCACATTTTTCAGGCTGCAAAAATTCGAATTCAGAATAAGATATATAGGAATAATTTGTATATCTTTAAGTCTTCTTTTTAATGCAACTAAAATTAACTCAATATCAGTTAGGATATGAAAGTTATCAATAAAACACTGATAGGTGTCAAAACAGAAACTGTAAGCTATTTTCAGAACAAGAATAGAGTTCAACCAATATTTAGCATCTTTAAAATTTGAATCTGAAAATGATTATTGAATAAGAAATTTAGATCTGAAAGTTATCTTTGAAATGCAAGTTGAATCATATTATTTGAATGTAAGAATAAAAAGTTATGATAATAACTATAAAAGGGTGTCAAGCAGATCGGCAGAACTAAAACTGGTTCAAATTCAAAACCCAATATATGTACTTGAAATCCAAAACTGATTAAATCAAAAACCAAACGTAGTGAATTATTGTGTGTGTATTTGAGCTTCAACCTATCCACTATTCTTTAACAAAACTATAAAACTAAAAATAAAACTAATGAAGTCTCTTGAGCCATGCAAAGCCATGCAATGCCATGCTAGATCCTTCTCTTCTATGATCATTCCTTCTTGTGCCTTTTGCCTTATTTGCTTCATGAACCTAGAAAGTCTTGCAATGGCCTTCAAAATAGTACTAACTTGAAACTCATCTTGAACAAACTCTTTAGTACCAATATAGCTCTTAAGTATTTTGTTATCATCAAAACTCTAAACAAATGGAGAGTGTAACCTTTTGGGCCAACAATCTCCCCCTTTTTGATGATGACAAAACAAATAGGCTATATTATCAGGATATAAAAGGGATATAAAAACTCTCCCTCAAATGATACTCTATTTTATCAAGTATAAAACATGAAAGCATATACATATATGAATATGTACAAAACATGAAACCTACATATACATATATGAGATAAACATTTAAAAACATGAACATGTACAAAATATGAACATGTACAAAATATGAAACCAAAACATGAAATCACCAATTCTTCTCCCCCTTTTTGTCATACATCAAAAAGGGTTAGAAAACAACCAATAAATAATGACAATGCATATATATGCATAAAACAATCTTTTAATACCAAAATAAATCTTTACATGAACATGTTCTGAAATAATGCTCTTGATACCAATAAAAAACCAAACTAACCAAACTATGTTCTTGTATAAATATACATATAAACTCAAATACTTCTCCCCCTTTTTATCAATCATCAACAAAGGGGTCTAAGTAAGCAATAAAACATATTCTTCTAACATGATACCAATTTAAAAAAATATCAATATAAGTGAATCATAATATCAATTGAAAGATAATCAATATATAAAAATTCTTGTTATTAATAAAACAAAAACAATAAGCGAAGTATAAAAACAACAAAATACTTCTCCCCCTTTTTGTAAATAAACAATTAAAAATCATGCATCTTGATACCAATAGAAAGTAAACAAATAAGCATCTTGATGCCAATTGTAAGTATTTTTCATATGATACCAAATTAAAATCCATATTAATTTTTCTTTAAATCATTTCTCATCATAAAGTATGGGAGTGAAAAACAAAGGTAAACCAAATATCAATTGAGAGATAAAATACGAATTTTATCCCCCTTTATGAAATACCAAATAAAATGATGCATAAGCTTGTATTAGGAAACCAATTAAAAAGTAATCAATTTAAATATGATATTCATTAAAAATCAAGTTTGGCAAAACTAAAATTTGTGATATTATTGAGTACAAATTAAACATATATGAGTATACAAAAAGAATGTCAATATTGATACCAATTGAAATGATCCAATGATACCAATTGAAACAATAATAAGATCAAGTGTATACCTCATATAACCTACCACCCATTTCATGCACATGTTTTAAAATGATTTTCAATAATAACATACATGGCATGGTCGTCCAACCAACCGCCCTTAGATGGTAGGGTTTTCAAAAATAGGTTTGAACATAAAGTATGTTCGAAAACTCTACCAAAACGAAGAATATAGCAACTAGTTAAATGAAAAAAACTTGTAAACTAGTACGAAATCCTTCAACCAAGGAATAAAACAAACTTGTTTTTCATGAAACACATGTAAATCACATGGCACTAAAGCTCTCAAAATCTATATAGCACAATCATACTCATGAAAACAAAATCATGAGAAACCATCAAATAAGGAGAGTGTATAAGTGTAATGTGAAACACACTATCATGAAAACATGCACTTAAGCTCAATTAAGGTATTCCTTTAAACATGAAAACATGAGACTCATCAAAACTAAATTTTCATTTAACCCAATTCATACTTCAAGGTATATGTATGTTTTGACAAAACAAGAAGTATACATACGTTTCCCTAAACACAATTTAAGTCCATAATAACGATTTGCATGAAAAGCAAATGACTCAAAGGGTATACATGTATATCTTAAAGTTTGGCAAAATAGGCATA
This sequence comes from Agave tequilana, assembly GCA_038442645.1. Taxonomy (NCBI): domain Eukaryota; kingdom Viridiplantae; phylum Streptophyta; class Magnoliopsida; order Asparagales; family Asparagaceae; genus Agave; species Agave tequilana. The sequence goes on from JAVJIF010004347.1 coordinate 9,840, forward strand.
TACATGAAGTTAAAACACAAGATCATAAAACATATCCAAAATAGGGAATACAGGTTAGAATGCATGAATCATCAAAACTAGACTATACTAGCACATCTAATGGGTACAAAAGAGCGTTCAAGCACAAACATATAATGATCTATTTGTGGCCCATAATATGTACAAGTATATATCCTAGTTTTAATGAAAACTAACATCTAAACAATTAATCAAATCATGTAGCATAAAACGGGACATAAATCATCATTACAAACATAAAATAATCATTATGTAAATCCACATGCTATTAGAACTATGAAAGACACGATAGCTAAACAAGGTGCGAACACAACATATGTGTCAATATAAACATGGGTGAACTCAAAAGCTATACATGCATGTCAATGGTCTAATAATCATGGCATTTAACATACTAATCAAAACATGAAGTATCAAAACAAAAATCATAAACATCCATATGATCATTATGTATATGCATGTGCATTAGATCTAGGACATACATATTAGTTATAAAAACAAAGTGAGAACACAATGATATAAGTCCATTTTAAACAAGAGTGTCTCAAATAACTAACAAGTATATCACTATACTAATAAACATGGCATAGGCATAATGAACAATAAAACATGACATGTTATAAATCAATGACATGAAAAAACATGCAAATATAAATGGGAGTTAGAGATTGATATCAAAACTGATAAAGGCACCTCTCTAATTCTCCAAACCAATGGTGGTCCTCTCCACCAAACTCCCCTTGAAAGTGATGCATTCAAATTGTTTTTCTTTAGGCATGGAACGCATCCACTTCAAGGTATCACCACTCTCACGTGATACGAGAGCCCACACCTACATCAAAAACCATAGGGGTGGTCTTTGGTACCCATTTTCTTTTGGGTCCATAGGGTTAGCACCTCTCCTAACCCAAACAACATTATTTACTAAATTTTCATCATATATACGATCATAACAAAATCTAGCAAGGTGGCCCTTACGTCCACAATGTGTACATGTATACACATGAGCATACATGTGATGGTGGTGACCGTGGGAAGTATGTATATGCCGTGAAGGGTGTGCATGCAAAGATGGAACTTGTTTCTTTCGAACCAAGGATTCCAAGCGTGTGTGGTTCATGGCACAATGGCTCAAAGTGGAGCCCAACAATCAACATTTTTCTTCAAAACATTTATATTATTTTAAATAGTTGAAGATAAAGTGGAGCATGCAATAGATGTGCTAGATGAAGAGCTACACTAGCATGGCAAACATGATTATCTATATCCTTTTTCAAAGATTTATTTTTATTTAAAACAAGATCTAATTCTTTAGTAATGAAATCAATTTCATTTTTCAAAGAATGGTTATCTTTTAAAATAAAATCCAATTTTGAAGATAAAATCTCATTATTTTTCACAACATCATCATAATCATTTTTATTTTTTAAAAATTCATTTTCCTTTAGGGCAAGGTCAAGTTGAGATTTTAGTGAGTCACGTTCACTAGCAATCTCTTCCTTCTCTTGCAAAATCAATTCAAAATTTGAACACAAATCCTTCATTTCTTCTTTTAGTTCAAAATTTTTCTTTTTTAAAAGATCATGTTTTTCTAAAAAAATTTCAAGCTTTGTAGCAAGTTTCATATTTAAAGTTTGAACTTCTAAACACCCATAACAATAGGAACTAGAGCTATCATCTAGTTGAGATTCCGATTGTACCTCAAGGGAGTCATTCCCTTGGACCATGAGGCAATGCTCGTCGGACTTGTCTCTCCTAGATCTCCTCAACTTATTGATGATCCTTGGTAGCTCGGGAGAAGCCAAGATGCTCCAAACTGCAAAAGCTGAATCATAGTGAGCAAATACATGTAATAGATCTTTATTAAGAGATGCTCTAAGTGTCTTAAGGGCTAATGCATTGGCCTTTCTATGCTTGCTATCATTGAGGAAGGATTCTTTGGTAGTGGCTTGATAAACTAGATGTCTTAGGCTTTTTAAATGACAACTCATCTTGGCCTTCCAAATATCATGTCTAGAAAAGTCAAACATAGGAGGGCTATCCATGAGTGTAAACTAAATGTGTGTAAATAAAAATACAAATGTAGACTAGCAAACCAAGATCTCACTCCTAGGCGGTTAAACCTAATATCAGGAGCGTAGGCTCTGGTACCAATTGAAATCACCTAGAGGGGGGTGAATATGTGATAATGCTAATCTAGTGAACTTAATGCGGAAAAAATTAATTGCAATTACATACAAGCAAGTAATTTAAGCAAAGAATATAATGCAAGAGATAAGAGCAAGTAAACCAAACGCAAACACCGAGAATTTTTCCGAGGTTCGAGCACCCAGCTCTACATCCTCGCCTTCACCCAGAAGGATTTCTAACCACTATAACTTCACAAAGAGTTACAATCACACCGGAGTACCCAACTCCACAATCTCGAACACAAGTACTTCTTGGTGATCAAAAAACCACAAACTCTCTTTTACAAAAGCCTCTTTCCCTTACAAGAATCCTGTAGAACAATGGTTAGAATTGAAGCTCTAATATTGTAAGTGGAAAAGAAAATGAAATTCAGAGAGTTTAGAAAATAAAATTTTAGCGATGAGAGATTCTTCAACACAAAAACGAAGGACCAAACTCTTTTGAAAGCCTTTGAAAACTTTGAATATTTTTGCCAATGCTTGTTGTGAAAACCTCTACCCTAATGACCCCTTTATATAGGATTGAGGAAGAGTAAACATAGAAAATTTTTACCTGATTATAGAGGAAGAAATTGACCCTCTAAAACAGCTAACCACATTTTATTTAAATTTAAACACATTTTGAAAACATGTTAAAAATCAGCCTCCAGAAAATTAGCTATTACTGCCAATCTGGCAGATTGGTCAATTTTGAGCACATTTTTCAGGCTGCAAACTTTTGAATTCAGAATAAGTTATATAGGAATACTTTATAGATCTTTAAGTCTTCGTTTTAATGCAACTAAAATTAACTCAATATCAGTTTGGACGAGAAAGTTATCAATAAAACACTGATAGGTGTCAAAACAGAAACTGTAAGCTGTTTTCAGAACAAGAATAGAGTTCAACCAAATATTTGACGTCTTTAAAATTTGAATCTGAAAATGATTATTGAATAAGAAATTTATATCTGAAAGTTATCTTTGAAATGCAAGTTGAATCATATTATTTGAATATAAGAATCAAAAGTTATGATAACAACTATAAAAGGTGTCAAGCAGATCAGCAGAACTAAAACTAGTTCAAATTCAAAACCCAATATATGTACTTGAAATTCAAAACCGATTAAATCAAAAACCAAACGTATTGAATTATTGTGTGCGTATTTGAGCTTCAACCTATCCACTATTCTTTAACAAAACTATAAAACTAAAAACAAAACTAATGAAGTCTCTTGAGCCATGCAAAGCCATGCAATGCCATGCTAGATCCTTCTCTTCTATGATCATTCCTTCTTGTGTCTTTTGCTTTATTTGCTTCATGAACCTAGAAAGTCTTGCAATGGCCTTCAAAAATAGTACTAACCTGAAACTCATCTTGAACAAACTCATTAGTACCAATATAGCTCTTAAGTATTTTGTTATCATCAAAACTCTAAACAAATGGAGAGTGTAACCTTTTGGGCCAACACATGCATGCTTAACTTCCTAGACAAACTTATTTTGACTTACCTATTCATGTGGTTTTGTGTTTGGTATTTATAACAAAACATATTTTTGGAATTAAAGACAAAAACTATGATATGTATATGTTTCATGTATATTGGACCTATGTCCATATGTAACATGCTTTATAATTTTTAAGTATCATGTTTTTGTATTTGGATAAGTATTGGACAAAGTTTATTTGAAAAATCAAAGTTTGGAAAAATACAAGTTTTGGTTTTTGACAATATTTGTAAGACACAAAAATGGTTCAAAATGTTTGATATTTGTGTTGAAATTTTTATCACATATTTGTATATCAATGAAAAATGATAAAACTATTTTTGTGGAATTTTAAAAGATTTATGGGATTTATTAGAATATTTTTTAACATGTTTTTCTGACCTAGATTTCTGCATGACAGGCTCTGGTGGTCGACTGACCGGTCGACCGAACCCCAGAGTCGGTCGACCGACGTGCACAAGCCTGTACACATTGGCAGGAAATTGGGTCGGTCGACCGGGCGGTCGACCGGACCAGAGAGCTCTGCTCTCTGTTTTTCTACGGTCGACCGGCCGGTCGACCGCAGGTCTCCAACGGTCATATTTATGACCGTTGGCGGTCGACCGGGCAGTCGACCGCTAGCCATATCAGGCTGAGAATTTAGCCTAACGGCTAGTTTTGTATTGGGGCTATAAATACCCCATTGCTTTGAGTTTTTGGTTAAGATTTTAAGAGCAAAAATTCCAGTTTTTCTCTAGTGTTTTAAACAAGTTTTCAAAAGTGTTTTTGTGCCAAAAAGATCAATCTTATTTGTTTTAAGTATTTTGTTTATTTTAAAGAAATTAGGACTTTGGGAATTAGTTTTGATCTAAAATTTCTATATCTATTTTGGTGTTTTCCCAAGAGAATTTCTTTGATCAAAACACTTATTTTTTCACACTTGAGCTATCTTCTATCCTATTCTATTAGGATCATTTATTTGTAGGAAAAGATTGGTTTGTGGTTGAGATATACCACTTTGTTGTAAACCCATTTTATTTGGATATCCCTCTTTGGTAGAGGTAAATTTAGGTTGTTAGTTGCTCCCTCTTTGGTAGAGGTTGAGGTTGTGGTTTACTCCCTCTTGGTGAGGTGGAGTTGGAGTTGGTGTTTGTATCCCTCTTCGGTAGAGGTGGATTGTGTTTTGTAGCCTCGATGGAGGTTGTGGTGGTTGTATTGGTGGAGTTCGGTACTCCGGTTTTCGGTAGACCATTTGTAATTGCCTCGGTGGAGGTTCCCTCAGTGGGAGTCCTAGGTGGACAAGTTAGTGGATTAGAAATCCTTCTCGGTGAAGGCGGGGACGTAGAGCTCAGTGCTCGAATCTCGAAACACATCTTATTGTTTGCGTTTGATCCATTAACTCTCTCCCTCTCTCTTTATTTGTGTTGTGCATCATTCATATCATTTATATCTTATATGCTTGTGTTGTGCCTTGCATTGATTCTTATAGCTTATCATTATATGCTTGGATTGATTGTGTGTGCCTCACATGTGTTTTACCGCGAGAGCTTCATATAGCGGCTCAACTCTTATCTAGAAGAATCAAGAGGAGTTAGTCCAGAGCCCTTCACGGGGAATTCGGCTACACTCGTTGGTAACACGAAGTGTTGTTACAAATTACTTTTAATTTCCGTATTTAATCACCTATTCACCCCCTCTAGGTGATTTCAAATTAGCCTATAGATAGTCGAAACCCTCCGTTGTGGAAGTGTCCCCCGCTTGGAGTCCCTGCCTCGTTGATTGGAGTGTCACCCATAAGAATCACACATGCTTGCACATTCTGTTATGGGAGTGTCCCCCACTCGGAGATGGCAATGCAAGCACCAGCCTACGGGCTCCATCAATTAGCCTACGGGCAGTTGAAACACTCCATTGTGAGAGTGTCCCCCTATAAGAATCCTTGATGCTTGTACTTCTGATTAGTATCCAATATTGCATATTTTACATCATAATCCCCATGCATATTACAAATAAATATGTGATTTTTACTCCTCTTCTCTACATATTTGCAGGTACACACTTAATGGAGAGATATCCAAATAATCACTTAATTAACACTAATTAAGTGATTAATCCATGATTAAGATAAAGCCAAATTCAAATCCAGATCTAGAGAGATCCGCGCGCCAATTGGAGAATCCAAGTAGTCCACGTGGCTAACAACCCAACTACCAGATCTCACCAGAAAGATCCGGCTCAACGGCCCAGATCTCGCGGCGATCCCGCGGCAATCCGCGGCAAATCTGGGGCCGTTGAGCCCCAGATTTTGTGGCAACCACCTTGGCTCTCGAAGCTTCTCCTTTCTGCTATAAATACTCCACCTTCACCTGCGAGCTGAGACGGAATGGAGAAGAGAGGAGATTAGTTTAGTTGTTGTAATTTTCATGTATTTTTCTCTAGGTTTTGTTCTTTAGATCCCTCTTCTTCTTCCCTAGAATTCAATGTAAAAGAGAGTGATTGTGAGGGAGAGAGCTTGTGTAATCAAGAGTGACACTTGAAGCAACAAGGATTGATCTATCCTCCTTCCTCTACTTGAAGCTTGGTTCTAGTTTATGTGTTTTCTTTACATGCTTTCTTTATTGCTTTCTTTAATTCTTGCAATTTACTTCAAGCTTTGTTTTAGTTCTTTAATGGCTTGTAGCTAATTTTCCTTCCATGTACTAGTTTACCTCTAGCTTAGCTTTCTTCACTAACTCATGGGTGATTGCTTTTGTTCATCTTGCAAGTTGTATGATCTTCTCTTCTCCGATGGTTAAACCACCATCTTGCAAGTGAGAAAGTAATTAGGTCAACACGTGAGACGAATCCTACGCTAATGGAGTGACAACATTAGGCAAGCATTCGCTATCAAGGAGTCTAGTAAGTCTTGGCAAGCTAGCAAGGTAAGCTAGTCATGGATTGCTTTCTTTAAGTTTTCATTTCTTTTCTTGTGAATACCAAATCCTCTTCTTGATTTCTTTTCCGACGATTTCCACCATGAACATATCCATCTTTTCTTTTAGTTTCTTTTACATTTGATTCACTAAGTTTATAAGCAAGAGAAGAATACTCGTTTGTTCACTTCACTACCACACGTTAAAGCTTCCATCGCGAGCTCTCCCTGAGAATCGACTCGGTATAGTCCTATACTATAACGGAGACAAGAAAGGGTACATCAAATACATTTACTACATAATAAGTACACCTTCTTAGTCTTAATCAAAATGGCGCCGTTGCCGGGGAGAGCGACGTTATTTTTGGTTTAAAGTGAAGTACTAAACGATTCTTCTTCTCTGTTGCAGGTTACAGGAGAAGAAAACAGGAAAATCTTCATTGCAGTCACATATAAGTGGACCTGGGCCTCTGTTCAAGAAAGCAGAGCCCAGGATCCCTCCAAATTGCCGCGGATCCACAACATTTGCCATGGGAACGCGGCAATAAGGAGTTAACTACTTACAAGCTTTCTTCAGGGGCTTCAGATCTGCAAATTACATCTGCTGTTATACTTTATTTCCTGTATACTTCACTTTATTCCTGTTTAATTAAAAAACAGTAAAAAGTTGGTTGAATTGTTAAAAATTGTTTAGACACTTGCATTTTAGGCACGTGTCTCTTCAATTCTTTACTTTTACTGTTGAAGAGTGCTGGAGGCAAGGTACGTGTTTGCATTGCATTTAGACTAGGACAAACTCCTTGCTTGATTTTCATGCTTTGAGTGTATCCTAGCTATATTTCTTGTACACTTGCACAATTCAAATTTAAGGGCATAACCCGTAAATAAGATAAGGTGGGGGAGGTCATTACCCTTTCCTTAGCCCGAAAATCATTTTCCCAAGCACTCACTAACCCAAGCCTAATTTAATAAAAAAGTAGACGTTGGCCCTAGGGACATCTCGGACTCATTTAGGAGATTATCCTAAGGGGGAAAAGTGTTGGAATTTAACTCTTGCAAAATCGGTGTCTAGGAAAGGGGTTGAGGGCCGAAAGCCCGAAGGTTGCTGGTTACTTAATTAAGGAACGTCTCCGGACGGAAAACCTCCCACCAACCTTACCCTTCCCTGGCTGATTAGCTTGTGGTTAGAGTCTACACTGAACCTCCCGTGGACAGTCTATCAGTTAGGAGTCGTCTAGGTCCTAAGTCTACCCTAACTTAGGTTAGAATTTTTCTTTCTTTTGTTTGTTTGTTTGTTTGTTTTTTGTTTGTGATTGTGTGATATGGCTTACAATTACAATTCTTTCCATCCTAATAATAATCCATATTTCACACCATCTCCATATTCGGATAATTCCAACCCGGTGTTTTACAATATGCACCAACCAAATACACCGGGTTGGCCTTACCGAATAAATATGACCCATACACCCCATCTAATGATTATAATGTCCAAAATAATTTCAACTCTTCATCGAGTCATTGGGGATTCCAGTCTCCCGAGTTTAATTATCAACCTCCTTGTCCACCATTTCCACCAAGTCCACAATATTCACAAGATTCATTTCCCAATTCCGCTTCATATACTCCTTTTTCTGAACCATTTGAAGAAAAATCTGAGTTACTAAGGAGTTTAGAAGCCAATTTACAGAGAGCTGAGCAGACACTTCCAGAACCATTTTCCTCTCCAATTCCACAGTATTTTCAAGAGTCTTACTCAGTTCCACCTCTTCATAATGAACAACCATTTATGAGTAATGATTTCTTGTGTGAGTCCACTCTTCCATCACCATACATTTTTGACTCACAATTTCACCATCACTTCCAAGACCACACTTCATCTTTTCATCCAAATAATGAAATCATCACTTGTGAAAAGTTGCTTGAAGACATGACCATTGCTCGAAAAGCTAGAGATCGTGACATAGATTTGATGATCCAAACTCTTCATCATCATCCTATTTCTAAGGTCACTAGCCACTCTGTTAAAACCAAAGAGTCATGTAGTCTTGGAAGTTCAGATTCAATTTCAGCACATTCACCTGAACTTGTCCACACTTCTGAAAATCCAATTGACATATTGGCAAGTTTTCCTTTTTCTGAAATTGAATTGGAACATGAATTTGATCCTGAACTTTCATTTGATGATTCCAATCTACTTCCTGATTCAATCATGACTTCCATAACCTTACCTGATTTCAATCCATTTCCCAAGTCAGAATTGGATCCATTTCCTATCCATTGTGAAATTGAATCACCAATCTTTTTTGATGATCACATTGAACTTGACCAATTCTACACTTCTGAAAATTCCATTGATAAATTGGCAAGTTCTCCACATTTTATTGAACTACATGAGGAATGTGATCTTGAACCCAAACTCAGTGATTCAATTCTTTTTCCTTATTCCATAATGACTCCGGTATCTTTACCTCACATCAATCTTTTTCCGGAGTCAATCTTGGATCCTTTCACAATTTACAATGAAGTTGAATCATCCATCTTTGAGGATCATATTGAACTTGCCCAATTCTACACTTTTGAAGATTCTATTGACATTTTGGCAAGTTCTCCATCTTGTGGAATTGAACTCAATGAGAAATGTGACCTTGATTTTCTCGATCTCTTTACTTCTGAAACTGATTGTACAATTATTAAGGAAGATGTTGACTTAAGTTTTGAAGAATTATACGGTGATGAGCTTGAATTTCTTAAAATTGGAAGTAAAGAGATATCACCCATAGTAGGTCACATTCCATTGTTGGACAACACATGTGGACTTGAGTCTCCATTTCTTGACTTGGACACAATTTCTGACCTCACTTCGACTCCTGAACCATCACTTGATTTAAATCATAATCCTGAGTCGGTATTCCTTCCAGAGTCCAAGTCAACTGTTCTATCATTTCATGCACCATTCTGGGACAAGGTAGTTGATAAATTTGACTCTGAAATTATTAGGAAAATCTTAAAATTAGATGGGGTCATGTACATAATTAAAATAACACATGCATACATCATTTTAGTGGGTCATATTTCTGAGATTTTTGGTGGGTTCCTCAAAACCCAAAGAAACGTTGATTGGGCATGTTTCGTGGACCAATCCGACCACCACCGGAACCACCACCTTGAGGTAATTTTTTCCTTCCCTCTCTATTTTGTTTCATGCATACATATATCATGATGCATTGAGGACAATGCATGAAATAAGTGTGGGGGAGGGTTTACTAACTTAGAGTTTTTAGAATTTCTTTCTTTTACACTTCTTTTAGAGTTTTTAGATTTTCTTTATTTTTACACTTCTTTTAATAAATAAAAAATAAAAAAAATAAAAAAAAACTTTTTGAAATAAGAGACAAAGTTTTGATCTATTTTTTAAGAAAAGTAAGATGTATCTTAGAAATTAAGAAAGCCTTAATTATGACATCTTAAACATAGTTGAAGTAATAAGATCTTGTTGGAAATTATAGGCTAAGTAAGTAAAATTGGTGAGATATTCTTATCTTAAATTTTTTGCCTTAGATAATATGCACTTCACACTTACACATTTCTTGGGATGGAAACAAAGACCAAAAATGCCATGAAAATAAAAAAAAAACAAAAAAGAAAAATATATATAAATAAAACATCACCTATTAAGCTGGGAAATTGTGCCTCAAGAAGCATAATTACTCACGCCTAACGGTGATCATAATAAATAATCCCTCTTAGTTATGTGGCCTTTTCTACTCGAGACCTTAAACCGAGGGATGTTTTCTCATCTGGTGCCCTAAGACCATCTGGTTTGGGAGTCATCGGTTAAAGGCTCGCTACAAGGGTAGACTAGAAAGCCTAGACTAAGGGAAGATTAAATAAAAAAAAAAAGAGAAAAAAAAAATATATATATATATATATATAGATAAATAAATGGCTTGATGGTTGGAGTTGAAATCCCAGAAATTTTCACGAGCACGGTGTGCATATTATCTAGGTTTTATGAAAGATAAAATATTCAATCCAATTTTGAATTCTTACTTTAATTGAAAACAAGATCTTGCATGGATACTAAGTTTAAGGAAGAATGATTATAGGTGGACTTATGACCTAGGATCACTTATATTTTTGCAAAAATAGTTTAAAAACTTGTCTCTTATTCAAAATGCGTTTCAAAATACTAACATTTGTCTTCTTTCTTTATGGATTTTGTGGGTGTAATCCGCTGAAAACCCTCAGGAGACAACACTCCTCCTCTAGGGTAACCTAGAGGTTTAACGGCTTGTTGCACATGCTCAGTGCAATCGCGTCACCTGCGAAAGTGGTGCAATAAATTGGTAGTTAGGATTTTCTTTTCTTTTTCTTTGTTTTGCTCGGGACGAGCAAAAGAATAAGTGTGGGGGTGTGATTAGTATCCAATATTGCATATTTTACATCATAATTCCCATGCATATTACAAATAAATATGTGATTTTTACTCCTCTTCTCTACATATTTGCAGGTACACACTTAATGGAGAGATATCCAAATAATCACTTAATTAACACTAATTAAGTGATTAATCCATGATTAAGATAAAGCCAAATTCAAATCCAGATCTAGAGAGATCCGCGCGCCAATTGGAGAATCCAAGTAGTCCACGTGGCTAACAACCCAACTACCAGATCTCACCAGAAAGATCCGGCTCAACGGCCCAGATCTCGCGGCGATCCCGCGGCAATCCGCGGCAAATCTGGGGCCGTTGAGCCCCGGATTTTGTGGCAACCACCTTGGCTCTCGAAGCTTCTCCTTTCTGCTATAAATACTCCACCTTCACCTGCGAGCTGAGACGGAATGGAGAAGAGAGGAGATTAGTTTAGTTGTTGTAATTTTCATGTATTTTTCTCTAGGTTTTGTTCTTTAGATCCCTCTTCTTCTTCCCTAGAATTCAATGTAAAAGAGAGTGATTGTGAGGGAGAGAGCTTGTGTAATCAAGAGTGACACTTGAAGCAACAAGGATTGATCTATCCTCCTTCCTCTACTTGAAGCTTGGTTCTAGTTTATGTGTTTTCTTTACATGCTTTCTTTATTGCTTTCTTTAATTCTTGCAATTTACTTCAAGCTTTGTTTTAGTTCTTTAATGGCTTGTAGCTAATTTTCCTTCCATGTACTAGTTTACCACTAGCTTAGCTTTCTTCACTAACTCATGGGTGATTGCTTTTGTTCATCTTGCAAGTTGTATGATCTTCTCTTCTCCGATGGTTAAACCACCATCTTGCAAGTGAGAAAGTAATTAGGTCAACACGTGAGACGAATCCTACGCTAATGGAGTGACAACATTAGGCAAGCATTCACTATCAAGGAGTCTAGTAAGTCTTGGCAAGCTAGCAAGGTAAGCTAGTCATGGATTGCTTTCTTTAAGTTTTCATTTCTTTTCTTGTGAATACCAAATCCTCTTCTTGATTTCTTTTCCGACGATTTCCACCATGAACATATCCATCTTTTCTTTTAGTTTCTTTTACATTTGATTCACTAAGTTTATAAGCAAGAGAAGAATACTCGTTTGTTCACTTCACTACCACACGTTAAAGCTTCCATCGCGAGCTCTCCCTGAGAATCGACTCGGTATAGTCCTATACTATAACGGAGACAAGAAAGGGTACATCAAATACATTTACTACATAATAAGTATACCTTCTTAGTCTTAATCAAAATGGCGCCGTTGCCGGGGAGAGCGACGTTATTTTTGGTTTAAAGTGAAGTACTAAACGATTTCTTGGGTAAATTAAAGGCCCATCTGTCCGTCCTGCACATCCCCTCTGGCAGTGGCGCCAATGTCATGGTGACTAATGCGTCGTAACAACCCCTTCATAATAACTATTTTGACGTCCAACCAGACTTCCTAGAAAAGAGAGCCTGATTGATTAGTCACATATATTGCATATACATTGTCACCTTACCATACTTTTTAGCTAATAAATCCTATTAATAAGTCTTCTTCTTATTTGTTTAATGTAGGCCCAATTGCTAAAAGAAAGGAAAGAGAAACAAGCCCAAAAGCCCATCAAGGAATCAGGGCAAAATCTTGGCATATCAGAGAGGTTGAAAATCGGTTGAGAAGAATCCTCCCTGAATCAAGCGGTTGAACCAACAATCAAAGGCTGTTTCGTCAAATCCTGAAGCTGCAATGAGCATACCAATAGAAGATATTGGCAAATCATCAAACCGGAGCATTCCACCAATTGGGTGTGGCCATATGGCCACACCAGGGCTGCTGAAATGTGGCCCTAGCCGCATTTTCGCGGCTTGTTGAAGTCAGTTGGGGGAGCGTTTGCTCCCCCAATCTTCCTGGGATCTCCCCCCTCTGGTTTTTTCCTATAAATACTAGTTTCAACAGAGGAAAAAGGAGCGAAGACTAGGATTAGAATTTTCGTTTATTCTTTAAGGATTTAGGCTCTTTGTTAGATAGTATAAAAGTTGTATTTTTGTTTTGTAATTTGTAGTTCAGTGCAAACACCAGAAGAGAAGAGTGGAATTGAGTGTGTAATTCGTCTTTGAAATGACAATCAAAGGAGTTCTACTCGCTTGATCAACTCAACTCGAATTCGGTATATTCAAGTTTACTTGTCATTCTCTTGTTTGTTTTCATTTCGTAATGAGTTGCTAATTCATTTTCTGGGCTCACTAATGGATTTCTTCTATCACCTCTCTCTTGACTGATTTTCATAAAAAGCAACACTTTTTGAATCTTAAAGTACCTTTTAAAACTTCATTCTTGAAAGCACATGAGGATTTTTTTACTTTAAACTTGGACTTTTAAAGCACAAATCTCTTTGAACTATTTTTAATCCATACTTGCTTCTTCGCTCTTCATGGTTTAATATTCACTTCTTAATGATTTGTAATGAAAGGGCTTAAGATTTAAATGAGATGTTCTTATTTGTTATTCTTGGACATTAAAAGAAACTAAAGGTTTTTGGTTCATAATAAAAGTGATGCAACCCAAATTTTTTTGAGATAAGTACATAGTTGAGTTAAAAATTAGTGAGCCCAGATCTTCTCCTCTTATATTTAAAACAAACCAAATAATTTTGAAAGTTTATTTTCACCTTCTCCAAAGTCTTCTCTAAAGTTGTAATTTCTCTTTTAATCATCTCCTTCTTTCCATTCTCTTTTCCATTAAAAAACAATCACAATTCTTTGTCATTAAACGGAACACCGAAAAGCTTTCATCGCATTCCTCCTCGTGGACACGACCCGTTAGCCATAGCTACACGGTAAATCTCTAAACTCTTTATTTGTTCTTTCATTTTTTAGCAATCAATTTTTGGCGCCGTTGCCGGGGAGGAACGGTGTATTTGTTTTTTAACAAGTTTTGTGTGTTGTTTCAGGGACTTGAAGATTCAGATCTAGCATTCAAGCTTTGCACGAGAAGACTTACAAATTCTGTGCCGCTACTCTCGAAAGTAGGAAACAGAATTTCAAGAAATTGCTTTGCAAAAAGTTTAAAATTTCATTGGACTACTTGCTCGCAAAAAAATTAAGTTTTTGTACGTTTTATTCTTACTATTTTTGCTATCACCATCCCTGTTTTAATCCAACAGTAATTTGAGTGATTGTTAATTGCTTAAAAAAAGTTTAGACTTGCATTCTAGGCATTTATCTAATTACGTTTTTTTTACAATTACTGTTGAAGATAGCTGGAGACAAGGTATGTATGCATAGCATATAGTTTAGGAAACATTCTTGGGTGATATTTACTTTTGAATGCTACTTTCCTATATCTTGCACACTTTGCACAAATCAATTCTAAGGGCAAAATCTAAGTCAAGATAAGGTGGGGAAGTCATTACCCTTCCTTAGCCCACAAACCATCTCCAAGCACGCACAACCTAAGCCTAAGTAAAATCTGATAGACGTTGGCCTTAGGGACATCTCGAACTCATTAGGAGTCCTAAGGGGAAAAAGTGTTGGAATTTGACGCCTGCCAAATCAGTGTCTAGGAAAGGGATTAAGGGCTGAAAGCCCGAAGGTTGGTGGTTACTTAATTAAGGAACGTCTTTGACAGATAACCTCCCACCAATCTTACCCTGACCTGACTGATTAGCTTGTGGTCAAAGTCTACATTGTACCTCCAGTGGACAATCAACTAGTTAGGAGTTGTCTAGGTCAATGTTACCTTAGACTAGGCTTGGTCGTTTTCTTTTCTTGACTATTGGTGAACTTGTTTGTGATTGTGTTTGTGTATGCAAGTGTGGTCAAGAGACCCTAATTCATCTAGGTTAACTAGAAACACATCATCACTCAATTTTGAAACACGACTAGATTCGGTTATGGATCGACCGACATCTTTGCAGGATAGGTTTTATCCCATGAGAACATCACTTTTATCCTGCATCCAACTTCCATCGGTTGGTGAACACAACTTTGAGCTTAAGCCACAGTTCATCAACACACTCCCTAAATTCCATGGCTTAGAACCGAAGATGCTTATTTCTTCATAAGAGAATTTGAAGAAGTATGCTTAATGATGAAAATCTCACACCTTGCAGATGATGCTATTAGGTTGAGATTTGTCCCATTTGCTCTTAAGGACTTAGCTAAGAAATGACTCTACAGCTTAGCGGCCTGCTCTATCACCTCTTGGGATGGTTTCATCAAGGTCTTCTTGAAGAAATTCTATCCAATCCACAAGATCGTCCTCGTTACAAAGAACATCATGTAGTTCAAGCAAGAACCTGTGAACTGTTTTAGAGGTACACACTTCAAAGACCTCCTTGTCCAATGTCCTCATCATGGAATAGAGAAATGGCGATAATGCCAAATTCTTTATGAGGGTTTTGACTACTTGACCAAGACCCTTTTAGAAAGCATGTGCCAAGGGGGATTCTTGCAGAAGGATGAGCATGAAGGATGGGACTTATATGAGAATCTAGCTGAAAAGACCATCTAATGGGAACCTTCTAGTGAAAGCTCTAGAAATCCAAACTCTATCTCTTCAAAAGGAGGTCTCCATTCGATTGAATCATCCATAGCTAACGAGGCTAAGTTAGCTAACCTAGTGAGAAGACTGGAAGCTCTAGAAACTAAGGAACCAAGTCCAGTCAATCAAGTCAGCCCAAGTCAATTTTTAACTCTGGGTTGTACTTACTGTCATGCCATGAATCATGTGTTTGAGGAGTGTCCTGTATTTCAAGCTCACCAACACTTTTCTGAACCGATGAATGCGGGCTTGTCAAGGCCGAATAATGATCCTTACGCTTCAATGTACAATCCTGGCTAGAAAAATTATCCAAATTTCTCATGAAGCCAACAAAATAATGACCACCCACGGTCAAACCATGCAAGCCACTTCCATCATTCTAATAATTCTTCCAATTATCAACCAAAATTTTCCAATCACCCTCACAATTTTTCCAACAATTTTTCAAATAATCAATAAAGTTTTCCCAACCAAGCTCCACCATCTTCTTTCCAGAATCCTCAACTCAAAAGGAGAATGACTGATTTTGAGAGAAACATGAAAAGGTACATGAAGAACTAAGATTCTCTCATGCAAACAATACAGAGGCTAGAGGGTCAAATAAGCCAGTTAGCCAACCCACAACATGAGAGGCAAAAGGGTACCTTACCCAGTCAACCAATTATGAATCCTAGGAATTCACAACAAGCTCAGTTGGTTGAGGATCAATCACTGAATCAATGTAATATTGTTCATACTTGAGATCGGGAAAGAAAGTTGATAACCAAGTGTCAACACCACCTAACCCTAGTCAGCAAAATCACACTTCAGCATCCACCTCATCTAATCCCACTCCTCCTAAATTTGATGAATCTAAAAAGATAAGTCAACCAGTCATGTGCACCAGCCATAGCACCATTTCTAACAGGCTGAAAAATAGCTAAATCTACACATGGATAAGATAATTGAGATCTTTAACCAAGTGAAGATAAATGTGCCACTTCTTGATGCCATCCAACAAGTCCCATCTTATGCCAAGTTTCTTAAGGACATGTGCACCAAGAAGAGAAAGACTAATGTACCAAAAAAGGTCTTCTTAGCCACTAACATTAGTGAGCTACTATCGGGTCCGATCCCTGTCAAGTACAAGGATCCAGGTAGTCCAACCATTGCCTGCACAATAGGAAAAGCCGAGATAGCCGTGCACTTCTTGACTTGGGGGCAAGTATCAACTTGCTTCCATTCTCAGTTTATCAACAACTCGGGTTGGGCGATCTTAGTCTAACTCGAGTCACTATCCAAGTAGCTGACCGTTTAGTGAAAGTTCCAAAAGGGAGATTAATGATGTCCTTATCCGGGTTGGGGAGTTTATTTACCCTATTGATTTCATAGTTCTAGAGACACAACCTGTGTCTAACTCCAATCATAGGGCTTAAACTCCTATTATCCTACGGCGACCATTCCTTGCTACTGCCAATGCCATCATCAATTGTAGGAATGGGTCCATGAGGTTTACTTTTGGGGACATGACTAGAGAAGTCAATGTCTTCAACCTTGAAAAACAACCTCGTAAGATAAGAGATCAAACATTTGAGGTAAATTTTGTTGAAAATAATTGTGATGAAGAAAATGAAGATATAGAAGATAAGTCGCTGTTTCTTAGTGAATTACTCAATGAAGGCGATTATCTTGATGAGAAGGCATATGTCGGAGATCCTAATGTTAGAGTACCCTTTAAAAAGGAAAAATTTGATTTAAATATCTTCACTTTCGATGAGCCAACCAATAATGTATTGCATGAGAATATAATTCAAGAACCTCCAATTGACATTCTCTTTGAAAACCTTTTCGAAGAAGAACTCATGTGTTTGGATGAACCAACTAGGGATCATTTGGTTAATTATACATTTCCAGGGGAAAGTGTTGACCTAAGCTTTAAGGAGATCTATGGAACTGAGTTAGAATTCCTTGGCATTCATAATGAAGAAGTTCCAATTGAGAAGTGTGGTGGTGATAAATTTTTGAATAATGATTGTAGCAATATGAGGAAGAAACACCTAAAGAAGGTGAGACTGGGGAGGAAGGAAGCTAAAATGACAAGACAATTGGCCTCCCTACTATGCCCTATAAAGAGGACCCATTGGAATGATGGGATGAGAGCTAGAGGGATAAGACCGAAAAAGATCTAGGTGTGAGAGAAACTTGATGTTGTATATATTTCTGTATAATATATGCACCTCATTTATATTTGATTTCATGCATGTATACATTTCTTTTATACATTGGGGACAATGCATGAGATAGTATGGGGGAGGGCTCTAACATGACAAATATAAAAAAAATTGTATATATATATTAAAAAAAACTTTTTGAAAGGTAAGAAGAATATTTTGATATATTTTTGTAAGAAATTAAGTCAATTTTAAGGAATAGGAAAATCATAATTAGGATTTCTTACATTTGGTCAAAATAAGATAACTTGTTTGATGTTTAGGGTTTAAAAGAAAATTAGTGAAAGTAATTTAGTCTTGATATTTACCTTGATGGAATATGCACACTAAATACACTTACACACTTAGGGTTTAAAAAAGAGACTCTTATGCCTTATAAAAAAATATTATAAAAAAATATAAACAAATCTAATTATTGATTAGCTAGGTGCCTTTGGCCTAAGCAAGCCTTTGTATTTATGCAAAAGATAATTAGATAAGTTTGAAATATATATATATATATATATATATATATATATATTATATATATATATATATATATATATATATATATATATATATCCTCTTATTAAACTGGGTATTTGTGCCTCATGAAGCTTGAGTATTCACGCCTAAAAGGGGTACATCTTATAAATAAAAACCTTGGTTTCGTGGCCTTGTCTGCTCGAGTGTTTAAGTCCTTAGGGGTGTTTCTCACCTGGTGCCCTAAAATTATCCGGTTTGGGTGTCACTGTCTAAAGGCTCGTTACATGGGCAGATTAGAAAGCCTAATGGAATTGAGAAATAAATACCACCGAAAATAAATATAAATAAGGCATAGGAGTTAATGTTAAAGAACCCTTAGTCAACTTCACATTCACGAGGGTGCATACGACTCAGGGTAAATTAATAGACTAGATGAGAAAAACAATTTGACTCCTTACTTTGATTGATGACATGTTGTTAAACAGAGACTAAGTTTAGGAATGAAAATTTGATATTCCTATAACTTATAGATTACTTAAACCCTTACAAATATACTTAAAATATTTTCTCCTTTAAAAATGCTTTTCGAAAATACTAACTTTTTTCTCTTTCTTTATGGATTTTGTGGGTGCAATCCACTGAAAACCCTCACGAACAAAACTCGTCCTCTAGGGGTAACCTAGAGGTTTCAGGGCTTATTGCACTTGCTAGTGCAATCAAGTGACTTGCGAAAGTGGTCTAATAATTGATTAGAATTACTCTGATATTTTGCTCGAGGGCGAGCAAAAGATAAGTGTGGGGGTGTGATTAGTCATATATATTACATATACATTGTCACCTTACCATACTTTTTAGCTAATAAATCCTATTAATAAGTCTTCTTCTTTTTTGTTTAATGTAGGTCCAATTGCTAAAAGAAAAGAAAGAGAAACAAGCCCAAAAGCCCACCAAATTCTGATTTAATTCAGAATAAATTCGGAATCAAGGAATCAGGGCAAAATCTTGGCATATCAGAGAGGTTGAAAACAGATTGAGAAGAATCCTCCCTGAATCAAGCAGTTGAAGCCAACAATCAAAGGCTGTTTCGTCAAATCCTGAAGCTACAATGAGAAAATCAACAGAAGATATGGGCAAATCATCAAAACGGAGCATTCCACCAATTGGGTGTGGCCACATGGCCACACCAGGGCCGCGAAAACGCGGCCCTAGCCGCGTTTTCGCGACTTGTTGAAGTCAGTTGGGGGAGCGTTTGCTCCCCGAATCTTCCCGGGATCTCCCCCCTCTGATTTTTCCCTATAAATACCAGTTTCAACAGAGGAAAAAGGAACGAAGACTAGGATTAGAATTTTGTTTATTCTTTAAGGATTTAGGCTCTTTGTTAGATAGTATAGAAGTTGTATTTTTGTTTTGTAATTTGTAGTTCAGTGCAAACACCAAAAGAGAAGAGTGGAATTGAGTGTGTAATTCGTCTTTGAAGTGACAATCGAAGGAACTTCGACTCGCTTGATCAACTCAACTCGAATTCGGTATGTTCAACTTGTCATTCTCTTGTTTGTTTTTATTTCATAATGAGTTGCTAATTCGTTTTCTGGGCTCACTAATGGATCTCTTCTATCACCTCTCTCTTGACTGATTTTCATAAAAAGCAACACTTTTTGAATCATAAAGTACTTTAGTTAAAACTTCGTTCTTGAAAGCACATGAGGATTTCTTTACTTTAAACTTGGACTTTTAAAGCACAAATCTCTTTGAACTATTTTTATTTCATACTTGTTTCTTCGCTCTTGATGGTTTAATATTCACTTCTTAATGATTTGTAATGAAAGGGCTTAAGATTTAAATGAGATGATCTTATTTGTTTTGCTTGGACATTAAAAGAAACTAAAGGTTTTAGTTCATAATAAAAGTGATGCAACCCAAATTTTCTTGAGATAAGTACATAGTTGAGTAAAAATTAGTGAGCCCAGATCTTCTCCTCTTATATTTAAAAACAAACCAAACAATTTTCAAAGTTTATTTTCACCTTCTCCAAAGTCTTCTCCAAAGTTGCAATTTCTCTTTTAATCATCTCCTTCTTTATATTCTCTTTTCCATTAAAAAACAAGCACAATTCTTTGTCATTAAACGGAACACCGAAAATCTTTCATCGCATTCCTCCTCGTGGACACGACCCGTTAGCCATAGCTACATGGTAAATCTCTTAACTCTTTGATTGTTTTTTCATTTTTTAGCAATCACTGATCACCACTTTCTCATCTTCATTCTCCCTCTCCTTTTCCTTCCTCTAGCTGATAAAGAGAAAAGTGGAGAGCATGGTGACCCAGCAAGGAAAGAAGAAGTTAGGGTTATGAAGCAAACGATTTTGAAGAAGACAACAAAGATGATTTCCTCTCATGGATCTCTCTATTTATAGATGGATGTGAAGCTACACCGCCTTCAATTTAAACTACCAAACCCTGAAAAATTGGCCTACTTCTCAAGATTTTCGATCAACAAAAATGTTAGAAGAAAACCTGTCACGCCAAAGCATAAAACCCTACAATCCCATTCATAATAATGTTAGAATTTAAAGAGACATAGGATACTACTTTTGAGGAATCCAGTTGACAGGTATAACAACTAGCAACCAGCTGTATAATCTCTAATTAATTCTTGAAGATTCACAATGATCTGAAGAGATTCATTGTACGCTCCTCTTTACCCAAGCGCTAAAGTAAGCTTAAGGCACTGAGAGTCCCTTCGATCCTCTTCCTTCCCCTGACTTTTCTTTGTAGACTCAAGCAAGTGGGAAAACAGGGGATGTCTGTAGTGATCAAAATTTGATTCGCACCAGGATGATGACACATATCAAAATATCGTGGAGTCCCTCACGACATTCACAACTCTTAAAGTCCACCTTGAAGCCTCCACCACATCTAGCCTTTCAGGAATCGCTCACCATCCCAAAGACATTTCTGACCCAGAGTTCATGATGTGCAAATTAGCAAGTGCACCAATCATTTAAAAATAATAAAGTAATAAGTAGAGTTTTGAACCCATGAGGATTATTATCTTATTAAGTACCAAAGGTGTATTGACTCAAAGATTTATTTGAAAGAAAGATAAAGATATAAAATTGAATTGACTAAAAAAATATTGGCTTTGGATAGAAAAAACACAAAGGCAATTGATTTCAACAATTTAATAATTCGATTTAACAAGTAGATTATGCTAGTAACTACTACTACTCATGTTAACAATCAAAAAAATTTATTTTATTTAATAATCTCTATTGACTAATATTAAATCTAATTTTAAGATAGAACCCACAATCTATCGATCTAATAAATTTACTAGCCAAAGTAGCAATAAGATTTGAGATTTTTCTCTTAAGATTGCATAACCTATGCTTCTTCTATCGGTATCAGCCTGTAAAAAGTGGCTTCTATTCATAAATGCATTGCTAGGTTATCTCCTATCGGCCTCCAACCTAGCCATCTTTGTAATTGTTGCAATCAATTAATAACTTGAAAAATGGGAATAAAAACTTAACATAGATTTAAATTGAAGAACTAATAGTATTAGTAGTATAATGAAACTAACATAATACAAGATTAAATCTTCATATAAATTACCTACATGAACACTCTAGTTATAGAGATTTAGTTCATGACAAAGAAATAGCAAAGCAAAATAATAAACACGATTTCAATTTTTATATAGTAAATTAAAAGAGAAAGAAAGGATAACACCAATTTGGAAATCATATCTAATCCTTAGTTATCTCTTCTCCTCTAATCTTCTTCTTGTAAAGCACAAAATTTCTTCTCCATTATCCATAATTTTATATAAGAAAGTGTATTTACAAGAGAAAAACTAAAATCTAAATTGTAAAATTTGATTTTATTCATTATTATATACATCTTCTTTACAAGAGGTTGTTGTTACATTTATAAACCCTAGAGATCTATTCCAGTAAGGGATACAGCAGAATAAAAAATCT
The DNA here is from genome assembly GCA_038442645.1 of Agave tequilana. Lineage (NCBI taxonomy): Eukaryota > Viridiplantae > Streptophyta > Magnoliopsida > Asparagales > Asparagaceae > Agave > Agave tequilana. The sequence continues at coordinate 32,055 of JAVJIF010004347.1, forward strand.
AACTTCAACTCGATGTCACAATTTGATTCTAATTTGTATTGCAGCTAGCTCATAATAATTGCTAAAAATGGGCAGTCAAATGATTGAACTAGAAATTTATTAAATAAATATTGTAGCCCTTTTAATCATCTTTATGTATCATCTTGAATCATCTAATTTGAACTTCTAGAACGAAAGTTATGATAAAAAAACTCAGACGTGTTCAGTCTAAATCTTATTCTGATTTTGTGGTGGCCTCTGTTGAATAATCAATGGTGAATCTGCTGAAGTCAATGGTGAATCTGCTATTTGACTTTGATTTTTGATCCCCAAACTTTAGAATCCTCTTCTATATGATGTGTAGTCTCTATTTGGCTTTCTGGTTTCATCCATTGGTCTCTGTTTCAATAAATTCTTTGCTGCAACTCTTATCTTCATCGTTTTTCTTGTTTTTTTCTCAAAAATTGCTCTTGACTTTATATCTGCAAAAATCATAAACAAAACTATCCACACAGAATCAACATGGCAAAAATAAGTATAAAAAGAATATAAAATAAATATGAAAATCATAATTATCATATCCTCATACCTATTTTTGCTGATCCTTGAGCAAAACCCTAATCTAAAAAGAAACAAAAAAACTAAAACCCTAAAAAAAACTCACTCACTTTCATAGGCATCACGATTGCACTTAGCACGTGGAATGAGCCGTTAAACTCCTAGGTTATTCTAGTAGATGAATGTTATCTCATAAGGGTTTGCAGTGAATATACCCATAAAATTGAAAGAAAGAAAATAAAAAAAATTAAGAAATAAGGATAAAGAAAAATAAGGATAACTGAAAAATAAAGAAAGGGAAAAATAAGAAGATAGTAAAAAAAATATTTTTGATCAATAAGAATCACTAGTTAAAAAGATCAATAATTTCCACAAGTAATCCTATCATCTTTCCGTAAAGATTTCAAATCCTAATATATCCTACCATTCTTCCTAAGTTTTTCAAACTTATGCATTTTGTGAATGCGTATTAGCTCTTAATTTCGGATTTTTGATTCAAATTTCATACTTAAATATATTTTCACAATATATATGTTTTGAAGTTTTACCACTTTGTTGCCTTTTAAGCACTTTTTTATACGTATAACTCATCTAATTTTTAGATTTTCATCTCTTCTCAAAGAATTAAAAAATCTACCAAATTGATATCTCTATCCAAATCAAACTATATGGTCACAAAATCTCTTAAAACTAACTTGTTGATTTTTTTTCAAAATTTTCAGCCTGTAAAAAGGAAGAGAAAAAAATCCTTAAAAAATAAAAAATCATGCATAAAATCAAAATAAGAATAAAATAAAGGAAAAACCTAAAAAAATTCTAAACCTCTCCTCCATATCTAAATCATTCCATGTCCTCATGCAGTGAAGTATGAACTAATAGCCAAATTAAATCACATATAAATCTAATCCTAAAGGACCAATTAAAAACATTTTAAATACATTGAAAAACTCATATTTAAGAAACTACACGTGTATAAAATTTTTAGAAATTGAAAATCATAAACATTGCTAAACAACAACAACAACTAATCCATTTGTCCCAAATATTTGGGGTAGGCTACATGAATCAAAGAGAATTACGCCGGATTGGGCATATGGATCAGCTTTCTCCACCCATTCCCATCAAGCAATATTCCTTCACTTAGACCTTTAGCCTCTATATCTTATCGTATTACCTCCATCCATGTTTTCTTCGATCTCTGCTGCGCTCTTCTAACTTGCCCTAAATTGATATGCTCACTTGCCAGACTGGCGTATCTGTAGGTCTACGTCACACATGACCAAACCATCATAGGTGATTTTCTCTCATCTTCTCTTCTATAGAGGCTACACTTATCTTAGTACAAATATCCTCATTTCTCACCTTATCTCTCCGCGTGTTACCACACATCCAATGAAGCATGCGTATCTCTGCTACACTTATCTTCTGGGCATAATGTCTCTTTATATCCCAGCATTCTGTGCTATATAACAAAACTGGCCTAATAGCAGTCCTATAAAACTTTTCCTTCAAGCATAACGGAATGTTACGATCACATAAAAATCCTATTGCGCTCCCTTGTTTCAACAGCTGGCTTGGATCCTATGGTTGATATTACTATCGATCTCCCCATCCTTTTGAATAATAGAGCCCAAGTACTTAAAATGACTGCTCATCGGTATTTCTTGCCATCTAGTCTCACAGTATTATAATCTCGGATTCCCTGCTTACTGAATTTACACTCCATATACTTTGTTTTGGCCCTACTTAATCTAAATCCTCGAGATTCTAGAGTTTGCCTCCATAACTCCAATTTGGCATTTACCCCAGCTCTCATCTCATCGACTAGGACAATATCATTAGCAAATAGGATGCACCACGGTATCTCATCCTGAATAGCTCTAGTAAGCTCATCCATCACTATGAAAAATAAGAATGGACTCAATGCAGATCATTGATGCAATCCAATTGTGATAGAAAAATCACTTGTTATGCCTCCACAAGTTCTGACATTTGCCACTACTCCATCGTACATATCCTTGATTATGTCAATATTTGATGGGGACTCCCTTTTTCATTAATGTCCATCATAATACCTCTTTTGGCACCTTATCATAAGCTTTTTCTAATTCAATAAAGACCATATGCAAATTTCTCTTTCTCTCTCGAAATCGCTCTATAAGTTGACGAAGCAAACGATTAGCCTCTGTCATCGATCGCCCCGACATGAACCCAGACAGATTCTCTGATATTGTAACATTCTGTCTTAACCTGTGTTCAGTTACCCTTCCCAAAGTTTCATCGTGTGACACATGAGTTTTATTCCATGATAGTTTGAACAACTCTGGATATCACCCTTATTCTTATAGAGAGGTACTAAGGTACTCTTCCTCTGCTCATTTGGCATCTTTTTAATCAGTTAGATCTTGTTAAAGAGGTTTGTTAGCCATCTCACGCCCACCTCTCCTAAGCATCTCCATATCTCAATAGGAATTTCATCCGGCCCAACAGCTTTCCTTGACTTCATCCTCTTCAAGGCCTCTTTAACTTCAGATTGGCTAATTCTGCGCATATAATTATAGTTCATATCCTGACACTGAATAGTGAGTCATCCAAGTCTTGAGTAGAACAACCATTGAAATTTGTCAAAATACTTTCTCCATTTTTCTTTAATTTCTTCATCTCGAACTAAAACCTTCTGATTCTCATCTTTGACGCACCTCATAGTACATAAGTCTCTAGTCTTTCTCTCTCTTATTCGAGCAATTCTATATTTATCCTTTTCCACCTCTTTGGTGCCCAACTTCTCTTAAACTTCTTAGATCTTGTATTCTGAATAGCTTTCTTAGCCCCCTTCTTGGCTAGCTTATACCTTTTAAAACTCACTCCATCACAATTTTTCTTCAAATCTCTATAAGAGTCTCATTTGATCTTAATGGCAGCTTTTACCTCTTTATTTCACCATGACGTGTCCTTACATGGTGGAGCACCACCCCGCGACTCACTAAGTACATCTTTAACTACTCTTTTATTGCAGCTAGCAATTTTGTTCCCTGTTATATTGGGATCATCTTGGGCTTTCCAATCTGTTTCATGTGCTACTCGATCTACAAAAACTCTTTGGTTACCTTTTTTTAGCCGCCACCACTTCATCTTAGGATCTAACTTACATTTAATCTTTCAAAATCTCCTTCTAATCCGAACATCTAAAATTAAGAGTTTATGTTGGGTTACTACACTTTCACCTAGCACTACCTTATAATCCATACAACAACTTCTACCTACCTTTCTAGTTAAAAAGAAATCTATTTGGCTCGCACTTGATCCACTTCTAAAAGTGATCAAGTGAGACTCTCTCTTCTTAAACCAAGTATTCACTAAGATCAAATCATATGACAAAGTAAAATCTAGAATCGAGTTACCTGATTCATTTCTTTCCCTAAAACTGAATCCTCCATGTACACTATCAAACTCATAACGACTAGTTCATACATGCTCATTGAGGTCACCGCCTATGAAAAGTTTTCTCTACTAGGCATGCCTTGCATAATCTCATCTAAATCCTCCCAAAATTGACGCTTACTTGACTCATCAAGTTCTACTTGTGATGCATAGACACTAATAACATTAAAAATCTCCCTACCTAAAATAAGTTTAACTAATAAAATCCTATCACTTTTTCTCCTAACCTCCACGACATCGTCAAGCAATTGTTATCTAAGATCACACCCACCCAGTTACGATTTCTATTTCTACCAGTATACCAAAGTTTATAACCCCAAGGCTATATAATACTAGCTTTTTCACCTACCCCTTAGTTTCCTGCACACAAAAAATACTAAAATTCCGTCCAACCATGTCATCAACTAACTCTTCTAATTACTTGTAAGAGAACCTATGTTTCATGATGCTAACCTAATCCTATATTCATGAGCTAAGTTTTTTACCCTCACCCACTCATAAAAGTGTGGGAACCCTTGCTCATTTGATACCACATTCGGGTGTCGATGTGGCATGTCGTTTCTGGACGACACCACATTCGGGCGCCGATGTGGCGCGTCATTTCTGGACGATGACCTAGAAACCCTTGCCCACTTTTTACTACACCCAGGTTCCGATATAGCGCGTCGCTCAGTAGGGGATGCCCCAACAAAATTTAGTTCTTAGTTCATGTTCATAATATATGATAATATTTTACGTTGGCTATGACAGGCCTACCACAACACTCCTCCTTTATCCTGGCTGGGACAGGCAGTGAACGGGTACTGGCGGAGTTATAAACATTGCTAAAGTGGAACACAATAACCAGGAAAAAATTCAGGACATGGATCCATATTTTCACGGCTAATCCAGTTGTCTACACGGCTAATCAGCAGTCCATACTTCTCCTGGTATATTTCTGACATCTTTAATTTATCTTTGTGGTTAATTGTATATCTCTGTTTCTAATTTGAAACGCTAATTCTGGGACTAAGGTGAACAAAAAGAAAATGAAAAAGATAGTATACATATTTACAACAAATTATCTTTTTATCTTGATTCATCGATTTCACCCATGAGAACACTTGCCACTCTCCTAATGCATTTTCTTCAGTGGAGATTTGGAAGAACTTAATCTCTACGTCAACTTAGCTCGAATCCTCTCCAATTTACTTTTTGTTTTTCAACTTCGATCTATGCTTCTTTTGATTGGTCCTCTTTAAAAATTACATGCATTGGATCATCCTCTCAACATTATCATGCGATCAAGCATCTTCAACCTGCTAAAAGATAGATCCAATATGATTAGAATAATATTTAAAATAATTTAAACTTAGAGATTCATAAAGTAAATGTTGGAACTTGCTTTTGATGAAGACATTTGTGAAGCATATCATTTAGAGCTCTATCACAAGCCTATTCAAGAGTTCTTCATGATCAAGACTTCCCAAGGAGAGTTTCTAATGATATGTATTGCAATGGTCAATAGCATGTTAAAAGCCTTGATGCACACATACATATCATAGCCTATTAGTAGACTTGATCACCTATTAGTAGACTTGACCCTTCCTATTAGTAGATTTGACCCTTGCTATTAGCAGACTTGACCCTTCCTATTAGAAGATTAATAGGGTTGTTAGTCGACTTATCAAAATGATTAGTCGACTAATACATGTTATTAGTCGACTTATAAAAAATACTAGTCAACGAATACATGGTATAGTCGACTTATAGATTTTCCTAGTCGACTAACTTTTGTCCTGAAAGATCTCAACTCTCTGTTTGTCACTGTTAGTCGACTTAACAGTTTATATAGTCGACTAATAGATGTTGTAGTCAACTTATACCCAATATTAGTCGACTAACCCAGTGAAATTTGCCTACCCTAGTCGACTAATCCCAAATGTCAAGTCGACTAATGGCAGTTTCTATTTTCTGGTATTTTCTGCAACGTTATCCAACGTTTGAATGTTTAAATTGGACCTAATAACTACCCTAACTAACCTTAGAGTGCAGCTATAAATAGGGTTGTTAATCTTAGGCCAATATACCAATTCAAATCAATAGTTTTCTGACCAAAACTCTGAAAAATATTATGGCTCTTAGAAAACTGTTTCCACCTCAAGTTCTTAACCAAAATCCTACTCCTAAGTGAAGATCTCTAAAAGTCCTCCTATACTAGCCCTTGTCCACGATCACATACTGTACCAAGGCTTATAGGAAAGGTTGTAATCACTCAAAGAAAGCATTGTATAAGAGCGTCTTCTTGGTGTAGAAGAGAAGTTGTACAAGGTGTTTTGTTCTCTTGGTTGTAGGAGAATTTGCACACATTTGGCAAAGTGGATTTGTCAGGTGGTGTGCAAGGTATTGATTTTGGGTGTACAAAGTCAAGGATAAGAAAAATCTCAAGCGAATGGCTTGGGGACTGGATGTAGGTCATGAGGACCGAACCAGGATAAATCACACGTGTTTGCGATTATTAACTTTTTTGTGATTGGTTTTTCTTTATTTGCAAGTATATTTATTTCCTTTATACTAATATTCTTGTGAGTGTTGACTTCGTATATTAGATCCACATTTGGCATCACTTCGGGACCAACATTTGGTATCAGAGCAGGACCAACATTTGGTATCAGAGCCCTGCATACCTAGTCAACAATCTACAAGGATGGAAATGGAGTTCCCTTCGTCACAATTCAAAGAAGGATATTCTACACAACATTCACCACTATTTGACGGATCCAACTACAACTATTGGAAGTGTAGAATGAAGATCTACTTGCAATCGCTCAACTATGAACTTGGGAACATTGTAGAAGCACAGTACACCAAACCGGCTACCCACTACAACGCTTGGAGTAATGATCAAAAGAAGAATGCGAACCTTGACGCCAAAGCGATGAATGCTTTGGTCTGTGCCTTAACCAAAGAAGAGTTCAACCATGTGTCAACAATCACTTCTGCAAATCAAATATGGCACACTCTTCAGGTAACACATGAAGGCACAAATAAAGTTAAAGAATCTAAGATTTCTGTTTTTGTCCACAGGTTTGAATTATTCAAATGAAGGAGAATGAAACCATCCCAGAAATGGTTACAAGATTCACCGACATAACCAATTCCTTAGCATCCCTTGGAAAGGAATACACACAAGTCGAAAAAGATCGCAAGATCCTTCGTGCACTCACATCAGATTGGGAGAGAAAACAACTGCAATTGAAGAAACAAATAATCTCTCAACAATATCGTTAGAAAACCTTATTGGTAATCTAATGGCATATGAAGTACAACTCGAAGAAAGAAAGAAGGATGAACAACAACCTCGCTCAAAGAAGAAAGAATTTGCTTTCCATGCATCCTCAGACACGGACAATTCAGATGACGATGAAGAGGAGATGGCAATGCTTTCAAGAAAATTCAGAAGATTCTTAAAACAAGGTAAATTTAAATGTTTTAATTGCGATAAAACAGGTCATATGAAGAAGGATTGCCCATTGCTCAAAAACAAAGATAAATTTAAGAGCAAAAAGTTCAGAAAGAAGAAAGATTACCAAGCATCATGGGAAAACAGTAATTCCTCTTCCTCTGACGAAGAAGAAACCACTGAACATGCCAACATCTGTTACATGGCGCTAGAAGAAGATGAGGTACAATATATTAAACTTTTAGATGCATTCCATGAATTATTCAATGATCTAAAGAATGAAAAAATGAAAAATAAAGTTTTATCAAAAGAATAAAAAACTTTTTAAAGATAATTCATGTTATATTTTACAAGTTTCTTCTATAATTCTCAAAAAGATGATTTTGAAAAAGTAATATCATCTTTGAAAAAGGATAATGAGAAATTTATAAAAGAAAATATTTTGCTTAAAAAAAAACTTTGTCTTTAAATGAAAGAATTTCTGTGTTAGAGAAAGACATATCAGTTTTCAAAATAAAATATGAAGAGAGTTTGAAAAATGTGACTAAGTTTAATAAAGGAAAAGAAAAATTGAATGATTTGTTATCATATCAAAAAATGTCACATAATTATTATGGTCTAGGATTTGTTGAAAAATCTTCATATGCTAGTAATCCATATAATTCTTTTGTGAAAAGAAAGTCTAATAATATTTCAAAAAGAATTAAGAATAAGTTTATATGGATTCCTAAAAACTTAAGCATTATTGATAAAAATACTTATATTGCGTCATACATTCATGATATATGTAATTCATGCAATTATGTGTATACTAACAGGTGGACACCAAATTCAAATTGGGTTTGGTCTCCTAAAGGTTAATGTTTTCTCTTATGATTGGTACCATCAAACGTTTATCTTTCAGGTACCGTATAAGAAGTTGATGAGAACAATACTTCATATATATACTTTTTATGATATATTTGTTACAGGGGGAGAACACAAGTGTTTCTATATCTGTTATAACCCATTTTCTGTAGTGGGAGAAAATATAACTTATTTTCTGCAGGGGGAGCATTCTTGCACACAAAGTGTCATCATCAAAAAGGGGGAGAATGTTGGAACTTGCTTTTGATGAAGACATTTGTGAAGCATATCATTTGGAGCTCTATCACAAGCCTATTCAAGAGTTCTTCATGATCAAGACTTCCCAAGGAGAGTTGCTAATGATATGTATTGTAATGGTCAATAGCATGTTAAAAGCCTTGATGCACACATACAAATCATAGCCTATTAGTAGACTTGATCACCTATTAGAAGACTTGACCCTTCCTATTAGTAGACTTGACCCTTGCTATTAGCAGACTTGACCCTTCCTATTAGAAGACTAATAGGGTTGTTAGTCGAATTATCAAAATGATTGTTCAACTAATACATGTTATTAGTCGACTTATAAAAAATACTAGTCGACTAATACATGGTATAATCGATTTATAGATTTTCCTAGTCGACTAACTTTTGTCATAAAAGATCCCAACTCTCTGTTTGTCACTGTTAGTCGACTTAACAGTTTATATAGTCAACTAATAGATGTTGTAGTCAACTTATTCCCAATATTAGTCAACTAACCCAGTGAAATTTGCCTACCCTAGTCGACTAATCCCAAATGTCAAGTCGACTAATGGCAGTTTCTATTTTCTGGTATTTTCTGCAACGTTATCCAACATTTGAATGTTCAAATTGGACCTAATAACTACCCTAACTAACCTTAGAGTGCAGCTATAAATAGGGTTGTTAATCTTAGGCCAATATACATATTCAAATCAATAGTTTTCTGACCAAAACTCTGAAAAATATTCTGGCTCTTAGAAAACTTTTTCCACTTCAAGTTCTTCACCGAAATCCTACTCCTAAGTGAAGATCTCTAAAAGTCCTCCTATACTATCTCTTGTCCACGATCACATACTGTACCAAGGCTTATAGGAAAGGTTGTAATCACTCAAAGAAAGCATTGTACAAGAGCGTCTTCTTGGTGTAGAAGAGAAGTTCTACAAGGTGTTTTGTTCTCTTGGTTGTAAGAGAATTTGTACACATTTGGCAAAGTGGATTTGTCAAGTGGTGTGCAAGGTGTTGATTTGGGTGTACAAAGTCAAGGATAAAGAAAAATCTCAAGCGAGTGGCTTGGGGACTGGATGTAGGTCATGAGGACCGAACCAGGATAAATCACACGTGTTTGCGATTGTTAACTTTTTTGTGATTGGTTTTTCTTTATTTGCAAGTATATTTATTTCCTTTATACTAATATTCTTGTGAGTGTTGACTTCGTATATTAGATCCACATTTGGCATCACTTCGGGACCAACATTTGGTTTCAGAGCAGGACCAACATTTGGTATCAGAGCCCTGCATACCTAGTCAATAATCTACAAGGATGGAAATGAAGTTCCCTTCGTCACAATTCAAAGAAGGACATTCTACACAACGTTCACCACTATTTGACGGATCCAACTACAATTATTGGAAGTGTAGAATGAAGATCTACTTGCAATCGCTCAACTATGAACTTGGGAACATTGTAAAAGCACAGTACACCAAACCAGCTACCCACTACAACGCTTGGAGTAATGATCAAAAGAAGAATGCGAACCTTGACGCCAAAGCGATGAATGCTTTGGTCTGTGCCTTAACCAAAGAAGAGTTCAACCGTGTGTCAACAATCACTTCTGCAAATCAAATATGGCACACTCTTCAGGTAACACATGAAGGCACAAATAAAGTTAAAGAATCTAAGATTTCTGTTCTTGTCCACAGGTTTGAATTATTCAAAATGAAGGAGAATGAAACCATCCCAGAAATGGTTACAAGATTCACCGTCATAAACCAATTCCTTAACATCCCTTGGAAAGGAATACACACAAGTCGAAAAAGATCGCAAGATCCTTCGTGCACTCACATCAGATTGGGAGAGAAGACAACTGCAATTGAAGAAGCAAATAATCTCTCAACAATATCGTTAGAAAACCTTATTGGTAATCTAATGGCATATGAAGTATAACTCGAAGAAAGAAAGATGGATGAATAACAACCTCGCTCAAAGAAGAAAGAACTTGCTTTCCATGCATCCTCAGACACGGACAATTCAGATGACGATGAAGAGGAGATGGCAATGCTTTCAAGAAAATTCAGAAGATTCTTAAAGCAAGGTAAATTTAAATGTTTTAATTGCGATAAAACAGGTCATATGAAGAAGGATTGCCCATTGCTCAAAAAACAAAGATAAATTTAAGAGCAAAAAGTTCAGAAAGAAGAAAGATTACCAAGCATCATGGGAAAACAGTGATTCCTCTTCCTCTGACGAAGAAGAAACCACTGAACATGCCAACATCTGTTACATGGCGCTAGAAGAAGATGAGGTACAATATATTAAACTTTTAGATGCATTCCATGAATTATTCAATGATCTAAAGAATGAAAAAATAAAATAAAGTTTTATCAAAAGAAAATGAAAAACTTTTTAAAGAAAATTCATGTTATGTTTTTACAAGTTTCTTCTATAAATTCTCAAAAGATGATTTTGAAAAAGTAATATCATCTTTGAAAAAGAATAATGAGAAATTTATAAAAGAAATATTTTGCTTAAAAAGAAAACTGTGTCTTTAAATGAAAGAATTTCTGTGTTAGAGAAAGACATATCAGTTTTCAAAATAAAATATGAAGAGATTTTGCAAAATGTGACTTAGTTTAATAAAGGAAAAGAAAAATTGAATGATTTGTTATCATATCAAAAAATGTCACATAATTATTATGGTCTTGGATTTGTTGAAAATCTTCATATGCTAGTAATCCATATAATTCTTTTGTGAAAAGAAAGTCTAATAATATTTCAAAAAGAATTAAATAAGTTTATATGGATTCCTAAAAACTTAAGCATTATTGATAAAAATACTTATATTGCGTCATACATTCATGATATATGTAATTCATGCAATTATGTGTATACTAACAGGTGGACACCAAATTCAAATTGGGTTTGGTCTCCTAAAGGTTAATGTTTTCTCTTATGATTGGTACCATCTAACGTTTATCTTTCAGGTACCGTATAAGAAGTTGATGAGAACAATACTTCATATATATATATACTTTTTATGATATATTTGTTGCAGGGGGAGAACACAAGTGTTTCTATATCTGTTATAAACCATTTTCTGTAGGGGGAGAAAATATAACTTATTTTCTGCAGGGGGAGCATTCTTGCACACAAAGTGTTATCATCAAAAAAGGGGAGAATGTTGGAACTTGCTTTTGATGAAGACATTTGTGAAGCATATCATTTGGAGCTCTATCACAAGCCTATTCAAGAGTTCTTCATGATCAAGACTTCCCAAGGAGAGTTGCTAATGATATGTATTGTAATGGTCAATAGCATGTTAAAAGCCTTGATGCACACACACATATCATAGCCTATTAGTAGACTTGATCACCTATTAGTAGACTTGACCCTTCCTATTAGCAGACTTGACCCTTGCTATTAGCAGACTTGACCCTTCCTATTAGCAGACTAATAGGGTTGTTAGTCGAATTATCAAAATGATTAGTTGACTAATACATATTATTAGTCGACTTATAAAAAATACTAGTCGACTAATACATGGTATAGTCGACTTATAGATTTCCCTAGTCGACTAACTTTTGTCCTGAAAGATCCAACTCTATGTTTGTCACTGTTAGTCGACTTAACAGTTTATATAGTCGACTAATAGATGATGTAGTCAACTTATACCCAATATTAGTCGACTAACCCAGTGAAATTTAACTACCCTAGTCGACTAACCCTAAATGTCAAGTCGAGGCAGTTTCTGACTGTTGGACAATTTCTGTTTTCTGTATTTTCTGCAACGTTATCCAACGTTTGAATGTTCAAATTGGACCTAATAACTACCCTAACTAACCCTAGAGTGTAGCTATAAATAGGGCTGTTAATCTTAGGCCAATATACCAATTCAAATCAATAGTTTTTGACCAAAACTTTGAAAAATATTCTCGCTCTTAGAAAACTGTTCCCACTTCAAGTTCTTCACCAAAATCCTACTCCTAAGTGAAGATCTCTGAAAGTCCTCCTATACTAGCCCTTGTCCACGATCACATACTATACCAAGGTTTATAGGAAAGGTTGTAATCACTCAAAGAAAGCATTGTACGAGAGCGTTTTCTTAGTATAGAAGAGAAGTTGTACAAGGTGTTTTGTTCTGTTGGTTGTAAGAGAAGTTGTACACATTTGGCAAAGGGGATTTGTCAAGTGGTGTGCAAGGTGTTGATTTTGGGTGCATAAAGTCAAGGATAAAGGAAAATCTCAAGCGGGTGGCTTGGGGACTGGATGTAGGTCACGAGGACTGAACCAGGATAAATCACACGTGTTTGCGATTGTTAACTTTTTTGTGATTTGTTTTTCTTTATTTGCAAGTATATTTATCATTTTTATACTAATATTCTTGTGAGTGTTGACTTCGTATATTAGATCCACATTTGGCATCACTCCGGGACCAACATTTGGTATCTGATTGGTCGCTAATGTTGCATATTTAATATCATATGTCCATACTTATTATAGAATAAAAGCCTGCATTGTCCTAATTAATTGTTTGATTTATTTGCTGGCCCAATCCTTAAGGAGATGAAGAGAAATGAGCCCAAAAGCCCACCAGAATTCTGAATTAAATCAGAGTTAATTCGCACTCACTAAATTAGGGCAAAATCAAGAGGTTGAAAACCGGTTGAGAAGAATCCTCTCACAATCGATCGGTTAAAGTCAAGAATCTAAGGCCATTTCGTCAGAATCCGGGACTCAAACAAAGAAACTAACAAAGGATAAAGTCAGAAGATAATCCCAAGATGACCCACCAACAGGGTGTGGCCATCTGGCCACACCCTGGCCACGGAAACGCGGCAAAAGCCGCGTTTCCGCGGCTTTGTTGGGGAGTTAGGGGAGCGTTTGCTCCCCCGACCTCCCCGGGATCCTATAGATTGGGTTTTATGCCTATAAAAGGCATGTACTTGCGCTGAAAATGGACGACCATGCAGATTAGGATTTAGCCTAGTTTTCATTCTTTGTAGTTTAGGTTTTTCTTTTCTTTTTTATGTAATTTGTATGTAGCTTAGGTTAGATGAAGATTCATGTAAGTAAGAGAGAGAGGCTAATGTTGAGAGTGACACCGATGTACCCTCCTCCTTTCTTCCATTGTCTATGCAAGTAATAAAGGTAAAAGCTTCTTTTTATGTTCGTATTTTGTTTTGCTTTCCTCTTCCTCTTTCTACTTTACCTTGGTTGTATTTGTTGAGTCTACAAGTGAATTCCAAAGCAAGTATAACTAAGCTACGTGAGAGCCAGCGATAGTTCATGAAGACGTTCTCCTCTTCCAAGCTCCGCATCACTTCGTTCTTGATATGCTTGACGATATAATGTGCACGGGGACTGAGCTCGAGTTTATGATCTATGCGTTGAACGCCTCTGAAGCAAAAAGGTAGAACTTGCAAAAGGTTTCTAGGTAAGTCATCAATTAAACTAGGTAAGTATTCCTTCCTTTTCTTTCCTTTCTCTCATTTCTGTAAATTATATCACCACCTCTTCCAACTCTTTCTTCTCCACTCACTCCATTTATACATAGTCGCTTTTATTGTTTTCTGATTTTTTCACCTTCTTCATCTTTCACTCTCTTCTTAACTTTAACTATAACTTTCTTTTTCATTTTATAACGTTAAAACAGAGAAGAACTTTTGCTTATTTACATAACGATTTCAATAAAGAAACGTAAAGCTTCCATCGCAAACCCTCCTTGTGGATCACGACCCGCATAGCCACTTGCTATCGCGGAAGAATTGAGCACTTGCACATATCTCTTTTTAAGTTCTGAAATCTCATATTTTGTGTGCAGCTTTAGCATCAATCAAATTTTGGCGCCGTTGCCAGCAAAACACTCGTAATCGTGACATAGATATGATGGTCGAATCTCTACGTTCTCACCGTTGGACCAGTTCTGATGTCACTAACCATTCTGTTAGAGCTGAAGAGTCATGTAGTTTTGGAAATCAAGATTCCATTTCAGAACAACCATTTGAACTTGCCCAAACTCCAAATTTTGAAAAAGATATTGACAGTTTAGCAATTTTCCTTTTCCTGAAATAGAACTTGAAAATGAATATGATCCTGAACCCCAACTTAGTGATTCAATTCTACTTCCTGGTTCGATTATGACTCCGGTATCTTCACCTGATTTCGATCTTTTCGCCGAGTCAACGTTGGATCCTGTGCCTATTCATCATGAAATTGAGTCCCCCGTCTTTGAGGATAATATTGAACTTGACCAATTATACAATTTTGAAAGTCCTATTGACACATTGGCAAGTTCTCAGTTTTTTGATATTGAACTCAATGAGATAGGTGACCTAGATTCTCAAATCTGTGATCCAGTTCAACTTTCTGAATCAATATTGACTCCTGTTGTGTTACCTAACTTGAGTAATATTTTAGAGTCAGTTTTGATTCCTCCACCTATCAATCCTGAACTGGAATCACCCATATTAGGTCACATTCCATTGTTGAAAAATACATGTGGACTTGAGTTTCAACTTCTTGACTTGGACCCTATTCCTGAACCAATTTCGACTCTTGAACCTTTACTTGACTTAAGTTACCTTCCTGAGTCGGTATTAGTTCCTGTACTTCATGAGTCCAAGTCAATCAATCTATCATTTCATACTCCTTTCTGGGACGAGGTGGTTGACAAATTTGACTCCGAAATCAATTATGGAATATGGAAATTAGATGGGGTTAAATATTTAATAAAGATCCTTTATGGATACATCTTTTTAATGGGTTATATTAAAGATATTTCTGGTGGGTTCCTCCGAATCCCACGAAAAGTCGATTGGGCCGCATTTCGTGGACCAATCAGACCACCACCGGAACCACCACCTTAAGGTAACATTCTCCTTCCCTTTCTTCTTTTTCATGCATCTATACATTAATTCATACATTGAGGACAATGCATGAGATAGGTGTGGGGGAGGGTCTAACATAGCTTAGGTTTTCTTTTTTATTAAAAACTTTTTGAAAATAGAAATAATATTTTGACATATTTTTTGTAAGAAATTAAGTTAATTTTAAGGAATAGGAAAATCTAAATTCGGATTTCTTATACTTGGTCAAAATATGATTATTTGTTTGATTTTTAGGGTTAGGAAGAAAATTTGTCAAAGTAATTTAGTCTTGATCTTTACCTTGATGAAATATGCACACTTCATACACTTACACACTTAGGGTTCAAAAACAAAGATTCTTATGCCTTATAAAAATAAAAAATATATATATATAAACAAATCTAATTATTGATTAGCTAGGTACTTTGGCCTAAGAAAGCCTTAGTATTTATGCAAAAGATAATTAGATGAGTTTGAAAAAAAAAATGTGTATCCTCTGATTAAGCTGGGTATTTATGCCTCATGAAGCATAAGTATTCACGCCTAAAAGGGGTACATCGTATAAATAAAATCCTTGGTTTCGTGGCCTTATCTGCTCGAGTATTTAAGTCCTTAGGGGTGTTTTCTCACCTGGTGCCCTAAAACTGTCCGGTTTGGGTGTCACCGACTGAATGCTTGTTACATGGGCAGATTAGAAAGCCTAATGAAATTGAGGAATAAAACAAAAAAAGTATATATAAATAATAAGGCATAAGAGTTAGAGTAAATGAACCCTTAGTCAAATTTTTACAGTCACAAGGTGCATATGACTTAGGGTAAAGTAATAGACTAGATGAGAAGTACAATTTGACTCCTTACTTTGATTGATAACAAATTTTTGAATAGAGACTAAGTTTAGGAATGAAAATTCAGTTTTCCTATAACTTATAGATTGCTTAGATCTTACAATCATATTTCAAATATTTTTCTCTTTCAAAATGCTTTTCAAAAATACTAACTCTTTATTTCCTTTCTTTATGGATTTTGTGGGTGCAATCCGCTGAAAATCCTCACGAGACAAAACTCGTCCTCTAGGGGAAACCTAGAGGTTTAACGGCTTGTTGCACATGCTCAGTGCAATCGCGTGACCTGCGAAAGTGGTCTAATAATCCTTAGTATAGTTTAGTTGTTTTGCTCGAGCACGAGCAAAAGATAGGTATGGGGGTGTGATTGGTCGCTAATGTTGCATATTTAATATCATATGTCCATACTTATTATAGAATAAAAGCCTGCATTGTTCTAATTAATTGTTTGATTTATTTGCAGGCCCAATCCTTAAGGAGATGAAGAGAAATGAGCCCAAAAGCCCACCAGAATTCTGAATTAAATCAGAGTTAATTCGCACTCACTAAATCAGGGCAAAGTCAAGAGGTTGAAAACCGGTTGAGAAGAATCCTCTCAGAATCGATCGGTTAAAGCCAAGAATCCAAGGCCATTTCGTCAGAATCCGGGACTCAAACAAAGAAACTAACAAAGGATAAAGTCTGAAGATAATCCCAAGATGACCCACCAACAGGGTGTGGCCATCTGGCCACACCCTGGCCGCGGAAACGCGGCAAAAGCCGCGTTTCCGCGGCTTTGTTGGGGAGTTAGGGGAGCGTTTGCTCCCCCGACCTCCCGGGATCCTATAGATTGGGTTTTGTGCCTAAGAAAGGCCTGTGCTTGCGCTGAAAATGGACGACCATGCAGATTAGGATTTAGCCTAGTTTTCATTCTTTGTAGTTTAGGTTTTTCTTTTCTTTTTTATGTAATTTGTATGTAGCTTAGGTTAGATGAAGATTCATGTAAGTAAGAGAGAGGCTAATGTTGAGAGTGACACTGATGTACCCTCCTCCTTTCTTCCATTGTCTCTGCAAGTAATAAAGGTAAAAGCTTCTTTTTATGTTCGTATTTTGTTTTGCTTTCCTCTTCCTCTTTCTACTTTACCTTGGTTGTATTTGTTGAGTCTACAAGTGAATTCCAAAGCAAGTATAACTAAGCTACGTGAGAGCCAGCGATAGTTCATGAAGACGTTCTCCTCTTCCAAGCTCCGCTTCACTTCGTTCTTGATATGCTTGACGATATAATGTGCACGGGGACTGAGCTCGAGTTTATGATCTATGCGTTGAACGCCTCTGAAGCAAAAAGGTAGAACTTGCAAAAGGTTTCCAGGTAAGTCATCAATTAAACTAGGTAAGTATTCCTTCCTTTTCTTTCCTTTCTCTCATTTCTGTAAATTATATCACCACCTCTTCCAACTCTTTCTTCTCCACTCACTCCATTTATACATAGTCGCTTTTATTGTTTTCTGATTTTTTCACCTTCTTCATCTTTCACTCTCTTCTTAACTTTAACTATAACTTTCTTTTTCATTTTTATAACGTTAAAACAGAGAAGAACTTTCGCTTATTTTCATAACGATTTCAATAAAGAAACGTAAAGCTTCCATCGCAACCCTCCTTGTGGATCACGACCCGCATAGCCACTTGCTATCGCGGAAGAATTGAGCACTTGCACATATCTCTTTTTAAGATCTGAAATCTCGTATTTGTGTGCAGCTTTAGCATCAATCAAATTTTGGCGCCGTTGCCGGCAAAACACTCGTAATCGTGACGTAGATATGATGGTCGAATCTCTACGTTCTCACCGTTGGACCAGTTCTGATGTCACTAACCATTCTGTTAGAGCCGAAGAGTCATGTAGTTTTGAAAATCAAGATTCCATTTCAGAACAACCATTTGAACTTGCCCAAACTCCAAATTTTGAAAAAGATATTGACAGTTTAGCAAGTTTTCCTTTTCCTGAAATAGAACTTGAAAATGAATATGATCCTGAACCCCAACTTAGTGATTCAATTCTACTTCCTGATTCGATTATGACTCCGGTATCTTCACCTGATTTCGATCTTTTCCCCGAGTCAACGTTGGATCCTGTGCCTATTCATCATGAAATTGAATTCCCCGTCTTTGAGGATCATATTGAACTTGACCAATTATACAATTTTGAAAGTCCTATTGACACATTGGCAAGTTCTTAATTTTTTGATATTGAACTCAATGAGATATGTGACCTAGATTCTCAAATCTGTGATCCAGTTCAACTTTCTGAATCAATATTGACTCCTGTTGTGTTACCAAACTTGAGTAATATTTTAAAGTCAGTTTTGATTCCTCCACCTATCAATCCTGAACTGGAATCACCCATATTAGGTCACATTCTATTGTTGGAAAATACATGTGGACTTGAGTTTCAACTTCTTGACTTGGACCCTATTCCTGAACCAATTTCGACTCTTGAACCTTTACTTGACTTAAGTTACCTTCCTGAGTCGGTATTAGTTCCTGTACTTCATGAGTCCAAGTCAATCATTCTATCATTTCATACTCCTTTCTAGGACGAGGTGGTTGACAAATTTGACTCCGAAATCAATTATGGAATATGAAAATTAGATGGGGTTAAATATTTAATAAAGATCCTTTATGGATACATCTTTTTAATGGGTTATATTAAAGATATTTCTGGTGGGTTCCTCCGAATCCCACGAAAAGTCGATTGGGCCGCATTTCGTGGACCAATCAGACCACCACCGGAACCACCACCTTAAGGTAACATTCTCCTTCCCTTTCTTCTTTTTCATGCATCTATGCATTAATTCATACATTGAGGACAATGCATGAGATAGGTGTGGGGGAGGGTCTAACATAGCTTAGGTTTTCTTTTTTATTAAAATTTTTTTGAAAATAGAAATAATATTTTGACATATTTTTTGTAAGAAATTAAGTTAATTTTAAGGAATAGGAAAATCTAAATTCGGATTTCTTATACTTGGTCAAAATATGATTATTTGTTTGATTTTTAGGGTTAGGAAGAAAATTTGTCAAAGTAATTTAGTCTTGATCTTTACCTTGATGAAATATGCACACTTCATACACTTACACACTTAGGGTTCAAAAACAAAGATTCTTATGCCTTATAAAAATAAAAATATATATATATAAACAATTCTAATTATTGATTAGCTAGGTGCTTTGGCCTAAGAAAGCCTTAGTATTTATGCAAAAGATAATTAGATGAGTTTGAAAAAAAATGTGTATCCTCTGATTAAGCTGGGTATTTATGCCTTATGAAGCATAAGTATTCACGCCTAAAAGGGGTACATCGTATAAATAAAAACCTTGGTTTCGTGGCCTTATATTCTCGAGTATTTAAGTCCTTAGGGGTGTTTTCTCACCTGGTGCCCTAAAACTTTCCGATTTGGGTGTCACCGACTGAATGCTTGTTACATGGGCAGATTAGAAAGCCTAATGAAATTGAGGAATAAAACAAAAAAAAGTATATATAAATAAATAAGGTATAAGAGTTAGAGTAAATGAACCCTTAGTCAAAATTTTCACAGTCACAAAGTGCATATGACTTAGGGTAAAGTAATAGACTAGATGAGTAGTACAATTTGACTATTACTTTGATTGATAACAAATTTTTGAATAGAGACTAAGTTTAGGAATGAAAAATTCAGTTTTCCTATAACTTATAGATTGCTTAGATCTTACAATCATATTTCAAATATTTGTCTCTTTCAAAATGCTTTTCGAAAATACTAACTCTTTATTTCCCTTTCTTTATGGATTTTGTGGGTGCAATCCGCTGAAAACCCTCACGAGACAAAACTCGTCCTCTAGGGGAAACCTAGAGGTTTAACGGCTTGTTGCACATGCTCAGTGCAATCGCGTGACCTGCGAAAGTGGTCTAATAATCCTTAGTATAGTTTAGTTGTTTTGCTCGAGGACGAGCAAAAGATAGGTATGGGGGTGTGATTAGTCGCTAATGTTGCATATTTAATATCATATGACCATAATTATTATAGAATAAAAGCCTGCATTGTCCTAATTAATTGTTTGATTTATTTGCAGGCCCAATCCTTAAGGAGATAAAGAGAAATGAGCCCAAAAGCCCACCAGAATTCTGAATTAAATCAGAGTTAATTCGCACTCACTAAATCAGGGCAAAATCAAGAGGTTGAAAACCGGTTGAGAAGAATCCTCTCAGAATCGATCGGTTAAAGCCAAGAATCCGAGGCCATTTCGTCAGAATCCGGGACTCAAACAAAGAAACTAACAAAGGATAAAGTCAGAAGATAATCCCAAGATGACCCACCAACAGGGTGTGGCCATCTGGCCACACCCTGGCTGCGGAAACGCGACAAAAGCCGCGTTTTCGCGGCTTTGTTGGGGAGTTAGGGGGAGCGTTTGCTCCCCCGACCTCCCCGGGATCCTATAGATTGGGTTTTGTGCCTATAAAAGGCCTGTACTTGCGCTGAAAATGGACGACCATGCAGATTAGGATTTAGCCTAGTTTTCATTCTTTGTAGTTTAGGTTTTTTTTTCTTTTTTATGTAATTTGTATTTTGCTTAGGTTAGATGAAGATTCATGTGAGTAAGAGAGAGAGGCTAATGTTGAGAGTGACACCGATGTACCCTCCTCCTTTCTTCCATTGTCTCTACAAGTAATAAAGGTAAAAGCTTCTTTTTATGTTCGTATTTTGTTTTGCTTTCCTCTTCCTCTTTCTACTTTACCTTGGTTGTATTTGTTGAGTCTACAAGTGAATTCCAAAGCAAGTATAACTAAGCTACGTGAGAGCCAGCGATAGTTCATGAAGACGTTCTCCTCTTCCAAGCTCCGCATCACTTCATTCTTGATATGCTTGACGATATAATGTGCACGGGGACTGAGCTCGAGTTTATGATCTATGCGTTGAACGCCTCCGAAGCAAAAAGGTAGAACTTGTAAAAGGTTTCCAGGTAAGTCATCAATTAAACTAGGTAAGTATTCCTTCCTTTTCTTTCCTTTCTCTCATTTCTGTTAATTATATCACCACCTCTTCCAAAATTTGATTGAGGCTAAACCTGCACACAAAATACGAGATTTCAGAACTTATAATAAAAATGTGCAAGTGCTCAATTCTTCCGCTATAGCAAGTGGATATGCGGGTCGTGATCCACAAGGAGGGTTTGCGATAGAAGCGTTTACGTTCTTGTATTGAAATCGTTAAGAAAACAAAACGATAGTTCTTCTCTATTTTTAAGTTAACAAAAAGAAAAAGAAGTAATAGTTAAAGTTAAGAAGAAAGTGAGAGATGAAGAAGGTGGAAAAACTCAGAAAACGGCGAAAGAAAGCGACTATGTACAAGTGAGTCGAAAGAGAATGATTTGGAAAAGGTGGTTTGTGATCTAAACTAAGAAATAAAAGAAAATAAAGAAAGAAGAGTGAAGAATACTTACCTAGATTGATTTATGACTTACTTGGAAACCTTTACTTGTTCTACCTTTGCTTTGGAGGCTTTCAACGCATAGATCATAAGCTCGAGCTCAGTCCCTATTCGCATTATATCATCAAGTCTAGCACAATCACGAAGTGATACGTTTTGAGGAGGAGAACGTCTTCATGAACTATCGTTGTCACTCTCATAACATCGGTGTACTTGTGCTTTGGAATTCGCTTGTAAACTCAACAAAAACAAATGAGGTAAAGTAGAAGAGGAAAACGAAAACAAAAGAAAATGAAAGTAAAGAAGAACATAAACAATTGTTACCTTTATTGCTTGAAACTATGGAAGAAAGGAGGAGGGTACATCGGTGTCACTCTTAACATATGCCTCTCTCTCTTACTTACATGAATCATCATCTAACCTAAGCTACATACAAGTTACATAAAAAGAAAAACCTAAACTACAAAATGGAAAACTAGTCTAAACCTATCTCTGCATTGGCGTCCCTTTTCAGCACAAAGAATGGCCTTTTATAGGCAGAAAACCCAGTAAGCAGGATCCCGGGGAGGTCGGGGGAGCAAACGCTCCCCCTAACTCCCTAACAATGCCGCGAAAATGCGGCTTTTGCCGCGTTTCTGCGGCCAGGGTGTGGCCAGGTGGCCACACCCTGTTGGTGGGTCACCCTGGTTTCTCCTTTTGACTTTATCTGGAGTTGGTTTCATCGTTTGGGTCCCGGATTCTGACGAAATGGCCTTGGATTCTTGGCTTTAACCGATCGATTCTGAGAGGATTCTTCTCAACCAGTTTTCAACCTCTTGATTTTGCCCTGATTTCTTGAGTGCGAATTAATTCTGATTTAATTCAGAATTTTGGTGGGCTTTGGGCTAATTTCTCTTCAACTCCTTAGAGATTGGGCCTGCAAATAAATCAAACAATTAATTAGGACAATGCAGGCTTTTATTCTATAATAAGTATGAAAATGTGACACTAAATATGCAACATTAGCGACCAATCACACCCCATACCTATCTTTTGCTCGTTCTCGAGCAAAACAGCTAAACTATACTAAGGATTATTAGACCACTTTCGCAGGTCGCGCGATTGCACTGAGCATGTGCAACAAGCCGTTAAACCTCTAGGTTCCCCCTAGAGGACGAGTTTTATCTCGTGAGGGTTTTCAGCGGATTGCACCCACAAAATCCATAAAGAAAGAGAAATAAAGAGTTAGTATTTTCGAAAAGCATTTTGAAAGAGAAAAATATTTGAAACATGATTGTAAGATCTAAGCAATCTATAAGTTATAGGAAAACTGAATTTTTCATTCCTAAACTTAGTCTCTATTCAAAAATTTGTTATCAATCAAAGTAAGGAGTCAAATTGTACTTCTCATCTAGTCTATTACTTTACCCTAAGTCATATGCACCTTGTGATTGTGAAAATTTTGACTAAGGGTTCATTAACTCTAATTCTTATGCCTTATTTATTTATATATATATATATATTTTTGGTGGTATTATTCCTTAGTTTAGGCTTTCTAATCTGTCCATGTAACGAGCCTTTAATCGATGACTCCCAAACCAGACGGTCTTGGGGCACCAGGTGAGAAGACACCCCTAAGACTTAAGGACTCGAGCAAACAAGGCCACAAAACTAAGGATTTTATTATATGAACCTCTTTTAGGTGTGAATACTTATGCTTTATTAGGCACAAATACCCAGCTTAATCAGAGGATTTTTCTTTTCAAACTTATCTAATCATCTTTCGCATAAATACTAAGGCTTGCTTAGGCCAAAGCACCTAGCTAGTCAATAATTAGATTTGTTTGTATATATATATTTTTTATAACTTATCTAATCATCTTTCGCATAAATACTAAGGCTTGCTTAGGCCAAAGCACCTAGCTAATCAATAATTAGACTTGTTTTTTTTTATAAGGCATAAGAAACTTTGTTTTTGAACCCTAAGTGTGTAAGTGTACGAAGTGTGCATATTTCATCAAGGTAAAGATCAAGACCAAATTACTTTGACAAATTATCTTCCTAACTCTAAAAATCAAACAAATAATCTTATTTTGACCAAGTATAAGAAATCCTAATTTGGATTTTCCTATTCCTTAAAATTAACTTAATTTCTTACAAAAATAAGTCAAAATATTGTTTCTATTTTTCAAAAAGTTTTTAAAAGTAAAGAAAAATGTTATTTTTTTATTTTAAAGAAAAAGAAAAGTTTAAAGAAAAAGAAAAGTTATGTTAGACCCTCCCCCACACCTATCTCATGCATTGTCCTCAATGTATGAATTAATGCATAGATGCATGAAAAAGAAGAAAGGGAAGGAAAAGGTTACCTTAAGGTGGTGGTTCCGGTGGTGGTCTGATTGGTTCATGAAACGCGGCCCAATCAACTTTTCTTGGGTCTCGGAGGAACCCACCAGAAATATCTTTAATATAACCCATTAAAAAGATAAATCCATGAAGAAGTTTTATTAAAAATTTAACCCCATCTAATTTCCAAATTCCATAATTGATTTCAGAGTCAAATTTGTCAACCACCTCGTCCCAGAATGGAGTGTGAAAAGATAGAATGATTGACTTGGACTCAGGAAGGACAGGAACTAATACCGACTCAGGAAGGTGACTTAAGTCAAGTAAAGGTTCAGGAGTCTAAATAAGTTCAGGAATTGGGTCCAAGTCAAGAAATTGAAACTCAAGTCCATAATTATTTTCCAACAATGGAATGTGACCTAATATGGGTGATTCCAGTTCAGGAATGATAGGTGGAGGAATCAAAACTGACTCTAAAATATTACTCAGGTTTGGTAACAGAACAGGAGTCAATATTGATTCAGAAAGTTGAACTGGATCACAGATTTGAAAATCTAGGTCACATATCTCATTGAGTTCAATATCAAAAAATTGAGAACTTGCCAATTTGTCAATAGGACTTTCAAAATTGTATAATTGGTCAAGTTTAATATGATCCTTAAAGATGGGTGATTCAATTTCATTATGAATTGGTACAGGATTCAATGTTGACTCCGACAAAAGATCAAAATCAGGTGAAAATACCGGAGTCATAATCGAATCAGGAAGTAAAATTGAATCACTAAGTTGGGGTTCAGGATCATATTCATTTTCAAGTTCTATTTCAGGAAAAGGAAAACTTGCTAAACTGTCAATATCTTTTTCAAAATTTGGAGTTTGGGCAAGTTCAAATGGTTGTTCTGAAATGGAATCTTGATTTCCAAAACTACATGACTCTTCGGCTCTAACAGAATGGTTAGTGACATCAGAACTGGTCCAACAGTGAGAACGTAGAGATTTGACCATCATATCTATGTCACGATTACGAGTGTTTTGAGCCTGAGTCATGGCTTCAAGCATCTTTTCATAGTTGATAGGTTCATTGTTTTGATGAAAAGATGAAGAATTGTCTTGGAAGTGGTAGTGAAATTGTGAGTCCATCAGATTTTGGGATTTGTGTTTAGACTCACACATACTCATTTCCAAAATTGATGGTTTCCTATTTTGGACGGGTGGAACTGAGTATGACTCTTGAAAATATTGTGGACTAGGAGGAGAAGGAGGACAAGTTGGTTGATAATTATGCTCGGGGGAGGTGAATCCCCACTGACTCGGTGAAGAGTTGAAATTATTATGGACATTATAGTTATTAGATGGGGGACATGGGTTATATTGATCGGATAAGACCAATCCGGCACACTAGGTTGGTTAAAGTCATGATATGCCGGGTTGGTAATATCTGAAAATGAACTCGGTGTGTAATATGGATTATTATTAAAGTTGAAAAAATTATTATTATAAGTCATATCACACAATAGAATACACACAAAAAAGAAAGAAAAGCAAACAAATAAACAAACAAGAAAGAAAAAATTCTAACCTAAGTTAGGGTAGACCTAGACCTAGACGACTCCTAACTGGTTAGACTGTCCACGGGAGGTTTAATGTAGACTTTGACCACAAGCTAATCAGCCAGGTCAGGGTAAGATTGGTGGGAGGTTTTCCGTCAAAGACGTTCCTTAATTAAATAACCACCAATCTTTGGGCTTTCGGCCCTTAATCCCTTTCCTAGATACTGATATGGCAAGAGTTAAGTTCCAACACCTTTCCCCCTTAGGATAATCTCCTAATTGAGTCCGAGATGTCCCTAGGGCCAACGTCTACTCATTTTATGTTAGGCTTGGGTTAGTGAGTGCTTGGAATCTGATTTTTGGGCTAAGGAAGGGTGATTAAATCCCCACCTTATCTTGTTATTGGGTTGGTGCCCTTAAAATCAATTAGTGCAAGTGTACAAGATATGTAAGATTCACTCAAAACGATATAAATCAACGAAGAAGTGAGTCCTATGCTAAATGCAATGCATACGTACCTTGCTCCAGCACTCTTCAACAGTAAAATAAAGGAATTGAAAAGACACGTGCCTAAGATGCAAACGTCTAATCAAATTTTTTTTAACTTTTTCAACAAACTTTTTACTGTTGGTTTATTAGCAGGTTTATGGTGATGGCATATAAAAAATAAAGATGCAGCAAGCTATGTTTTTGGCAAAGTAAGCAACCCTGCACAAAATCTATTAGTAGTCAACTCTTCTTTGCCGCGGATCCGCGGCTTTGGCCGCGCAAACGCGGCAAATCAGAGGGCCCTTGGTCTCTGCTTTCTACAGCAGAGGCCCAAGACCATTTGTATGTCACTGCAATCTTAATTTCCTGCTTTGCTTGCCCTGTAACTTGCAACAGAGAAGAAAATTCGTTTAGTTCTAAAAAATTTTTAATAAAAATTCAGATTTCAATAAAAACGTTACCCTCCTCGGCAACGGCGCCAAAATTTGATTGAGGCTAAACCTGCACACAAAATACGAGATTTCAGAACTTATAATAAAAATGTTCAAGTACTCAATTCTTCCGCTATAACAAGTGGCTATGCGGATCGTGATCCACAAGGAGGGTTTTGCGATAGAAGCGTTTACGTTCTTGTATTGAAATCGTTAAGAAAACAAAACGATAGTTCTTCTCTGTTTTTAAGTTAACAAAAAGAAAAAGAAGTAATAGTTAAAGTTAAGAAGAAAGTGAGAGATGAAGAAGGTGGAAAAAATCAGAAAACGGAGAAAGAAAGCGACTATGTACAAGTGAGTCGAAAGAGAATGATTTGGAAAAGGTGGTTGGTGATCTAAACTAAGAAATAAAAGAAAAGAAAGAAAGAAGAGTGAAGAATACTTACCTAGATTGATTTATGACTTACTTGGAAACCTTTGCTTGTTCTACCTTTGCTTTGGAGGCGTTCAACGCATAGATCATAAGCTCGAGCTCAGTCCCTATTCGCATTATATCATCAAGTCTAGCACAAGCATGAAGTGATACGTTTTGAGGGGGAGAACGTCTTCATGAACTATCGTTGGCACTCCATAACATCGGTGTACTTGTGCTTTGGAATTCGCTTGTAAACTCAACAAAAACAAATGAGGTAAAGTAGAAGAGGAAGAGGAAAGCAAAAGAAAATGAAAGTAAAGAAGAACATAAACAATTGTTACCTTTATTGCTTGAAACTATGGCAGAAAGGAGGAGGGTACATCGGTGTCACTCTCAACATATGCCTCTCTCTCTTACTTACATGAATCATCATCTAACCTAAGCTACATACAAGTTACATAAAAAGAAAAACATAAACTACAAAATGAAAAACTAGTCTAAACCTATATCTGCATTGGCGTCCCTTTTCAGCACAAAGAATGGCCTTTTATAGGCAGAAAACCCAGTAAGCAGGATCCCGGGGAGGTCGGGGGAGCAAACGCTCCCCCTAACTCCCTAACAATGCCGCGGAAACGTAGCTTTTGCTGCATTTCCGCGGCCAGGGTGTGGCCAGGTGGCCACACCCTGTTGGTGGGTCACCCTGGTTTCTCCTTCTGACTTTATCTGGAGTTGGTTTCTTCGTTTGGGTCCCGGATTCTGACGAAATGGCCTTGGATTCTTGGCTTTAACCGATCGATTCTGAGAGGATTCTTCTCAACCGGTTTTCAACCTCTTGATTTTGCCCTGATTTTTTGAGTGCGAATTAATTCTGATTTAATTCAGAATTTTGGTGGGCTTTGGGCTCATTTCTCTTCAACTCCTTAGAGATTGGGCCTGCAAATAAATCAAACAATTAATTAGGACAATGCAGGCTTTTATTCTATAATAAGTATGAAAATGTGACACTAAATATGCAACATTAGCGACCAATCAGTATCAGAGCAGGACCAACAGTAAAGTCTCTTCAAAAGACTGCTCAATCGGCATCTAATCAAAAGTGTAGATATTCAAGTCAAGTTTTTTTCTATCGAAATGAACTCTATCTTTGAGTATAACCTTTTCAACTTCAGGTTCTTTAATGCTTTTTGGAAAATTTGGAGGATACTCTGGTTCAAGATGTGTCTCAGAATCATCAGGGGGTGGATTGGTCATCCAGACGATGGATCAGCCGTCTGACTTGGGCTTCCGATGATGGAATTTTTCCTGAATATTTCTGAGTCCTCCTCCTACTAATATGCGATCTTTGTTGATGCCTCTTGTGTCTTCTGTATTGAGAGATGTGAAATAAGTTTTTTTCTCATAATAATCAATAAACTACTTGAGATTCTCTACTCAGCTTTCTTCTTTCTCCGCATATGTTTCAGCCACTTCTAAAACTTCTTGCTACTGCTCTAGGACAGTTTCCTCCTCTTGCTCTTCGGACTCTTTCTCAAGATTACTTGGCAAATTTCCCTGGGGCCTGTTGGCTAGCGAGGTAGCAATCTGGCTCATCTAAACTTCAAGGGCATGCATGGATGTTATTGCATTTTTGTGGTTCTAAGTTGCGGTTGTTACGAGTGAAAGTACACCTAGAGGAGGGGAGAATAGGTATAAGGCTAATTAATGACAAATGATGCAGAATTAAAAACAAATTGTAACACACTTAGTATAACCAAAGAGTGTAACCGAATTCCCAGTGAAGGGCTCTGGACGTCTCCTCTAAATTCCTCTAAATAAGAGTTAATGTGCTATGCAAAGCTCTCTTGGTTTAACACAAGTATGGCACACAATCAAATCCAAGCATATATATCATATGAACAATATGATGCAATGCTCAATGAGAGAGAGAGCGTTAAGAGATAGTAGATCAATGGCAAACACAAAGATATGTTTCGAGGTTCGAGCCACTGCTCTACGTCCCCGCCTTCACACAGAAGGATTTCCACTATATCGTCCACACTGGACTTCCAACACAGGGAACCTCCACTGAGGATTTGGGTAATACAAACAGGGAGTACATGACTACTCTCTCCAACAAAATATAATCTCTACACAAGAGGCAAGGCACAACAACCATCACCTCTTCACTTAGAGGGATGAGCACTTAGCCAAACAACAATCATCTCTCACTAGAGGGATAAGCTCAAAGCTACAACACCACAATCACCTCCACACTTAGAGGGATACCAACACAACCAAACTCAACCTTCACAATCTCCTCTCACTAGAGGTATATCAACACAATCTCCACAATCACCTCTCACTAGAGGGATATCACAAAGTAAAGAAGGTTTACAACGTTTGGTGGTATCAACAACCACAAACCAATTTTCTCACAAAACTAGATCATAATGATATGATAGATATGATAGCTCAAGTATGAGAAAATAAAGAGTTTGAAAATCAAAATTACAAAGAAAATACTGGAAAAACTTCTAGGATTTAAATAGAAATGAAGAACAAAACAATTCCCAAAGACTTCTCTTTTTCTTTGAATTTTCTAACCCTTTTTAAATAAATAAAGATGAAATCTTTAAGCCCAAATCTCATTTAAAAACTTACTGTTAAACACTTGTAAAAGTGAAAAAAATTGCTCTATAAAAACTTAGCTAAAATAACTCAAGAGGATGGATATTTATACCCTCCAAAAATTCTGTCCGTTGGCAGCCAGAAAAGGTCAAGAATGACCTTCCGGTCGACCAGCCAATGGTCATTTTATAATTATTGAGCCACTAGTCGACCGCTCGGTCGACGAGGACTAGATACAGAGAGCAGCAGCTCTTGTCGGTCGACCGTGGCCATTTCCAGAGAGCAAAGATCTCTGGCGGTCGACCAACCCGGTGGCCGGCCTTCCAGCCATTTGGCTTGTGCACGTCTATGCACATCAGTCGACCGGACTGGTCGACTGACGCCTGCCTTGGTCGATCGGACGGTCGGTCGGTAGACAGCCAGGTCTAAACTTTAAGGGATTAAAAACTTATCTTTTTGCCTTCTAAAAATCCCATAAAATACACATTAATTCCATAAAAATAAGTTCTTTCATGATCGTTGAAATACAAATATGTGTGACTAAAATTCAACACATATTATAAACAATTTAAACTATTTTTGTGATATTGAAATTTGGCTTAAATACAAAAACCGTATTTTCCAAACTATGGATTTTTGAAATGGAAAAACCGTTTTCTCCAAAACTTGTACAAATACAAAACCATGATATTGAAACAACTTTGAAGCATGTTGTATATGGATAGAATCCAATATACATGTAACGATATATATCTATGTTTTTGACATAAAGTCCAAAATCGGTTAAATTGAAAAACCAAAACCAATAAACTCTAAACTTGTGTGTGTATGTGAACTTGAGCATATCAACACTATCTAATATTTACACAAGATTTAAACAACTAAACTAAAGACAAACCGAAGTCTTCTTGTAGAACTCCGTCTCCAAGTCGACTCGATCCGAACGCGATCCAACGAGCTTGACTCCAACCGAGTACTAGATGTGATCTTGACGCTCGAGCTCTTGAATTTTAATGTGAAAGCTCCAAAACTCTTTTATTGAAGATAATCACCTACTAATATCTTGGTCAAATATCTGAAGCTAAATATCACAAGATTATTAGTAAACTATAACTACATTAGTTAATCATCCTCAAAACTAGAGTGAAGGGCATCTGGGCCAACAATCTCCCCCTTTTTGATGATGACAAAACTCATAGAGTTATATATGCATGGATTAAAATTAAGCTTCATAGAAGCTCCCCCATAACTCATGCATAGCAATAAACATAAAGATATGAAATGAATGCTCAACATAACTATATGTTCTGATACAAATTGCAAAAATAAACATGCATAATGATACCAATTGTAAGTAATCATGCATATAGAAAACTCATCAAATACTTATATGCATATATGAAACTCCAAATTCCTTTCTTTCTTTTGTATGAACATAAAGAATAGAACATGCATAAACTCAGTTTCTATGCATGCATGTAAACTCAAAATCATTCTTCCCCTTTTTGTCAATCATCAACAAAGGGGCAAAAACAAACTCAAAAAAAAATTTCTTCCTCTTTTTGACAAATCAAAATAAAGAGACATATGTGATATACATTCATGAAGAGGAGAGACGTTAAGTTAACTCCCTCTGCATACATGCATTTACATGAAAAGAGATGACTAAACCCTAACCACATAAAGTATAATATAATATGTATAAAAGGAGACGTGAAGCTCCTACTACACATGTGTACTACATACCAAAAAAAGGTCAATCACTTCAATATGAAATACACTCAATATGAATCTATATATAGAGAAGATGTTAAGCTTCCCTTGCATATAAGCAATACAAATTAAAACATTATGATACCAATTGAAAAATATATTAATTTATGATGAAGGTATACATCGAAACATCATGATACCAATTGAAAGTAAACGAAAATTTGTTTAAGATACTAAAAGATACCAATTGAAAATATCATGATACCAATTTAAAATGTCTTGTAAATCTTGATATCAATGGAAAGTGAAACATTGTATGTTTTTGGTACCAATTGAAATATATATATATATATATATATATATATATATATATATATATATATATATATATATATATATATATATATATATATATATATATTGAAAATCTTGATACCAAATGAAAGTAATAACCAATTTCAAAGTAACTTGATACCAAAAAAATGTCTTATAAATTTTGATACGAATTGAAAGTAAAAAACCAAATTGATTTAGGTAAGCTTAACTCATATTAATATAGATACCAATTTAAAATGACACATGATATCAATATTAAAAATGTTAGCATATACCAAGACAAAATATTGTTCATCATACAGAATAGGAATAAAGATATCAATTGAAAATAAAATCGATTGAAAGATACCAATTGAAAGATAAAACATGAATTTTCTCACCCTTTATGAAATACCAATAAAAATAATGCATAATCTTGTATAAGATACTAATTTAAAAATAATTGACATTTAGGAGTAAAGCAAGCTTAGCATAAACATAATTTGTTCTTTAAGATGTAAAGATATAGTAAGAATAATCAAGTCACATATATATGTATGAAAATGTAAAAACCAATCGGAATTGATACTATTTGAAGTTTGAAGCATACATATATAGAAAAATAAAATATGAGTATACAAAAAAATATCAATTGAGGTACCAATTAAAAATACAATGAGGATCAAATGTATAACTCATACTACCTCCCTTTCATGCACATATTAAAAATTTTTTTAATGAGGCTCACAAGGCATGATCGCCCATCCGTCCACCCTTTGGATGGTGGGGTTTTTAAAATAGGATTTGAAATAGTTTAACATGTTTGAAAACTCTACTAATTGAAGAATAATGACTAATTTGAAGATAATATTTGAAAACTAGTGCGAAATCCTTCAAGTAAGAAATAAAAAATGAAAATATTCCATGAAAAACATGTAAGTTACGATCATCGCACTCAAAGTCTATAAAGTACAAATAAAGCTCATGAAAATAAAAATCATGAGTAAACAAGAATAATGTGAGTGCAAGAGTCATGTAATCAATGAAATCATTGAAATAGGCAATTTAGCACAATATGAAATTCCTTTATAAATATGAAAAACATGAAAAATTTTATTTTCACCAAAATAATTCAAATTTCAAGGCATATGTATGTTATGTCTAAACTAGAAATATACATACATATCTAAACACAATTGAGTCCATAAAGAAATTTTGCATGAAACGGAAATGACTCAAGAGTATACATGTATATCCAATAGTTCTAGACAAAATTAATATATACATGAAGTTAAACACATATCTATGAAAAACATGTCCAAAAATAGGGAATACAAGTTGAAATGTGAGAATTATCAAAACTAGGATATTCTAGTACATCTAAAGGATACAAATGAGTAATTAAGCACAAACATTCAAAGATCAAATATGGCTCATTAGTTGTACAAGTATACACACGTTTTAATAAAAATTGCATATAAATAAGTAAGCAAAACATGAAGCATAAAATGAAATATAAACCAATATGATCATTATGTAAATGCACATGTCTTAAACAAGGATATACACAATAGTTAAACTAAAGTAAGAACACAAAAGTATTAGTCCATATAAACATGGATGTATCTCAAATACTAACTATGTATATCTCAAGTCTAATTAACATTGCATTTAACCATATGGAGCATGAAAAATATGAAAACCAATACATGCTAAAAAATTTAATAATATGAAAGCATGTAAACTAAATGGGAGTAAGAGATAGTTACCAAAACCTTTAGGGCACATCTCTAGATCTCCAAACCATGGTGGTCCTCCCACCAAACTCCCCTTGAAAGTGATGCATCCAAAATTGTCACTGTTTAGCTCGGAACGCATTCATCTCAAGGCACCAACACTTCTCACATCATGTGAGAGTCCACACCTATATCAAATAAAATAGGAGTGGATTTTGGTACCCATACTCTATTGGATCCATGGGGGTTAGCACCTTTCCTGACCCAAACAAATCCATTTGCAAATTTACTTTATGTACTCTATCATAACAAAACTTTGCAAGGTGGCCCTTACGTCCACAATGTGTACAAGTGTACACATGAGCATACTTTGAATCATGTGTGTGAGCATGATGAGCATGTGTATGCCGTGTATGGTGTGCATGCATATGTGGAACTTGTTTCTTTCGAAACATGGATTCCAACCGTATGTGGTTCATGGCACATTGGCTCAAAGTGGAGCCCAAACGATCAACACTTTTCTTCAATACACAAATATCATTTTTAATACTTGAAGATATAGTGGAGCATGCAATAGGAACACTAGATGATGAAGCATGGCAAACATGTGAGTCAATATCATTTTTCAAAGAAACATTTTTCTTAGAAATCAAATCCAATTCTTTTGAAATAGAAATAATTTTATTTTTCAAAGAATCATTTTCTTTTAAAACAAAAACAGGTTTTAAAGATAGAACTTCATTTTTCTTCAAAACTTCATCATAATTATCTTTACCTTTTAAGATTTTATTTTCATGTAAGACAAGATAAAGTTGGGATTTCAATGAGTCCCTATCATTTAAAATCTCATCCCTTTAAAGTTTTGAAAACAAATCCTTATTTCCTTCTTTCATTTTAAAAGTTTTCTTTTTCAAGAGTTGGTATTTTTGTAATAGGTTTTCACACATAATAAATAGTTCTTCATTTAAAGCATTGGCATCAACATAATCATCACCTGAAGAACTAGCATTATCATCTAGTTGAGTTTTTGAATTTATCTCAAGGGAGTCATTCCCTTGGACCATGTAGCAATGTTGGTCGGACTCATCCTCACTAAATTCCTTCTCCACAATATTTGGCGTTTGAAGCTTTGGAGAGGTCAAGGTGTTTCACACTGCAAAAGCGGAATCACAATGAGAAACAGTCATAAGATAATCTTTGCTTAGAGTGCTCCTAAGTGCCTCAAGGGCTTGTGCATTGGCCTCTATATGCTTGCTATTACTAAGATAAGATTTCTTGATAGCAGCAAGGTAAACATGCAATCCTAGGGTTTTGAGATACATACTCATCTTAAACTTTCATATATCGATGTTAGAAACATCAAATATGGGAGGAGCAAGGTAATCCATGAGTGTGTGTAAACAAATAAATGTGTAAGTGCAAATACTAGATTAGCAACCAAGATCTCACTCCTAGGTGGTTAAACCTAATATCAGGAGCGTAGACTCTGATACCAATTGAAAGTACACCTAGAGGGGGGGTGAATAGGTGTAAGGCTAATCTAATGACAAATGATGCGGAATTAAAAATAAATTGCAACACACTTAGTGTAACCAAAGAGTGTAGCCGAATTCTCGGTGAAGGGCTCTGAACTATCTCCTCTAAATTCCTCTAAATAAGAGTTGGGTGCTATGTAAAGCTCTCTGGTTTAACACAAGTATGGCACACAAACAAACCCAGGCATATATACGATATGAACAATATGATGCAATACTCAATGAGAGAGAGAGAGAGTTAAGAGATAGTAGATCAATCGCAAATACAACGATATGTTTTGAGGTTCGAGCCACTGCTCTACGTCCCTGCCTTCGCACAGAAGGATTTCTATTATATCATCCACACAGGACTTTTCACACAGAGAACCTACACTGAGGATTTCGATATTACAAACTAGGAGTACACAATTCCTCTCTCTAACAAAACACAACCTCTACACAAGAGGCAAGGCACAACAACTATCACCTCTACACTTAGAGGGATGGGCACTTAGCCAAACAACAATCACCTCTCACTAAAGGGATAAGGCTTAAAGCCAACAGCACCACAATCACCTCTACACTTAGAGGGATACCAATACAACCAAACTCAACCTCCATAATCACCTTTCACTAGAGGGATATCACAAAGTAAAGAAGGTTTACAACTTTTAATGGTATCAACAACCACAAACTAATTTTCCCACAAAACTCGATCCTAATAGTTAGGATAGATATGATAGCTCAAGTGTGAGAAAATAAAGAGTTTGGAAATCAAAATCACAAAGTAAATACTTGGAAAAACATCTAGGATTTAAATAGAAATGAAGAACAAAACAATTCCCAAAGACTTCTCTTTTTCTTTGAATTTTTCAACCCTTTTTAAAAAAATAAAGATGAAATCTTTAAGCCCAAAACTCTTTTAAAAACATGTTATTAAACACTTATAAAGGTGGGAAAAATTGCTCTCTAAAAACTTAGCTAAAATAGCTCAAGAGGATGGGTATTTATACCCTCTAAAAATTCTGCCCATTGGCAGCCAGGAAAGGTCAGAAATAACCTTCCGGTCGACTGGCCAACGGTCATTTTTATGGCCGATGAGCCATCGGTCGATTGCCCGGTCAACCGGGACTGGATACAGAGAGCAGCAGCTCTCTGTCGGTCGACCGCTTGGTCGGTCATGACCATTTCCAAAGAGCAAAGTGATTAGTCTACAATTCTACATTATTATATCACATTTTCCTACCGATTTATGAATAAAATGTCGGTCTAAACCGTGTTTTGGTCTCTCTTGCAGGTAAAACAGGAGTTCAAGGGCAAAGGAGTAATAAGAGCTTAATTAATTCTATTTTATGGTAATTAATCCCGAATTTCTTAGAGGCCAAGCAAAGGAACATCTAGAAGATATGTCGAACCTAGACCTTTGCTCACGTCAGACAAATATTTAGGCGAAATTACCAGAAAAAGGATATACCAGGAAGATACTCGAAGTCTGACGCATCCCCGCACCAAAACCAGAGAGCTAGCTCCCTGGTTTGGCCGCGGATCCGCGGCCCAATGTTGGGGCCATGCGTTGATTTTTAACGCGTGGCCCCGTCTTGTCTTCTAGAAGGATCCTTTGGCTATAACTAGCCCTGCATAGGGCCAAAACGCGAGCAGTTTTCATTTTTAGGAGTAGTTTTTGATTTTTTTATGTTTTAGTGTAGGTGTTCTTCATTTCTTTTACTTTGTATTTGTATTTCATTTTTAGATCTTATAGCAGGGCTGAGAGATTCAGAGAGAGATAGAGAGGGATTGATGTAATAGATGGTGACAATTTATGTAAAGGTGCCTCCTTTCTTCTCCATTGTAATCTTCTCCATCTTCTACATGATGTTTGCTAACTTTTCTTCTCATGACAATCTAACTACTAACCACTAACCATCTAACCACTTACTTGATAATCCACATGAATCTAGTAGCCTCTACAAGGCCTTGCTCTTGCAAGAGCCATTGATGTCTCATGATGATGGGTTCTAACATCTAACTCGCTAACTTGCTAACCAAGCTAACTCTCTCTTATTTCATGCTTGCTTCTAATGGTTTGATGATCTAATGTTTGTATTAGCTTGCTCTTGATGCAAGTTTGAATGTGATGAACCATCTTATGAGCCATGCTTTGTATCGTGTCTTGAAGTCAAGGATTAGTGATGGCCAAGGATTCATGTAAGGCAACTATCACTAAGAGGTTAGCATGGTTAGTGGAGCAATTAGTAGTTAGTAGCCATGAGTTTTCTTTTATCTTGTTTTAAAAATCAATTTCCAAAATTCTTTTTATCATTTTCATCTTTGTTTTCACCACCTTCTTTGTTTAACTTTGTTTCATCTTCTTTTCTATTTTGTTTTCCAAATCACTTCTCTTTTGTTTTCTTTGCCGTTTTCATCTCCTTCTCCGCCTACCACATACTTGATTTCCTTTTCTTTTCTTTTCACTTTCTTTTTTATTTTTTTAACAAAGAAGAACTGTTAACATAACAACATGAATAGAGACTATTAATGCTTCTATCGCCTCCCGTCCCTGGGGATTCGACCCATTGAGCCAATGCTATAACAGAAGTATCGAGGGAACATTAGCATATACGAGCTTTTACATTGATTTCATAAATACATACTTTTTGAGTGCTAGTTCCGCCTCGACCAGAGTTTTTGGCGCCGTTGCTGGGGAACGGGAATGATTTTGATTTTACATTTTTGTTAACATTGTCTTCTCTGTTTTGGTGTGCAGGACATTCTTTACAGGATTTTAATATTGCAGAATAAGCATTAGCTTTGCATCTCCCTATTCTAGAAAGCAGGGACCCAGCTTCTAAAGAAAAGCCGCGCAAACGTGACATTTGTCACACCAACGCGGCTATTTTATAAACATTGTGTATCTTGTTGTGCTGGGATGTGTTCATTGTAATAGCTAGTGGATCTGTATTCTTACTTTCCTGCTTTGATTGCCTACACACCATAATAAACTAAAGAACTAAAATACGATATTTGGACGCTTTTAAAACGGTTTAGACATTTGCATTTAGGCACGTGTCAATTCAATTCCATATAC
Organism: Agave tequilana; assembly: GCA_038442645.1. Lineage (NCBI taxonomy): Eukaryota > Viridiplantae > Streptophyta > Magnoliopsida > Asparagales > Asparagaceae > Agave > Agave tequilana. The sequence continues at coordinate 69,888 of JAVJIF010004347.1, forward strand.
TGTATTTTGTTCTGTTGTTGTGATCTGGATTGCGGTGTACATATGGCATTGCATATAGCATAGGACAAACACGTGGGTGATTTACTCGCTTTGTGTTATACTCTTGTCTATATTGCACACTTGCACAAATTGAACTTAAGGGCATAACCCAATACAAGATAAGGTGGGGATTTCATCACCCTCCTTTAGCCCAAAAACCACCTCCCCACTTACACAACCCAAGCCCTAATAAAAATTGATAGATGTGGCCCCTAGGAACATCTCGGACTCATTAAGAGACTGACCGAGGGTGGAACTTATTTTGAATCTTACTCTTGTGAAATTGGTGTCTAAGGTTGAGGATTAAGAGGTTACGCTTCGAAGATACCGTGGTTTGGCATAATTAAGGCCCGTTGCTTACGCACGGATACCTCTCACCATATTTTGTCCCTACCTGGCCGATTAGCTTGTGATCAGATTCAAGCAACAGCCTTCCCTAGGTAATCGACCAGTTAGGAGTCGTCTAGGTCTAGGTCAACCTTAATATAGGCTTGGTTTTGATTTTGTCTTTTCTTTTTGTTTGTTGTTTGAGTTTTCTTTTTTGTTTGTGATTGTTTGTGAAATGGAATTCAACAATAACAATTCTTTCAATCCAAATATGAATCCATATTTCACACTGACCCCATTTGTTTCGGATAATTCCAACCCGATTTTTCACAATATGAACCAACCAAATACACCGGGTTGGCCTTATCCGAATCAATACAACTCATACCCACATTCTTATGACTATAATTTCTAAAATAATTTCAACTCGTCACAGAGTCAATGGGGATTCACCTCCCCCCGAGTTAAATTTTCAACTACCTTGTCCACCTTGTCCACAATTTACACAATATTCATTCCCTGATTTTGCTTCCTATACTCCTTTTTTTGGACCTCCAATTGAAGAAAAATTTGAGTTAGAAAAGAGTATAGAAGCCAATTTACAAGAGGTCGAGCGACAACTTTAGAAAATGATAACCTCTCTAATTCCACAATATTTTCAAGACTCTTACTCAGTTCCACCTTCTCATAATGAACAATCATCTACCCTGGAAATGAGTAAGGAACTCTTGTGTGAGTCCAAGATTCAATCTCAAAACAATTTTGACTCACATTCTCCACAATCTTTTCAAAACCAAGATTCTTATACTCCCATTCTAGAGTATCCATTTGCTGAAAAACCAAGTCTAGAAAAGAGTATAGAAATCTTACAGGAGTCTGCGTTATAATTTTAAAAATCTTCTTCTCAGTCTATTGATAGGTTGGAATCACAATTGAGTAAATTGGTCAACATTTATAAGAATGAAGAATCTCTCTCTTCTCCACCTTTGACCAATCCAAATATCTCTAACTCTATCAATTTGGCCCATGACTCTTATTGTTTTGAAAATTAAGATTCCTACACTCCTTTTCTAGAACAACCAATTGAAAATACATCACATCTAGAAAAGAGTATAGAAGTCATGCAAGAGTCCACACTAAAATTTTAAAAATCTTCTACCAAGTCTATCAATAGGCTGGAAACACAATTGAGTCAACTGGTTAGCATTTATAGGAATGAGGAAACTCTATCTTATCAACCTTTATCCAATTCAGCTATCCCAAAGTCTATTGATCTGACCCAGGACTCTTGTCATTTTGAAAATCAAGATTCAATTTCAGCACACCCATCTGAACTTGTCCAAACTTCAAATCCCATTGACATTTTGGCAAGTTATCCTTTTCCTGAAATTGAACTTGAGCATGCATATGATCCTGAACTTTAACTTGGTAATTCAATTTCACTTCCTGATTCAATATTGACTGAGGTGTTTTTACTTGAATTCAGGCCTTTTCCCGAGACAGTATTGGATCCAGTGCCAGTCCATTATGAACTTGAATCACCAATCAATTATGATCATATTGAACTTGACCAATTTCATACTTTTGAAAGTCCCATTGATAAATTGATAAGTTCTCATTTTTATGGAATTGAACTCAATGAGGAATGTGACTTTGATCCTCAAATTTGTGATCCAGTTCAAATTCCTGAATCAATATTGACTCCTGTTTTGTTACCCAATTTGAGCAATATTTTAGAGTCAGTTTTGATTCCCATACCTATCATTCTTGAACTTGAATCACCAATCTTAGACAGTCACATTCCATCATGGGAAAATGAATGTGGACTTGAGTTTTAACTCCTTGATTTGGACTCACTTCTTGAACCAATCTCGACTCCTGAACCTCTACTTGACTTAAGTCTTTTTCTTGAGTCGGTATTAGTTCCTGTACTTCATGAGTCCAAGTCAATCATTCCATTCTGGGACAAGGGTTTTGATAAATTTGACTCTGAAATTATTTTGAAAATTTGGAAAATAGATAGGGTAAATTTTTTAATAAAAATCATAAATATATACATCATTTTAGTGAGTTGTATTATAGAGGTCTCTGGTGGGTTCCTCTAGATTCCACGCAAATTAGACTGGGCCGCATTTCGTGGACCAATCAGACCACCACCGAAACCACCACCTTGAGGTAATTTTTCCTTCCCTCTCTATTTGTTTCATGCATACATACATCACGATGCATTGAGGACAATGCATGAGATAAGTGTGGGGGAGGGTTTACTAACATAGAGTTTTTAGATTTTCTTTCTTTTACACTTCTTTTAGGATACTTTTAGAAATCTTCTCTTTTATATAGGAATTTTCTCTTTCTCTAAAAACTTTTTGAAACAAGCGACAAAGTTTTGATCTATTTTTAAGAAAATTAAGATGATCTTAGAAATTAAGGAAGCCTTAATTGTGACATCTTAAACCTAGTTGAAATAATAGATCTTGTTAAAATTATAGGTTAAGTATAAAAGGTTGGGGAGATAATTTTATCTTGAATTTTTCGCCTTAGATAGTATGCACATCACACTTACACATTTTTGGGATGAAAACAAAGACCTAAAATGTCATAAAAAGAAAAAATATATAACTAAAAAATATCACTAATTAAGTTGGTAACTATGCCTTAAGAAGCATGATTATTCACGCCTAACGGTGGTCAAAAGAAACAAATAATCCCCCTTAGTTTTGTGGCCTTTTTTACTCGAGTCCTTAAACCCAAGGGATGTTTTCTCATCTGGTGCCCTAAAACCGCCTAGTCTGGGAGTCATCGATTATAGGCTCACTACATGGGTGAACTAGAAAGCCTAAGAAAACTAAGAGAAGAAAAAAGAAAAATAATATATATATATATATATATATATATATATATATATATATATATATATATATATATATATATATATATATATATATATATATATATATATATGAATGTAAATAAATGGCTTGATGGTTGGAGTTGAAATCCCAGAAATTTTCACTATCACAATGTGCATATTATCTAGGTTTTATGAAAGATAAAATATTCCATTCAATTTTGAATTCTTACCTTAATTAAAGATAAGATCTTGCATAGATACTAAGTTTAAGGAAGAATGATTTTTGGTGGACTTATGATCTTAGATCGCTTATAGTTTTGCAAAAATATTTTGAAAACTTGTCTCTCTTTCAAAATGCATTTTCAAAATACTAACATTTGTCTTCTTTCTTTATGGATTTTGTGGGTGCAATCCGTTGAAAACCCTCAGGAGACAACACTCCTCCTCTAGGGGTAACCTAGAGATTTAACGGCTTGTTGCACACACTCAGTGCAATCGCGTCACCTGCGAAAGTGGTGTAATAACATTTGTAGTATAGTTTTTCTTTTCTTGTTTTGCTCAGGACGAGTAAAAGATAAATGTGGGGGTGTGATTAGTATATAATTCTACATTATTATATCGTATTTTCCTACCAATTTATGAATAAAATGTCGGTCTAAATCGTGTTTTTGTCTCTCTTGCAGGTAAATCAAGAGTTCAAGGGCAAAGGAGTAATAAGAGCTTAATTAATTCCATTTTATGGTAATTAATCCCGAATTTCTTGGAGGCCAAGCAAAGGAACATCTAGAAGATACGTCGAACCTAGACCTTTACTCACGTCAGACGAATATTCAGGTGAAATTACCAGAAAAAGGATATACCAGAAAGATACTCGAAGTCTGATGCATCCCCGCACCAAAACCAGGGAGCTAGCTCCCTGGTTTGGCCGCGGACCCGCGGCAAAAGCCGCGGATCCGCGGCCTAATGGTGGGGCCACCCGTCGATTTTCGACGCGTGGCCCCGTCTCGTCTTCCAGAAGGATCCTATGCCTATAAATACCCCTGCATAGGGCCAAGCGCGAGCAGTTTTCGTTTTTAGGAGTAGTTTTTAATTTTTTTTCTATGTTTTAGTGTAGGTGTTCTTCATTTCTTTTACTTTGTATTTGTATTTCGTTTTTAGATCTTGTAGTAGAGCTGAGAGATTCAAAGAGAGATAGAGAGGGATTGATGTATTAGATGGTGACAGTCTATGTAAAGGTACCTCCTTTCTTCTCCATTGTAATCTTCTCCATCTTCTACATGATGTTTTGCTAACTTTTCTTCTCATGATAATCTAACTACTAACCACTAACCATCTAATCACTTACTTGATAATCTACATGAATCTAGTAGCTTCTACAAGGCCTTGCTCTTGCAAGAGCCATTGATGGCTCATGATGATGGGTTCTAACATCTAACTTGTTAACTTACTAAGCAAGCTAGCTCTCTCTTATTTTATGCTTGCTTCTAATGGTTTGATGATCTAATGTTTGTATTAGCTTACTCTTGATGTAAGTTTGAATGTGATGAACCATCTTATGAGTCATGCTTTGTATCGTCTCTTGAAGCCAAGGATTAGTGATGGCCAAGGATCCATGTGAGGCAACTATCACTAAGAGGTTAGTAAGGTAAGTGGAGCAATTAGTAGTTAGTAGCCATGAGTTTTCTTTTATCTTATTTTAAAAATCAATTTTCAAAATTCTTTTTATCATTTTCATCGTTGTTTTCACCACCTTCTTTGTTCAACTTTGTTTCATCTTCTTTTGTATTTTGTTTTCCAAATCACTTCTCTTTTGTTTTCTTTGCCATTTTCATCGCCTTCTCCGCCTACCACATGCTTGATTTCATTTTTTTTCTTTTTCTTTTTCATTCTTTTAATAGAGAAGAACTGTTAACAAACGACGTGAATAGAGACTGTTAATACTTCTATCGCCTCCCGTCTCTGTGAATTCGACCCGTTAAGCAATGCTATAACAGAAGTATCGAGGGAACATTAGTACATACGAGCTTTTCATTGATTTCACAAATCACACATTTTGAGTGCTAGTTCCGCCCCGATCACAAAGCTCTCTGGCGGTCGAACGACCCGGTCGACCGGCCTTCTAGACATTTGGCTTATGCACGTCCATGCACATCGGTCGACCGGACCGGTTAACCGACCCTGCCTCGATCGACCGGACGGTCGACCGGCAGACAACCAGGTCTAAACTTTAAGGGATTAAAAACTTATCTTTTTGCCTTCTAAAAAATCTCATAAAATACATATAAATTTCACAAAAATAAGTTCTTTAATGATCTTTGATATACAAATATGTGTGACTAAAATTCAACACATATTATAAATAATTTGAACAATTTTTGTGATATTGAAATTTGGCCCAAAAGGTTACACTCTCCATTTGTTTAGAGTTTTGATGATAACAAAATAAATAAGAGCTATTTGGTACTAATAAGTTTGTTCAAGATAAGTTTTAGGTTAGTACCATATTTGGAGGCTATTGCTTAGCTTTTGCAAGAATTCTAGGTTCATGGAGCAAATAAGGCAAATGGCACATCAAGGAAGGAACATAGAAGAGAAGGCTCTAGTTAGGCTTTGCATGGCTCAAGACTTCAAGATTGCTCAAGAGACTTAATTAGATTTGTTTCTAATTTTATAGTTTTGTTAAAGAATAGTGAATAGGTTTGAAGCTCTATCACACACGTTTTTGCGCACATATCATTTCCAAAAATATTCCCTATAAATATGTAAAAATTATTTTAATTTAAAGCCTTTTGTTTATAAACTCAATTTTGGGTATTACACATGTTTCAAATCAAAACTATTTTAATAGATTTCAAATCACCTTCTAAATTCTATTTCAGTTTTGTCTTTTGGCCTGAGCCGGTCGACCGACCGGTCGACCGACACTAAGTCAGGTCAGATCGGTCGACCGACCCAGTCGACTGGACTTCTGGAAGTTTTGGTGCGTATCCGTGTGCATGTTTCCCGGTCGACCGGGCGGTCGACCAAAGCCCTTCGGTCGACCGGGCGGCTGGCCGACTGAAGTGGTGTTGCTCTCTGTTTCTGCCCAGTCGACCGGCCGGTCAACCGGAAGCCCACAACGGTCGTCTTATTTGAACTCCGGTCGACCGAGATAGTCGTTTCAACAGTAACGGCTATATTTTAAACATGGTTTATTTTTGTCTTTTTCTTTCTAAAAAGTGTTTAAATGATATCCTCTGATCCTAATACTTCCTAATTACCATTAAATGGGTTTTATCCTTAATCCCTAGCCCTCTACTATAAATAGGGGTGATTGGGGAGAGGTTCATTTACAACAAAAAGTTTACAAAAATTCCAAAAGTTTAAGGCATTCAAAAGAGTTTCATTTCTTGGTTTTTGTGCTGAAAATCTCTCTCATTTTCTGAAGTGTTTTTCAAAACTCTCTGATTTCATTTTCCTTTTCCACTTACATACAAGAGCCTCAATCCTACTCATTATTCTACAAGGATTTTTGTAAGGGAAGAGAATTTTTCAAAAGAGAGTTTGTGGTTGATTGGTAGTAAAAAGTGCATTTTTATCATAACATTTACCATCACATTTTCATATTTATTCATTTAATTCTGCACATTTATTAATATTTTGTTATTTAATGTGTGCAGGCCTCGAATTATTATAAATAAAGCTTAAAAGAGCCCAAAAGCCCAGATCCAAGCCCATGTTTGAAGCCCAGGTGCAAAAGCGCAATTACAAGAAGTCAAAATCCAAATACAAGGGCTAAAAGTTGCAAATATCAAAGATAAGGGAAGGATAGACTTCTATCTAACCCTAAACACTTGCAGGATGAGGATAAAAGCCCAAGATAAGAAGGAAATTCGTGGATAGAAGATTTGGGATATTTGAGATCAAGGTAACTTGATTACTAAGTTATCTCGAAAAATCCAGAATAAAGAGTCAGGATGCAGCTTCCAGAAGTAGGCGGCCAAATGGATGGACCAGAAGAAGCCACGCGCCAAAGCGCGTGGCCAGATTCCACAGAAATGCCGCAGATCTGCGGCAAAAGCCCAGATTCTGCGGCATTTTGGATGAAGTTGCCTACCAACTTTCGTGTGCGATCTTATCCGGGACTCTATCACCTTCTGCACTATAAATGTCCCTGCAGGCGCAGCAGAGAGGGCATCCAGAGACGTATTAGGGTTTCTTTTAGCCATTTTCTTTAAATTTCTGCAAGATTGTAACTTTCATTTCATGTACGTTGTGGAGAAGAAGGAGCTTTGTAATTGGAGGATTATTCTGCAATAAAGGTTACCTTTTTCCCATTTAATTTTCTGTATTTAGTTTTATTTTATTTCTGTGATCTCTCTGGTTTGGTTTCTAATCATCGATCTTCTGATTTGTTTTCCTTCTTTCCTTCTCTAATCTCTCTTATTAAACAATAAAAAAAATAAATTGAAAAGATAAAAAAAAAGATGAACTAATTTCCTCTAGTGGTTTGCTGAGATTCTTAAAGCAACCCTAGAGCAGTTAAGCTTTGATCAGATTGATGACCATCTCTAGAAACCCTAGGTTTAATAATTACTTTTCTTGAAGATTAAACAGATAACTAGACTTCTTAATCTAGGTTGCATATTTAAAAGACTCTTCATGACTTCAAACTTAAAAACTAGGACAGCCTAAATTTAAGATTAATCTTCTCTTAAGCTGTACCTAGATGTTAGGTTGAACCATAGTTTAGTTTTTAATAATGTAACTTAGTTAGAATCTGGTATTGGTTTTCTTACTTGAATTATTCTTAATAACCTAGGGTGAATTACATACATCTCAAGATGAAGATCAATCTCCTTAACTTGCAATAGGGTTGTGGTAGAAAATCAGTAAAACCACATCTTTCATATCATATATCTATCTCAAATCTAATCTTTTTTCTCTTATTTTTGAAGATACAGAGGAATCGGGTCGAAAAGCTTGCATCGCATCCTTCCCTGAGGATCACGACCCGCTTGAGCCTTTGCTGCAGCGGATAGCATTGAGAACAAAAGAATTCTAAACTTCATTTCTCTCATTCACAAATTCTTTAAATTCTCAAACAAATTTTGGCGCCGTTGCCGGGGAAGGAACGGCACGATTTCCTCGTTCTAATCATTCTTTATTCGTTCTGTTTGCAGATACAGAGAACAGGAAAACAGAGCAGTAGCAAGGACATACAGCAACCCAGTGCCTCTGCCCTCGAAGGCAGAGCACCAGGGCCTACATATTTGCCACAGATCCGCGGCCAGGGCCGCAATTCTGCGGCAATAGTAGTTGACTACTAATCTGGTTTTCTGCAGGTTGCTATGATTTGCAAAAATAGCTTACTGCTTTGATTATATTTCTCTGTGATCACTCTGCAACTGGTAATTAATAACATTAACCCATTTGTTGAAAAAAAATATATTTTTAGACTCTTGCATATTAGGGCACGTGTCTATTTTAATTTTCTTTAATTCTGTTGAAGAGTGCTGGCGACAAGGTACGTTTGCATAGCATATAGATTAGGAAACACTCTTGGTTGATTTACTGCTTTCTTGAGTGATTACTTTTCTACAGCTTTACACGTACACAAAAACATCTTAAGGGCATAACCCATAAACAAGATAAGGTGGGGATTTCATCACCCTTCCTTGGCCCACAAATCATCTCCGCCACACTCACAACCCTAACCTTAAGTAAAATTTGACTAGACGTTGGCCCTAGGTTAACTCGGACTCAATAGGAGATTGACCGAAGGAGGAAAATTATTCGAAATTAACTCTTGTCAAATCGGTGTCTAGGCAGGGGATTGAGGGCCGAAAGCCCGAAGAACGGTGGTTATTTAATTAAGGAACGTCTCTGACGGAAACCTTCCACCGGTCTTGCCACCTACCTGGCCGATTAGCTTGTGGTTAACGTCGACAGTAGACCTCCTAAGGACAGTCTAAAGTTAGGAGTCGTCTAGGTCAAGGCTTACCCTAGATTAGGATTTTTGATTTTTTTATTTTGATTGATTGGGTGAACTTGTTTGCTGATTGTGCATGTCCGCTTGGTCGAGAGACCCTCTTACATCCAGGCTAACTAGAACTAGTTCACCACCCAAGCAAAAGCCCGACTCACACATGGCACAACCAATATCACTCCAAGATAGGTTCTATCCTATTAGGACCTCTCTTCCTTCTTGCATCAAGCTTAACGATGAAGGTGTTGACCCATTTGAGCTTAAGCCACAATACATCAACACCCTTCCAAAATTTCATGGACTTGACTCCGAGGATGCATACTTCTTCATAAGGGAATTTGAGGAAGTATGTCTCATGATGAATATTCCTAAGTTAGGAAAAGATGACATCAAACTTAGGTTTGTCCCCTTTGCTTTGAAGGATTTAGCAAAGAAATGACTCTATAGTCTAGAGGCCAGTTCAATATCTTCGTGGGATAATTTTGTTAAGGCATTCTTAAAAAAATTTTATCCCGTCCACAAGGCTGCACTGATTAGGAAGAACATCTTACAGTTTAAGCAAACAGCCAATGAACCTTTTTGGAAGTATTTCAAACGTTTTAAGGACCTCCTTGCCCAATGCCCTCACCATGGGATAGAGAAATGGCGACTTTGCCAAGTTCTATATGATGGATTAGAATATCAAACTAAAATGTTGTTAGAATCCATGTGCCAAGGAGGATTTCTGAAAAAGGATGAAACTGAAGGATGGTTATTATATGAAGAATTAGCTGATAATACCATCCAATGGGAACCAACTCCGGAAAATTTAGGACTAATGACCCTACTTCTTCTAAAGGAGGTATCCATTCCATTGAGACCAACATAGCAACCGATGCTAAGTTAGCTGCTGTAATGCGAAGACTAGAGGCTCTTGAAACTAAAGAACCAGTCTCTGTGAACCAAGTCAGCCCAACATCTTCGGTGGGCTGTACTTATTGTCAAGATATGAACCATGTGTTCGAAGAATGTCCTGTCTTCATCGCGCATCAAAGCTTGCCCGAACATATGAGTGCGGCCTTCACAAGGCCCGCCAACAATCCATATTCGCCCACCTACAATCCCGGTTGGAAAAACCATCCCAATTTGTCATGGGGCCAAAGTAACAATGATCAAACTAGGCCCAAATTCTCCAACAATTTTCAAAATCCGCCCTATCAAAATCCTCCACCCTCTTTCCAATATTCACAAATGGAATCAAGGCTCTCCAATATGGAAAGAAAGGTGAACACTCTCGTTAAAAGCAATAACACGCTGGCTCAAGTTCTGACTAGGATAGAGATGCAAATGAATCAGTAAGAAAGGCAAAAGGGTACTCTACCTAGTCAACCATTCCCAAACCCTAGGAACTCTAGTCAAGCTCACTTGGCCGAAGAGAATCATATGAGTCAGTGCAATGCGATTCATACATTGCGGTCGGGAAAACAAGTTGATAACCAAGTATCAACACCATCAAGTTCCAAACAAGCATTCAGCTTGCCTGATCCCACTCCATCTCAACTTGATGCCAACAATACAGAAAAAGACAAGTCAGCCAAAAATATGCACAAGCCCATCGCACCCTACCCAAATAGGCTTAAAGATAAGCAATGTGCACAAATGGATAAGGTACGTGAGATTTTTAATCAAGTCAAGATTAATATACCTCTTCTTGATGCAATCCAACAACTCCCTAAGTATGCTAAGTTTATTAAGGACATGTGCACAAAGAAGAGAAAGACTAATGTGCCCAAGAAGGTTTTTCTAGCCACTAACATTAGTGAGCTATTGTCCAACCAGATCCCTGTCAAGTATAAGGACCTTGGTTGCCCCACCTTCTCTTGCACAATAGGTCAAACTGCAATTAAGCATGCACTTCTTGATTTGGGAGCAAGTATCAACTTACTCCCCTTCTCAGTCTACCAACAACTTGGGTTGGGCGAGCTTAGTCCGACTAAGGTTACAATCCAATTAGCTGACCGATCCGTCAAAATTCCCAAAGGAGAAATTACCGATGTACTCATCCGACTTGGGGAGTTTATCTACCCAGTAGATTTTGTTGTTCTGGAGACCGAACCTGTATCCACTCTTCGGTCTCAAACTCCCGTTATCCTAGGGCGTCCGTTCCTTGCAACTGCAAATGCGATCATAAATTGTAGGAATGGATCCATGAGGTTGACCTTTGGAAACATGACTAAAGAGGTCAATGTCTTCAACCTGGAAAACCAATCTCGTAAGATAAAAGACCAAACATTTGAGGTGAACTTCATTGAGAACATTTGTGAAAAAGAAAGTGAAAATGAGTCTCTATTTCTTGACAAGTTATTTGAGGATAAGTGCGATTTTAGTGATAAGATGACACATGTTGAGGATTATAATTTTAAAGTTCCCTTTAAAAAATGAAGATTTGATCTAAGTATCTTCAAAGAGCCAAGCACTAAAATATCGCATGAGAATATAGTTCAAGAAACTCCGATTGACTTAACTTTCAAAAGTCTCTTTGAAGAAGAACTCCTGTGTTTAGATACACCGATTAAGGAGATGTTGGTTAATTATTCACTTCCAGGGAAAAGTGTTGATTTAAGTTTTGAGGAGATGTACGGAACTGAGCTAGAATTTCTCGGCAAGGAAGTTCCAACTGAAAGGTGTGATGAATTTTTGAATAATGAAGGTGGACATATGATGAGGAAGAGCCTAAAGAAGATGAAACTGGGGGGAGAAAAAGTTAAAACAAAAATGTTGGTCTCCCCATTGTGCCTTATAAAGAGAACCCATTGGAATGATGGGAAACGAGCTAGAGGGATGAATCCTAAGCAGCTCTAGGTGAGAGTGATACATGTGTTGTACATATTATGGTATACTATTATTCTTTGCCTCTCTTTACATTTTTCTTCATGCATTCATGCATTTCATACATTGAGGACAATGCATGAGATAAGTGTGGGGGAGGGTTTACTAACATAGAAAAGATTAATTAATAAAATAAAAAAATATTTTTCTCTTTATTTGTTCTAACATTTCTAAAAAAAAAAATTAAAAAATTTAAAAAAAAAATTTTTAATTTTTTTTAAATTTTTTAAGGACAGTATTTTGACTTATTTTTTGAAAGAAACCTAAGTTAGTTTTAAGGATTAGGAAAATCATGATTAGGATTTCTAAAAACTTGGTCAAAATAAATAAATTGTTGAATTTTTAAGTATAGGAGGAGAAATTGAATAAGTAGTTAGTCTTAATTTTTACCTTAATAAAATGTGCATACCAAATGCATATCTAGGATTCTAAGACAAAGACCTTGTGCCTCATAAAAAAAAAAAGAAGAAAAAAAAAGAAAAATCACTAATTAAGCTGGATACAGGTGCCTCAAGAAGCATAAGTATTCACGCCTAAAGGTGAGTGTAAAAAAAATAATAATAATAAAACCTTAGTTTTGGGGCCTAGTTCACTCGAATTTGAGTTCGCGGGGTGTTTTCTCACCTGGTGCCCTAAAGCCAACCGGTTGGGAGTCACCGACTTTAAGTTCGCTACATGGGTGGATTAGAAAGCCTAAGAAAACTAAGAAATATAATATATGTATTAACACATCTAATAGTCAATTAGTTAGGTATGAGAGCCTCAAGAAGCCTTGATACTTACACGAAAGAATATTAGATGAGTTATACATGCTAAAAAAAAAGAAAGAAAAAAAATTTAACACATCTAATAGTCAATTAGTTAAGTATGAGGGCCTCAAGAAGCCTTGATACTTACACGAAAGAAAATTAGATGAAGTTATAAAAATAATAAAGAGGCATGAGAGTCCAAGTCAAGGAATTCCTAGTAAAAATCCATAAGGATGCATATGATTTTTGGTAACGAAAAAGACTATACACAAAATTCAATTTTGATCCTTACTTAAAAATGAAAACAATTTACTTTATATAGACTAAGTTTAAGAATGAATAAAAATGATAATTCTAAAACTTATAGACTACTTAGTCTCTTCAAATATAATTCAAATATTTTCCTTTTTATGGATTTTGTGGGTGTAATCCGCTGAAAACCCTCACGAGACAACACTCGTCCTCTAGGGTAACCTAGAGGTTTAACGGCTTGTTGCACATGCTAAGTGCAACCGTGATCCCTACGAAAGTGAGTTTGGTTAGATTAATTTTTCTTTTTCTATGTTTTTACTCGAGGACGAGCAAAAAGATAAGTGTGGGGGTGTGATTGGTAGTGAAAAGTGCATTTTTATCATAACATTTACCATCACATTTTCATATTTATTCATTTAATTCTGCACATTTTTAATATTTTGTTATTTAATGTGCGCAGGCCTCGAATTATTATAAATAAAGCTTAAAAGAGCCCAAAAGCCCAGATCCAAGCCCATGTTTGAAGCCCAGGTGCAAAAGCGCAATTACAAGAAGTCAAAATGCAAATACAAGGGCTAAAAGTTGCAAATATCAAAAATAAGGGAAGGATAGACTTCTATCCAACCCTAAACACTTGCAGGATGAGGATAAAAGCCCAAGATAATAAGGAAATTCGTGGATAGAAGATTTGGGATATTTGAGATCAAGGTAACTTGATTACTAAGTTATCTCAAAAATCCAGAATAAAGAGCCAGGATGCAGCTTCCAGAAGCAGGCGGCCAAATGGATGGACCAGAAGAAGCCACGCGCCAAAGCGCGTGGCCAGATTCCACAGAAATGCCGCAGATCTGCGGCAAAAGCCCAGATTCGGCGGCATTTTGGATGAAGTTGACTACCAACTTTCGTGTGCGATCTTATCCGGGACTCTATCAACTTCTGCACTATGAATATCCCTGCAGGCGCAGCAGAGAGGGCATCCAGAGACGTATTAGGGTTTCTTTTAGCCATTTTCTTTAAATTTCTGCAAGATTGTAACTTTCATTTCATGTACGTTGTGGAGAAGAAGGAGCTTTGTAATTGGAGGATTATTCTGCAATAAAGGTTACCTTTTTCCCATTTAATTTTCTGTATTTAGTTTTATTTTATTTCTGTGATCTCTCTGGTTTGGTTTCTAATCATCGATCTTCTGATTTGTTTTCCTTCTTTCCTTCTCTAATCTCTCTTATTAAACAATAAAAAAAATAAATTGAAAAGATAAAAAAAATGATGAACTAATTTCCTCTAGTGGTTTGCTGAGATTCTTAAAGCAATCCTAGAGCAGTTAAGCTTTGATCGGATTGATGACCATCTCTAGAAACCCTAGGTTTAATAATACTTTTCTTAAAGATTAAACAGATAACTAGACTTCTTAATCTAGGTTGCATATTTAAAAGACTCTTCATGACTTCAAACTTAAAAACTAGGACAGCCTAAATTTAAGATTAATCTTCTCTTAAACTGTACTTAGATGTTAGGTTGAACCATAGTTTAGTTTTTAATAATGTAACTTAGTTAGAATCTGGTATTGGTTTTTCTTACTTGAATTATTCTTAATGACCTAGGGTGAATTACATACATCTCAAGATGAAGATCAATCTCCTTAACTTGCAATAGGGTTGTGGTAGAAAATCAGTAAAACCACATCTTTCATATCATATATCTATCTCAAATCTAATCTCTTTTCTCTTATTTTTGAAGATACAGAGGAATCGGGTCGAAAAGCTTGCATAGCATCCTTCCCTGAGGATCACGACCCGCTTGAGCCTTTGCTACAGCGGATAGCATTGAGAACAAAAGAATTCTAAACTTCATTTCTCTCATTCACAAATTCTTTAAATTCTCAAACAGTGGTCTTTTGATCACCAAGAGTGAACTTGTACTTGTGATTGTGGAGTTGGGTACTCCGGTGTATTTGTAACATCTTTGTGAAGTTATAGTGGTTAGAAATCCTTCTGGGGAAGGCAGGGACGTAGAGCTGGGTGCTCGAATCTCGAAAAAATTCTCGGTGTTTGCGTTTGGTTTACTTGCTCTTGCTTCTTGCTTTACTTTCATTGCTCTTATTACTTGCTCTCTATTTTCATTGCAATATTCACTTGTTTTCATTCATCTTGTTAATTAAAGTCCCATACAACAAGATCGCATTGTGCACCTCCAACTCATATCTAGAGGAATCACGAGGAAGGAGTTCAGAGCCCTTCACAGGGAATCCGGCTTCTAATCTTGTTTTGGGCGATTGTTGCATCATAATTTTTATTTGTGCATTGATTAGCATTATCACCTATTCACCCCCTTCTAGGTGATTTTCAATTGGTATCTGAGCTTGAACTCTAGGTTTGGCTTAACATCCTTAGAGAGATCCTTAAAATTTGCTAATCATCATTTGCATTCTTTCATTAATACACTAGTAAACATGGCCGACAACATCAAAATGTCTCCTAAATTTGATAGACTTAATTTCCTAATTTGGAAGGTTAGGATGACTATTTTCTTACAATCTTTGGAAGCTTAGTTGCAAAACATTAACCAAACCCTATGTTGTACCCGATAATGATGAAAACACTTGGTCTGACTTTACCTTTAGAGAATATGAGGCTAACTCCAAGGCCCAAAATTCCCTCCTAACCGCCTTGATTGAGTTTTTACCTGCACACAAAAATACAAAATTTCAGATTTAAGAATAGAAAGTGCAAGGTACTGAATACTACCGCTATAGCAAGCGGCTAAGCGGGTCGTGATCCATAGGGAGGGACTAGCGATGGAAGCTTGTTTAGTAAGTCTCTGTTATTTATTTATTATGTTATTTACAATTGTATTTACAATGAAGAAGTGTGAAAAAGATTGGGAATTGGTGATTTACACTAAAAATAAAAGAAAGATAAAAAAACTAAAAACTTACTTACCTCTTCGGCGTCTGCTTACCTTGGAACCGTGTCAATGATGTACCTTTCTTTGAAGGCGAACGAAGCATGGAATATGAGATCTTTCCTACTCCCGATCTATACTACGAAATAAAAAGGGCGAACTACGCTACCATGGAAGTAGATATTCATCACCATAAATCATCAACGACACTTACAAGGAGAAGGCACCTTCGAAGCTCTTAGTTTCACATTGATCCACAAACACAAAAGAGGGAAACACAAAGAATAGACAAAAGAAATAAACTTTGATTTGATTCAATTAACAATAGAAGAAAAGATTACTTACACCTATGTCACCTTCAGTACAAGTTTGATCTCCTTCCTCCATGAAAGTATCCTCTCCTCTCACTTACATAAAAATTAAAAATTACAAAAAGAAAATAAAAAAACCTAATCTACAAACTATCCTAAGAAAACCCTAAATTAGTTTCTGTACTGCGCTCTGTGAGATCTGCCCTTCCTCTGTTGCTATGAAAGGGTATTTATAGGAGAAAACCAGAGGATAAGAAGCGTATGAAGATAAGAGGAGCAAAATATCTCTGAATTTGAATTCTTCTTTTATCTCCAAACTTGTTTTGACTTATCCATAGAAGTTCAAATCTGTCCTGCAACTTGTTATCATGTTGATCACTGAAATTGGCTTATCTGC
Organism: Agave tequilana; assembly: GCA_038442645.1. Taxonomy (NCBI): domain Eukaryota; kingdom Viridiplantae; phylum Streptophyta; class Magnoliopsida; order Asparagales; family Asparagaceae; genus Agave; species Agave tequilana. The sequence continues at coordinate 86,554 of JAVJIF010004347.1, forward strand.
TGACTGAATTGGAAAGTTTGATCAACATACGAGTTGTAGGTCTTCATGTCTTCTTTCTGGAGCATCTTGAATCATAGGATTTGAATATCTGTAGCAAAAGTTATGATCTAAATACTAAAACATGTACAGTCTGAATCCGAATTTTTTTGAAATAATTTTTATCTTTAAACTCTTCTCCTTTTATCTTTAGCCTTGTCTTGCAAGCAACTAGGGTTGAGTAGAAGTCCATCCCTTTCCTCTTCTTTTAATAATTGCAAATTTTGCGCATGGGCTTGCACATTGGCTTTTTGGGCTTCTGGGCTTCATTTAAGCTTTTATTCTTTATTTAATTAATTACTCAAGGCCTGAACACAATAGATAATAAAACATTAGTAATAGTGCATAATTATAATAATAAATTGGAAAATATGATAGTATATGTAGCGATAAATATGCAATTTTTACTACCTATTACACCCCCACACTTATCTTTTTACTCGTCCTCGAGTAAAAATCAAATAGAAAAAGAAAACTAATCTAGCTAACTCACTTTTGTAGGAATCACGATTGCACTTAGCACGTACAACAAGCCGTTAAACCTCTAGGTTACCCTAGAGGACGAGTGTTGTCACGTGAGGGTTTTCACTAGATTACACCCACAAAATCCACAAAAAGGAAAATATTTGAAATACGTTTGAAGAGACTAAGTAATCTATAAGTTTTTAGGATCATCATTTTTATTCATTCTTAAACTTTGTCTTTATATAGTAAATTGTTATCCATTTTAGGTAAGGATCAAAATTGAATTTTTGTATAGTCTTTTTCGTTACCAAAAGTCATATGCATCCTTGTGAATCTTTACTAGGAATTCCTTAACTTGGACTCTCATGCCTCTTTATTATTATTATTATTATTTTAATATGTATAACTCATCTAATTTTCTTTCGCATAAGTATCAAGGCTTCTTGGGGCCCTCATACCTAACTAATTGACTATTAGATGTGTTAATACATATATAAATAATTTTTCTTAGTTTCCTTCGGCTTTCTAATCCACCCATGTAGCGAACTTAAAGTCGGTGGCTCCCGAACCGGTCGGTTTTAGGGCACCGGGTGAGAAAACACCCCACGGACTTAAGGATTCGAGTGAACCAGGCCACAAAACTAAGGACTTTATTTCATAAAATCACCTTTAGGCGTGAATACTTATGCTTCTTGAGGCACATGTATCCAGCTTAATCAGTGAATTTCTTTCTTTTTTTTAGTATTATTTATTATAGGGCACAAGAGTCTTTGTCTTAGAATCCTAGATATGTAAATGTATTAGGTATGCACATTTCATTAAGGTAAAAATCAAGACTAATTACTTATTCAATTTTTCCTCCTATACCTAAAAATTCAACAATTTATTTATTTTGACCAAGTTTTTAGAAATTCTAATCATGATTTTCCTAATTCTTAAGACTAACTTAGATTTCTTTCAAAAGATAAGTCAAAATATTGTCCCTTTTTCAAAAAGTTTTTTTATTTTTTATTATTTTTTTTAAAAAAAGTTTTGTTAGTTTCTACCTATGTTTACCTATGTTAGTATGTTAGTAAAGCCTCCCCCCACACTTATCTCATGCATTGTCCTCAATGTATGAATGTATGCATGTATGCATGAAAAAGAAGAAAGGAAAGGCAGATGTTACCTCAAGGTGGTGGTTCCGGTGGTGGTCTAATTGGTCCACGAAATGTGGCCCAATCTACTTTTCGTGGAATTCGGAGGAACCCACCAGAAATCTTTCTTGTATAACTCACTAAAATGATGTCTGTATGAACATTTTTTAAAAATTCACCCCATCAAATTTCCAAATTTCATAATTATTTTCAGAGTCAATTGTGTCAACCGTCTTGTCTCAAAATGGAGTGTGAAAAGATGGAATGATTGACTTGGACGTCAGGAGTACGGGAACGAATACCGACTCAGGGAAGTAACTTAAATCAAGTAAGGGTTCAGGAGTCGAGCTTGGTTCAAGAAGTGGGTCCAAATCCAGAAGTTGAAACTCAAGTCCACAATTATTTTCCCACAATGGGATGTGACTCAATATTAGTGATTCAAGTTCAGGAATGATAGGTGTGGGAATCAAAACTGACTCTAAAAGATTACCTAAGTCGAGTAACAAAACAGGAGTCAATATTGATTCGGGAATTTGAACTTGATCATAGATTTGAGAATCTAGGTCACATTTCTCATTGAGTTCAATGTCATAAAAATGAGAGCTTGCCAATTTATCCATGGGACTTTCAAAATAATAAAATTGGTCAAGTTCTATATAATCATCAAGAATGGGTGATTCAATTTCATGATGAATTGGCACAGGATCCAATGTTGACTCGGAAAAAGTGAAATCAGGTGAAAACACCGGAGTCATTATTGAATCAGGAAGTAGAATTGAATATCCAAGTTGAGGGTCAGGATCATATTCATGCTCAAGTTCTATTTCAGGAAAGGAACAACTTGCCAAACTATCAATATCATTTTCAAAAATTGGAGTTTGGGCAAGTTCAAATGATTGTACTGAATTAGAATCTTATTGTCCAAAACAACGTGGCTCGTCGGCTCTAATAGAATGGTTAGCGACATCAGAAATGGTCGAACGGTGAGAACGTAAAGTTTGAGCCATCATATCTATTTCATGATCACGAGCTAATCTAGCCTGAGTCATGGCTTCAAGCATCTTTTCATAGTCGATTGGTGCATCATTTTGTGATTGGACTTAAAAAGATGAAGTGCTGTTGTGTGACTCGTGATGGAATTGTGAGTCGGTCAGATTCTGTGATTGTTACTTGGACTCACGCATCATCATGTTTAAGATTGATGGTGATTGTTGCTTGGACTCATGCATACTCATCATTTCCAAGATAGATGGTTTTCTATTCTGAATTGGTGGATCTGAGTATGAATCTTGGAAATATTATGGATAAGGTGGATACGGAGGACAAGTTGGTTGAAAATTGGACTCGGGGGAGGCGAAACCCCATAGACTCTGTGAAGAGTTGAAATTGTTATGGAAATTATGGTCATAAGATGGGGGCATGGGTTATATTCATTCGGATAAGACCACTCCGGCACACTAGGTTGGTTAAAGTTAAGATATGCAGGGTTGATAATATCCGAAAAAGAGGTTGGTGTATAATATGGATTAAAATTGAAAAAATTATTGTTATATTCCATATCACACAATAAAACACAAACAAAAAAAAACAAACAAATAAGCAAACAAAAAAAGAAAAAAATTCTAACCTAAGTTAGGGTAGACCTTGTAGGATCTATATAACAAGCAAAACAACACTAGAGGGGGGGTGAATAGTGTTATTTAAACTTTAAATAAATCACTTGCAGAAATTAAATAATCACAAGAGATTAAGCACAGAAAAACAAACGCAAACAGCGGAGAGTTATCCTGGTTCGGTCCTTGTGACCTACATCCAGTCCCCAAGCAAACGCTTGAGATTTTCCCTTACTTTCCTTGTGTACACCCTACAACAAGTGCCTTGTGCACCACTTGACAAACACCCTTTGCCAACGTGCACAACTTCTCTTCCACCAAGAGAACACGCCTTGTACAATCTTCTACACCCAAGAAGACTCCTTGTACAACTTTCTTTGAAATGAATACAATAACTTCCTATAGCCTTGATAAGGATCTGTAGTGGACAAGGTTCTGTATAGGAAGGTTTAACTTCAGAATTCTTCACAAGAGGAAATGGCTTTTGGTGAAGAAAGAAGTTGCAAATTTCAGTTTTCAGGATTCTGGAAATTTTGGCTTTGGAAATCTGATTGAAAAGAATTGGTAAATGGCCTTTGGAATAACTTCTCTATTTATAGATGTAGACTAGAGTCAGTTAGGGAAGTTATGGCATCAATTCAGACAATTTGAACATTTGAAAACGTTGCCAAATGAATCAGATAAGAGAAACTGTCCAACAGTCAGAAACTGCTTATAGTCGACTAGGATACTGGATTAGTCGACTAGACTAGGCAAAAGTTCACTTATTAGTCGAGTAGGTAAGATTGTTAGTCGACTAGGGAAGTGTCTGTTGGAAACAAAAGTTTCTGGATAACTGAAATTAGTCGACTATAACTAACTTGTAGTCGACTTATCACTGTATTAGTCGACTGGATAAAAAAGGTAGTCGACTAACTTTGTTTCAGAAAAGAAACAGAGAGTTGGATAATTTTTGTGTCAAAGATTAGTCGACTTGGAAATAGGGTTAGTCGACTAGAGTATCTGTTAGTCGACTAGGTAAGAAAGTCAAGTCGACTAATTGGCTTACAGAGTCCAAACAGAGAGTTAGGAGTTTTTGTTCTAAGTGGACTAGTCGACTAGGGCTATATGTCAAGTCGACTACATTGGGGTAGTCGACTATATCAATAGGGTAAGTCGACTTGGGAAGGTATATTTTGTGTGTAAGTGATCAAGGCTGTTACAAATCTTTCTAAGTTTACACACCAACTTCCACAAACACCCATAAGCTTCAGTAATCTTCATCTGAGGTAGAGCAATCATCATGTGGTCGTAGTGTTCGTCCATCATCAAAATCTTGTAATTGGAGAGGCTTCAATATCTTGAACTTGTCAGGTTCCAACATTCTCCCCTTTTTGATGATGACAACCTATGTCTATGATGGCTCCCCCTGCAACAAAACTCCCCTGCAGTAACTAAGTTATATAAAAAATATTTTGTCCCTGCAGAAAATGTTAGGTTGCACCTGCATGGTCAGAAATATGTAGCATAAACACATAGATACACAGAAACACATAGATACACAAACACAGATATACAGATACACATATCACAACATAAAATTCTGACATAAACACATAACAGAGTTCCCTGCAGAAAATGTTAGGTTGCACCTGCATGGTCAGAAATATGTAGCATAAACACATAGATACACAGAAACACATAGATACACAAACACAGATATACAGATACACATATCACAACATAAAATTCTGACATAAACACATAACAGAGTTGTTACATAACAGAGTTACAAACATAACACAACATAACACAAAGCACTTAACATTTCTCCCCCTTTGTCATTAACAAAAAGAGAAGAGACAGAGTCTTTAAACATAAAAAACAGAAAATACATAAGTGTGCGAAAAGTAAAAAAAAATATAACGAAACGCCAACGCAAATAGCTTCAATCCTCGGATCCGGGAGGAGGAGGTGGCGGATAACTGATCTTTAGAAGACTTATAATGGCTGATTGAGTAGATTCAATGGAATTCAGCCGAGTCATCATCAAGGATTGATTCTTAATAATCTGAGATTGAGAATCCAACAAAGCTTGTTGTTGAGATTGAATTGAGGCAATCTGGGCAGACATTGAATTATAGAAAGCATCGGCATATGGAGGTGGTTGAGTTGGAGGTGGGTCAGGTTGTGAAGATGTAGAGGGAACATGTTGAGGACTTGGTGGATTGGAAGGTGGTTGTTGTGGTTCATGAGAGGGAAACTCAGGTAACTTCATCCTATTAATGGCAGCACGATCAAAGAACTCAAAAATCTTGACAACAGAATTTTCAGAATCAAGATCAACATGATACTTACGAAAGATTGGAGTAAGAAAGGCGCCAAATGGTAGGAAGGAGGAATGAAACTTGACCATGGTGTCAAAAATGATTTTAGCCCAATTAACGTCATGTCTAGCCATAATAGCATAGACACAGGACGATAATTCCCTGAGTAGTAATTATAACTACCAGTCTTAGGGCAGATGTTATAGGAAAGGATTCTACCAATTAGACGGGGAATTGGCTTAAGCTTATTGTTGGACATAGGTAGATGTTGACCGGGTAGAAAGATTTGTCCTAAAACATCTTCATCATCCATGACAATATCATCAAGAGTGAGACCACTATATGGAATGGACAAGATACGGCCAATATTCTTGATAGAAAGCTTAATGTGAACACCTTTAACATAGGAAGCAAGAGAGGTAGCATTCTAATTATCTTCATATGATAAATTTGTGTAGAAAAGATATATGAGAAAAGGATAATAAGCTTCCTTAAGTTCAGAAGAGAACATGTTATACAAACCACAAATTCGAAGATATGACATGATATCATAATCATAAAAATCATCATATTTGATATATCTTCCTGGAATAATATCTAGAGTTGATAGTCTAAGATAATCAGCCTCTAGGTGTGGATTTTTCAGAAAATTCCTAAAATCAACAGTGGAGGAAGATGAACTGGGAGTAAATTTAGTTTTCTTAGATTTGGACATGATGAAAACTAAATTGGAAGCAAGTAGACAGTAGATATGGAAGTAATGAACTGAAAAATGAAAGATTTATACCCTGAAATGAAGAACTGGAGAGGAATTTTGAAGAAATTCTCTGGAATTTGCTGCAGAACTCGGGTGCCCTAGTTTCTCCTTGGTCGACTGGAAGCTCGGCTGGAAGGAGAGAATGAGGGAAAATTTCTAGGGTTTGGTGAGATAAAGAAAATAATCAAGGGTGGAGATCAATTCTGGAAAGAGATGAATGGATAGGATTAAAAACTGAGTGATAACGGATCCTGAACTTAAGTTATTGGGTCGGGTTTGAAACAGAAATCCGAAAATAGAAAACAGAAATTTCACAGTATTAGTCGACTTACAGGACAAGACTAGTCGACTAATAATAGGTCTAGTCGACTGTAAATTTTCTATAGTCGACTAATTCTGGATAAATCAGAAATTGAAGTTTCTGTTTCTCACAGGAGTCGACTAGGAAATTTTTCAAGTCGACTAAGACTTTTATAAGTCGACTAATAAGAGTTATAAGTCGACTAACTTGCATAAAAATACTGCCTTAGAAAAAATCTAAAAAAAAAATTGTTTAAAAATCTGAAAAATTACAAATACCAAGATCTCTTCTAAATTTTATAAAGATATCTTCTTTCAGTGGTTTAGTTAATATATCAGCAACTTGATTATCAGTTGATATGAAATTTAAAGAAATATCACCTTTTAAAGCATGATCACGTAAAAAATGATGTCTAATATCAATATGTTTGGTACGTGAATGGTGAACTGGATTTTTAGATAGATTAATAGCACTTGTATTATCACACATAATAGGTGAATTTGTGAGAGTCATGCCATAATCAAGTAAGGTTTGTTTCATCCATATAATTTGGGCACATGCAACACTAGCAGCAATATATTCTGCCTCAGTTGTTGATAAGGATACGGAATTTTGCTTTTTACTGAACCAAGATACTAGTGAATGTCCCAAAAAGTGACAAGTACCACTAGTACTCTTCCGGTCAGATTTACAACCAGCAAAATCAGCATCACTATAAGATAATAAATCAAATGTGCATGACTTTGGATAAAATAAACCATAGTTGACTGTGTTATTTAAATATCTAAAGATCCTTTTCATGGCTTTAATATGTGATTCCTTAGGATTTGACTGATATCTAGCACATAAGCATACGCTAAACATTATATCAGGTCTACTAGAAGTAATATAAAGTAGAGAGCCAATCATACCTCTATAGAGTTTCTGATCGACATTCTTACCACTTTCATCTTTGTCCAAAAAGGTAGTTGTACTCATGGGAGTATTCTTGTGACCAGAATTTTCCATACCAAATCGCTTTAGAAGTTCCTTAGCGTATTTGCATTGGGAGATGAAGATTCCATCCTTCATTTGTTTGATTTGAAGACCGAGGAAGTAAGTGAGTTCGCCCATGTGGCTCATCTCAAATTCATTCTGCATAGTCTTAGAAAATTCTTGACAAAGATCATCATTAGTAGAACCAAATAATATATCATCAACATAAATCTGAATTATTAAGATATCTTTATGAACATGTTTGATAAAAAGAGTTGTATCTGCACTTCCCATTTTAAAATCAGAATTTAAAAGAAAACTCTTTAATCTATCATACCAAGCACGGGGTGCTTGCTTTAAACCATATAAAGCTTTTTTAAGTTTGAAAACATGGTTTGGAAATTTTCATGTTCAAAACCTGGTGGTTGTTCATCATAAACAGTTTCTTTAATTATTCCATTTAAAAAGGCACTTTTAACATCCATTTGATATAATTTGAAATTCATAAAACATGAAAAAGCAAGTAATATACGAATTGATTCAAGTCTTGCAACTGGAGCATAAGTTTCATCGAAATCAATACCTTCTTCTTGATTGTACCCTTGTGCTACTAACCTTGCCTTGTTCTTAATGACTTCACCGGATTCATTGAGTTTGTTCTTGAAGACCCATCTTGTACCGATGACGGGATGATTAGTAGGACGTTGCACAAGATCCCACACATCATTTCTTACAAATTGGTTCAACTCTTCCTGCATGGCAATTGTCCAATAATCGTCCTCACATGCTTCGTTGATATTCTTAGGTTCAATGAGTGAAATGAAGGCAATTTGTGTCATGTAGTTCAACTTGGATCTCGTTTGAACGCCTTGATTTATATCTCCAATTACCAAATCTTGTGGATGATTCCTTACTTCAACATAGGCTTTCGGTAACTCGGTAGGAATCTCTTCATCCTTAGACAAGTTAGTATCAACAGAAGATATAACAATATTTTCATTAGGAGAAACTATAATATGATCATCATCATGTGGAGAATCATTAGAAACAAGTTTAGTCAAGGATTCATCAAATTTAACATGTAAAGATTCTTCAATAGTAAATGATTTTTTATTAAAAATTCTATATGCTTTACTATGAGTAGAATAGCCAACAAAAATACCTTCATTGGATCTAGCATCAAATTTATCTAAAGCATCTTTTGTATTTAAAATAAAGCATTTACAACCAAAAATCTTAAAATATGAAACTTTTGGAATCCGATCATGAAACAATTCATAAGAGGTTTTATTTAAAAATGGTCGAATAAGTACTCGATTTAAAACATAACAAGCAGTAGCAGTGGCTTCAGCCCAAAAGTATTTTGGTAAGTTACTATCCATAAGTATAGTTCTAGCACATTCTTGCAAAGTCCTATTCTTTCTCTCTACAACACCATTTTGAGGAGATGCTCTAGGAAATGCAAAATTATGTGTAATACCATACTTATTATAGAAATTTGAAAAAGATTCATTCTCAAATTCTCCTCCATGATCACTACGAATAGTGACTATGTTTAGAGACTTTTGATTTTGAATTCTTTTACAAAAACTTACAAATTCATCAAAAAGTGTCATTTTTATTTTTCAGAAAAATCACCCATGTAAAACGTGAGTAATCATCTACAATGACAAAAACATATCTACTCTTGTTTAATGAAGAAACACGAGTAGGACCAAATAAATCCAAATGCAATAATTCTAAAGGTCTTTTTGTAGAAACCAAATCTTTTGATTTAAAAGAAGATTTAACTTGTTTTCCTAATTGACAAGAATCACAAAAATAGTCCTTTTTGAAAGCAATTTTTGGAAGACCTTTAACTAAGTTAAATTTTGAAATCTTAGAAATAGTTTTCATATTCAAATGACCAAATCTTTTATGCCATAAAAAATAATCATTATTTGAAGCAATTAGACATAAATTTTCATTTGAAGACATGCATGCTATTGACAATTCATATATGTTATTGTTTCGAAAACCTTTAAACAAAATATCTTTCATAGTAGCATCATAAATAAGACAAACATCTTTTTCAAACACAATTTTATAACCCTTATCACATAATTGACTAATACTTAATAGATTGTGTTTTAAACCACTTACCAAAAGGACATTTTCAATAAGAGGTTTTGAAAGATTACCAACAATGCCGGTTCCAATAACTTTTCCTTTGTTATTGTCTCCAAAGATCACTGTACCTCCTTTTTTGATTTGTACGGAAGACAATAGTTGTATATGTTCGGTCATGTGTTTGGAACACCCACTATCAAGTATCCACTTTTCTTTGTTAGGTACCTATAAGATAAAACAATAAATATGGTACCCATCATGATAGGGTCCGAAAAAGGTTAGCCTTTAGGAACCCAAATCCAATTGGAATTTGGTTTCCATTTGTTAGTATAAACATAATTCTTAGAATTACACACATCATGTATAAAAGATGCAATATAAACATTCTTATCAACATTATTTAGATTCTTAGGAACCCATATATATTTGCATCTACTTCTTTTTGAAATATCATTTCTTTTTATAAAAGAATTGTATGGATTATGAACATGTGTAGATTTTACAAAATTAGTCTTTGAAAAACCAATACCAACATGAGTAGGCTTATACATGTTATCTTTTGAAAAACCAAGACCAAAATGGTTGTTAGACATCTTTTGAGAAGATAATAACATATTTAAACTTTCTTTTCCTTTATTAAATTTATTTACATTTTTCAAAAGATCTTCATACTTAATTTTGAAACTTATCATATCTTTATCTAAAACATTAATTCTAGAACTTAAAGAAAAAGTTTCCTTTTTAAGTAAAGCATTCTCTTTTAAGAAAACTTCATTGTCTCTTTTTAAAGATACAATAACTTTTTCAAATTCTTCTTTTTGAGAACTAAAAGATGATGTTTGAGAAACAAGAATTGAATTATTATTAACAAGTTTTTCATTTTCCTTTATTAAAACTTTATTTCTAATCTTTTCAGTTTTGAAATTACTATAAAGTTCATTAAAGGCTTCTAATAAAGCATCATAATCTTGTACCTCATCTTCTTGGGCCATGAAGCAAATATTGGCGGTTTCCTTTGCTTCTTCTTCGTCCTCAGAGGAAGATGAGTCGCTATCATCCCATGTTGCTTGAAAGGCCTTCTTATTCTTGTTGAACTTGTTGAACTTGTTGAAAGTCTTGAAGTGTCCTTTTGATTTCATCAATGGACAATCCTTCTTCATATGGCCTGGTTTGTTACACTTAAAACAAGTTGGAATTTCATTAGTATCTTTATTCTTATTATACTTACCTTGTTTTAAGAACCTTTTGAACTTCCTTGAAAGCATGGCCATTTCTTCTTCATCTTCATCCGAATTGTCCGTATCTGAAGATGCATGGAAGGCAAGAACTTTCTTCTTGGATTGATGTTGTTGTTCGTCCTTCTTTCTTTCTTCTATTTGCACTTCATATGCCATTAGATTACCGACTAGGTTTTCTAATGTCATGGTGGAGAGATCGTTTGCCTCTTCAATGGCGGTTGTCTTCTTCTCCCATTCCGGTGTGAGTGCTCGAAGGATCTTACGGACTCGTTCAACTTGAGTGTAGTCCTTTCCAAGGGATGCAAGAGTGTTGGTGATGTCGGTGAACCTTGTAACCATTTCGGATATGGTTTCGTTCTCCTTCATCTTGAACAATTCAAATCTGTGGACAAGAACTGAAATTTTAGATTCTTTAACCTTGTTAGTACCTTCGTGTGTTACCTCGAGTGTATGCCATATTTGATGTGCAGAGGTTGATGTAGACACACGGTTGAATTCCTCTTTGGTTAAGGCACAAAAGAGAGCGTTCATCGCCTTGGCATCCAGATTTGCATTCTTCTTTTGTTCTTCACTCCAAGCGTCATAGTTGGTTGTAGGCTTGGTGTACTCGGCTTCTACGATGTTCCAAAGATCGTAGTTGAGCGACTGCAAGTAGATCTTCATTCTACACTTCCAGTAATTGTAGTTGGTTCCGTCAAAGAGCGGTGGACGTTGTGTAGAATGCCCTTCTTTGAATTGGGATGATTGGAAATCCGTTGCCATCCTTGTATGGTTGTTTGCCTTGAAACCTGCTCTGATACCAAATGTAGGATCTATATAACAAGCAAAACAACACTAGAGGGGGGGTGAATAGTGTTATTTAAACTTTAAATAAATCACTTGCAGAAATTAAATAATCACAAGAGATTAAGCACAGAAAAACAAACGCAAATAGCGGAGAGTTATCCTGGTTCAGTCCTTGTGACCTACATCCAGTCCCCAAGCAAACGCTTGAGATTTTCCCTTACTTTCCTTGTGTACACCCTACAACAAGTGCCTTGTGCACCACTTGACAAACACCCTTTGCCAACGTGCACAACTTCTCTTCCACCAAGAGAACACGCCTTGTACAATCTTCTACACCCAAGAAGACTCCTTGTACAACTTTCTTTGAAATGAATACAATAACTTCCTATAGCCTTGATAAGGATCTGTAGTGGACAAGGTTCTGTATAGGAAGGTTTAACTTCAGAATTCTTCACAAGAGGAAATGGCTTTTGGTGAAGAAAGAAGTTGCAAATTTCAGTTTTCAGGATTCTGGAAATTTTGGCTTTGGAAATCTGATTGAAAAGAATTGGTAAATGGCCTTTGGAATAACTTCTCTATTTATAGATGTAGACTAGAGTCAGTTAGGGAAGTTATGGCATCAATTCAGACAATTTGAACATTTGAAAACGTTGCCAAATGAATCAGATAAGAGAAACTGTCCAAAGTCAGAAACTGCTTATAGTCGACTAGGATACTGGATTAGTCGACTAGACTAGGCAAAAGTTCACTTATTAGTCGACTAGGTAAGATTGTTAGTCGACTAGGGAAGTGTCTGTTGGAAACAAAAGTTTCTGGATAACTGAAATTAGTCGACTATAACTAACTTGTAGTCGACTTATCACTGTATTAGTCGACTGGATAAAAAAGGTAGTCGACTAACTTTGTTTCAGAAAAGAAACAGAGAGTTGGATAATTTTTGTGTCAAAGATTAGTCGACTTGGAAATAGGGTTAGTCGACTAGAGTATCTGTTAGTCGACTAGGTAAGAAAGTCAAGTCGACTAATTGGCTTACAGAGTCCAAACAGAGAGTTAGGAGTTTTTGTTCTAAGTGGACTAGTCGACTAGGGCTATATGTCAAGTCGACTACATTGGGGTAGTCGACTATATCAATAGGGTAAGTCGACTTGGGAAGGTATATTTTGTGTGTAAGTGATCAAGGCTGTTACAAATCTTTCTAAGTTTACACACCAACTTCCACAAACACCCATAAGCTTCAGTAATCTTCATCTGAGGTAGAGCAATCATCATGTGGTCGTAGTGTTCGTCCATCATCAAAATCTTGTAATTGGAGAGGCTTCAATATCTTGAACTTGTCAGGTTCCAACAGACCTATGACCTAGACGACTCCTAACTGGTTAGACTGTCCACGGGAGGTATAATGTAGACTTTGACCACAAGTTAATCAGCCAGGTCAGGGTAAGATTGGTGGGTGATTTTCCGTCAAAGACGTTCTTTAATTAAATAACCACCAATCTTCGGGCTTTCGGTCCTCAATCCCTTTCCTAGATACTGATTTGGCAGGAGTAAATTCCAACACCGTTCCCCCTTAGGATAATCTCCTAATTGAGTCCGAGATGTTCCTAGGGCCAACGTCTACTCATTTTTAGTTAGGCTTAGGTTAGTGAGTGAGGAGATTATTTGTGGGCCAAGGAAGGGTGATGAAATCCCCACCTTATCTTATTTATAGGACAAGCCCTTAAGTCAATTTAGTGCACGTGTAAAGCAATAGACAAATATTCACTCAAAGCAGAAAATCAGCCAAGGGTGCTTCCTAGTCTATATGCAATGCGAACGTACCTTATCTCCAGCACTCTTCAACATAAATTAAAAAATTAAATAGACACGTGCCTATATGCAAGAGTCTAATTTTTTTTTATTTTTTCAACAAATAGGTTACTGTTAATTAATTAGCAGTGTGCATGATGATCACAGAGAAAAGTTAACAGAGCAGTAAACAAATATTTCAATTTGCAGCAACCTACAGAAAACAGAGTGAGTAGTGAACTACTCAGGCCGCGGAAACGCAGCTATTGCCGCGGAAACGCGGCTCTGTAGTAGGCTCTGCTGCTCTGCCTTCGAGGGCAGAGGCACAGAGTTGCCATATGGCTTTTTCTGCTATTATTTTTCCTGTTTTCCGAACCTGCAAACAGAAAGAATAAAAGAATTAGTTATTTTTTTTAGAGAATAACTTACCGTCCCTCCTCGGCAACGGCGCCAAAATTTTGATTGAGTTTTTACCTACACACAAAATATAATATTTCAGATTTAGAATTAAAGAGTGCAAGTTACTCAATTCTATCCGCTGTAGCAAGGGCCAAAGCGGGTCGTGATCCACAGGGAGGGACTAGCGATGGAAGCTTGTTTAGTAAGTCTCTTTTATTTATTTATTATGTTATTTACAATGGTATTTACAATGAAGAAGTGTGAAAAAGATTGAGAATTGGTGATTTACACTAAAAATAAAAGAATGATTAAAAAACTAAAAACTTACTTACCTCTTCAGCGTCTGCTTACCTTGGAACCGTGTCAATGATGTACCTTTCTTTGAAGGCGAACGAAGCATGGAATATGAGATCTTCCCTACTCCCGATCTATACTACGAAATAAAAAGGGCGAGCTACGCTACCATGGAAGTAGATATTCATCACCATAAACCATCAACGGCACTTACAAGGAGAAGGCACCTTCGAAGCTCTTGGTTTCACATGGATCCACAAACACAAAAGAGGGAAACACAAAGAATAGAAAAAAGAAATAAACTTTGATTTGATTCAATTAAAATTAGAAGAAAAGATTACTTACACCTATGTCACCTTCAGTACAAGTTTGATCTCCTTCCTCCATGAAAGTATCATCTCCTCTCAGTTACATAAAAATTAAAAATTACAAAAAAGAAAATAAAAAAACCTAACCTACAAACTACCCTAAGAAAACCCTAAATTAGTTTCTGTACTGCGCTCTGTGAGATCTGCCCTTCCTCTGTTGCTATGCAGGGGTATTTATAGGAGAAAACCAGAGGATAAGAAGCGTATGAAGATAAGAGGAGCAAAATATCTCTGAATTTGAATTCTTCTTTTATCTCCAAACTTGTTTTGACTTATCCATTTCAAATCAGTCCTGCAACTTGTTATCATGTTGATCACCAAAATGGTCTTATCTACTGATTGAATTGGAATGTTTGATCAACATAAGAGTTGTAGGTCTTCAAGTCCTCTTTCTGGAGCATCTTGAATCATTAGATTTGAATATCTGTAACAAAAGTTGTGATCTGAATATTAAAACGTGTACAGTATGAATCCGAATTTTTTGAAATAATTTTTATCTTTAAACTCTTCTCCTTTTATCTTTAGCCTTGTCTTGCAAGTAACTAGGATTGAGTAGAAGTCCATCTCTTTCCTCTTCTTTTAATAATTGTAAATTTTGCACATGGGCTTGCACATGGGCTTTTTGGGCTTCTGGGCTTCATTTAAGCTTTTATTCTTTATTTAATTAATTACTCAAGGCCTGCACACAATAAATAATAAAACATTAGTAATAGTGCATAATTATAATAATAAATAGGAAAATATGATAGTATTCTAGTGATAAATATGTAATTTTTACTACCTATCATGGCTTGAATGAGGATGACCTTACACGGGTAATACATTGCCAATCCGCCTATGAGATTTGGCAACATTTGTTGGTCACACACGAGGGGATATCACAAGTAAAGAGAGCTAAGATAGATCTCTTGAGGTCCCAATATGAATCTTTTAAAATGATTGATGATGAATCTATTGATTGCATGATTACAAGGTTTTCTAAAATTATCAATGCTCTTTCCTCCTTAGGTGATGATATTAGCAATGATCAAAAGGTGCGGAAAGTGATTCGGGCTCTTTCTTCATCATGGGAGATAAATACCACCACCTTGAAAGAGTTGAATGACAAGGATTAAATGGATCTCATAAGTCTCATCAACCTAAAGACTCATGAGATGAAAAAGAAGGCAAGAGAAGAAGCCGCTCCTCAATAGAAGAAATCCATAGCCTTCAAGTCTTCCTCCACTCTTGATGATAATGAAGAAGATGAAGAAGAACATGAGGAGTTCTCCCTCCTTGTGCGAAACGTGAAGAGGATGTACCGGAAGAACAAGCTCAACTTTAGAAGAAATTTTGAAGGTAAACAGGAGAGAAGAATCATTTGCTACAATTGTCGAAAGCCCGGACATATCATGGCCGATTGCCCGGAGTTCAAGAAAAAGATGACTTCCTCCTTCAAGCCAAAGAAGCCGGTGGAAAAGAAAGCTTACAAAGCCACTTGTGATTCGGAAAACGAGTCCGAAGATGAGGTGGACACGGCGAACATGTGTTTCATGGCAAACACACCAAAGGTAACCCCACAACCTCTTGATGAAGAAGATGAGTTAAGTAAAGAAGTTCTTGTACATGCTTTTGTTGAACTTTCGAAAAGCTATGATAATAAAAAGATTGAATGTTCAAAATTGGAAAAGGAAGTTGCTTTTCTTAAAAATCAACTTGCCATTGTTTCTAAAGAAAAGGATGAAATTTCTTCCAATCTTATTTCTACTCAAAAAGAATTTAGTGCTTATAAAGTTGCTTGCAAAGCAAAATTTCCAAAGATTGATGAAAAAGAAATTTCTTCTTTAAAAACTAGAATTGTTGATTTTAAAAAAGTTTTGAAGGATTGTGCTTTCAACACTAAGAAACTTGAAGAATTATTTTCTAAAAAGCACACTTCTCATGCTAAAGCTTCTCATGTCAAAATTCCTCATGCTCACACTACACATAACACCCATGCTAAATCCACACATGTTCACAAGTCACACACTCACTATGCTTTTAAATATGGTAGAGTGTATAGATGCACTTATTGTGGTAAGAATGGACATTTGGCTAAGTTTTGTTATGACCAAGTTAATAGAACAAATAATCTCGTATGGGTTCATAACACTAACTCTTTAGGACCCAAGAAAATGTGGGTACCAAAATCAAGTCCTAAATTATTTGACGTAGGTACACACCAAGGCTCCAAGACGTAAGGAGCGGGGGTACCTTGATAGTGGTTGTTCAAGACACATGACGTGGGACATCAATAACTTTATAACCCTATCAAGGTACGTGGAAGGTGGCACCGTCACCTTCGGGGATGACTCCAAGGGCACTATCATCGGTATAGGTAACATTCAAATTGGTGCATCTCCTATTATAGAAAATATTGTTCTTGTTGATGGTTTGAAACATAACTTGCTTAGTATTAGTCAACTTTGTGACCGTGGACTTAAAGTTATTTTTGATGATTCTTCTTGCAAAATCTTTGATTATAAAACCAATGATTGTATTCTTACCGGTTTTCATGATAATAATGTTTATATCATTGACATGCTTAATTTGGATTGTTCTACTAAATGCTTAAATGCTTTTAATGAAAATTCTTAGCTTTGGCATAGAAGATTAGGACATGCATCCTTTGACCATCTTGCTAGGATTAATTCTAAGGAATTGGTGAAGGATATACCTTGCTTAAAGTTTGAGAAAGACCGCATTTGTGGTGCGTGTCAACTTGGGAAACAAATCAAGTCTTCCTTCAAACCAATCAAGGATATCATGTCAACTGGGCCATTAGAATTAATTCATATGGATCTTTTGGACCAACTAAAACTAAGAGCTTAAATGGTAGTAGATATGCATTTGTTTTAATTGATGATTTTTCCCGTTTCACTTGGGTTTTCTTTTTGGAACACAAAGATCAAACTTTTTCTCATTTCAAAGTTTTTCGAAAAAGAGTTGAAAAAGAAAAAGGTTTTTCGATTTTGAAAATAAGGAGTGATAGAGGTGGTGAGTTTGTTAACCAACTCTTCATGACTTGTTGTGATGAAAAGGGAATCAAGCATGAAATGTCATGTCCTAGAACTCCACAACAAAATGGAGTTGTAGAAAGGAAAAATAGAACACTTCAAGAGATGGCTAGGACCATGATTAGTGAATATGACATCCCTCAATATCTATGGGCCGAGGCCGTAAACACCGCATGCTATATTTCAAATCGTATTTATTTGTGTAAAAATTCTTCCAAAACATCTTTTGAAATGTATCATTCTAGAAAACCTAATGTTGCATATTTCAAGGTTTTTGGATGCAAGTGTTTTGTTTTGAATACTAGAGATAACTTGGGTAAATTTGATGCTAAGGCTTATGAAGCTATCTTTGTTGGATATTCTACTACTAGTAAAGCTTATAAAGTATTCAATAGATCTTCACTTACCATTGAAGAATCCATGCATGTTAAATTTGAAGAATCTAATGTGGTTGTGGAGAATGTTGTAGAGATTGACCCATTAGGTGAAGACATGGAGAGACTATCCTTAAGGGACTCACCCGCTCAAGAAGAAAAGCAAGAACCAATTGGTGATGTTCAAGAGGGTAAAGAGGAAAGCTCTCAACCGTTTCCTAAAGATTGGAGATACGCTACAAATCACCACAAGGAACTCATCTTAGGTGATGTCTCTAAAGGAGTAACAACTCGCTCCAAACTCCATGACTTATGTAGTAACTTTGCATTCATTTCTCATTTTGAACCCAAAAGCATCCTCGAAGCCGAGGCGGACTCATATTGGTTGCTAGCCATGCAAGAGGAATTCAATCAATTTGAGCGCAAAAAGGTTTGGCACCTTGTTCCTAGACCCCACGATAGACCAATAATTGGTACTCAGTGGATCTTTAGAAACAAGATGGATGAGTCCGGAAATGTCATTAGGAATAAAGCTAGGTTAGTGGCCCAAGGTTACACTCAAGTTGAGGGAATTGACTTTGAGGAGACCTTTGCACCCGTAGCACGGCTTGAAGCCATACGGATGACACTAGCTTTTGCATCTTTTAAAAATTTTAAACTTTTTCAAATGGATGTGAAAAGTGCATTTTTGAATGGTTTTATAAATGAAGAAGTTTATGTTGAATAACCTCCCGGTTTTGTTGATCATGTTCATCCCAATTTTGTTTTTAGACTTGATAAAGCTTTGTATGGATTGAAACAAGCTCCAAGTGCTTGGTATGAAAGGCTTTCCAGTTTTCTCATTTCAAATGATTTTGTTAAAGGCAAAGTAGACACAACTCTTTTTACTAAGCATTTTGATAATGACTTTTAATTGTGCAAATTTATGTGGATGATATAATTTTTGGTTCTACTAATGAGTTTTTATGCAAGGAGTTTGAAAAGGTTATGCAATGTGAGTTTGAAATGTCTTCCATGGGTGAATTGAATTTCTTTCTTGGACTCCAAATCAAGCAATTGCAAGATGAGAATTTCATATGTCAAGCCAAGTATGCAAAGGAACTCGTAAAGAAGTTTGGACTTGAAGACTCAAAAGTTTGCAACACTCCCATGGGAACTACAACCAAGCTTGATAAGGATGACCAAGGTAAATGTGTTGATATTAAGTTATATAGAAGCATGATAGGAAGTTTGTTGTATTTGACGGCAAGTAGGCCGAATGATTGGTCACTAATGTTGCATATTTAATGTCACATTTTCATACTTATTTTTAATAAAAGCCTGCATAGTCCTAATTAATTGTTTGATTTATTTGCAGGCCCAATCCTTAAGGAGATGAAGAGAAATGAGCCCAAAAGCCCACCAGAATTCTGAATTAAATCAGAGTTAATTCGCACAAATAAAATCAGGGCAAAATCAAGAGGTTGAAACCGGTTGAGAAAAATCCTCTCAGAATCGATCGGTTAAAGCCAAGAAATCTAAGGTCATTTCGTCAGAATTCGGAGCTCCAATGACAAAACCAACAAAGGATAAAGCCAGAAGAAGACCCCGGACAGACCCACCAACAGGGTGTGGCCATCTGGCCACACCCTGGCCGCAGAATTGCGGCAAAAGCCGCAATTCTGCGGCAATCTTGG
This sequence comes from Agave tequilana, assembly GCA_038442645.1. NCBI lineage: Eukaryota > Viridiplantae > Streptophyta > Magnoliopsida > Asparagales > Asparagaceae > Agave > Agave tequilana. Next base: position 106,207 of record JAVJIF010004347.1, read on the forward strand.
GGAGTTAGGGGGAGCGTTTGCTCCCCCGACCTCCCCGGGATCTTGGTTGTTAGGGTTTTTGCCTATAAAAAGGCATTTTCTGCACTGAAAATGGACGCCAATGCAGAGTTAGGATTTTAGACTAGTTTTTCCATTTTGTAGTTTAGTTTTTACTTTTATGTAACTTGTATGTAGCTTAGGTTAGAAGATGATTCATGTAAGTAAGAGAGAGAGGCTGATGTTGAGAGTGACACCGATGTACTCCTCCTCCTTTCTTTCATTGTCTCAGTAAGCAATAAAGGTAAACTTTTCTTTGTGTTCGTTTCTTTACTTTCCTTTACATTTGTTTTGCTTTTCGTTTTCCTTTTCTACTTCACCTTGGTCGTATGTGTTGAGTCTACAAGTGAACTCTAAAGCAAGTACACCGATGCTACGTGAGAGCCAGCGATAGTTCATGAAGACGTTCTCCTCTTCCAAGCTCGCATCACTTCGTTCTTCTTATGCTTGACGATATAATGTGCACGGGGACCGAGTTCGAGTTTATGATCTATGCGTTGAACGCCTCCGAAGCACAAAGGTAGAACTTGCAAAAAGGTTTCCAAGTAAGTCATCACCAAACTAGGTAAGTAATTCTTAACTTTTTTCTTTTCTTTTATCGCTATAGTATAGATCGCCAACACGATTTCTTTCACCACTTCTTCCCAATCATTTTCGATCTTTTCCTCCACTTCATTTGTACATAGTCGCTTTTTATTGTTTTCCGATTTTCCACCTTCTTCATCTCTCGCTTTCTCTCTAACTTTAACTATAACTTTCTTTTCTTTTTCATAACATAAAACAGAGAAGAACCTTCGCTTAGTTTTGATAACGATTTCAATAAAACTGTAAACGCTTTCATCGCAAACCCTCCTTGTGGATCACGACCCGCATTAGCCACTTGCTATAGCGGAAGTATTGAGCACTTGCACGTTTTTATTATAAGATCTAAAATTCCGTATTTTTTTTGTGCAGGTTTAGCTTCAATCAAATTTTGGCGCCGTTGCCGGGGAGGGTAAAACGGTTTTTATTGAAATCTGAATTTTTATTGCAAATTTTTAAGAACTAAACGAATCTTCTTCTCTGTTGCAGGTTACAGGTTGAAGAAAACAGGAACTTTGCATTGCAGTGACATATAAGTGGACCTGGGCCTCTGCTCTTGAAAGCAGAGACCAGGATCCCTCCAAATTACCGCAAAATCTTGGCTTTTGCCGCAAATTTGCGGTAATAAGGAGTGCACTACTGATCATTTTTCTGCAGGGTCTCTGATTCTGCAAAATACTTCTGCTGCATTACTTAATTCCCTGTAATATTCACCCTATACCTGCTTAATAAAGTCAACAGTAAAAAAATTGGTTGTAATCGTTAAAAGTTGATTAGACATTTGCATTTCTAGGCACGTGTCTTTTCAATTCATTTACTTTTACTGTTGAAGAGTGCTGGAGGCAAGGTACGTTTTGTATTGCATGTAGACTAGGAATCAACTCTTGCTTGATTTTCATGCTTTGAGTGTATCCTAGTTATATTTCTTGTACACTTGCACAATTCAATTTTAAGGGCATACCCGTAAATAAGATAAGGTGGGGATTTTATCACCCTTTCCTTAGCCCGCAAATCATTTTCCCAAGCACTCACTAACCCAAGCCTAACTAAAATTGAGTAGACGTTGGCCCTAGGGACATCTCGGACTCAATTAGGAGATTATCCTAGGGGGAAAAAATGTTGGAATCTAACTCCTGTAAAATCAGTGTCTAGGAAAGGGATTGAGGGCCGAAAGCCCGAAGGTTGGTGGTTATTTAATTAAGGAACGTCTTTGACGAAATCCTCCCACCAACCTTTCCCTGACCTGGCTGATTAGCTTGTGGTTAAAGTCTACATTAGACCTCCCGTGGACAGTCTAACCAGTTAGGAGTCGTCTAGGTCCTAAGTCTACCCTAACTTAGGCTAGAATTTTTCTTTTTTGTTTGTTTATTTGTTTGTTTTTTCTTTGTTTGTATTCTATTGTGTGATATGGACTATAATAATAATTTTTTCAACTACAATAATAATCCATATTACACACCGACTTCATTTTCGGATATTACCAACCCGGCATATCATAACTTTGACCAACCTAGTGTGCCGGATTGGTCTTATCCGAATCAATATGACCCATAGCCCCCATCTAATAACTATAATTTCCATAATGATTTCAACTCTTCACCGAGTCAGTGGGGATCACCTCCCCCGAGCATAATTTCCAACCACCTTGCCCTCCTTCTCCACCCAGTCCACATTATGTTCAAGATTCATACTCAGTTCCACCCGTCCAAAATAGGAAACCATCAATTATGGAAATGAGTATGCGTGAGTCCAAACACAAATCCCAAAATCTGATGGACTCACAATTTCACTACTACTTCCAAGACAATTCTTCATCTTTTCATCAAAACAATGAACCTATCAACTATGAAAAGATGCTTGAAGTCATGACTCAGGCTCAAAACACTCGTAATCGTGACATAGATATGATGGTCGAATCTCTACGTTCCCACCGTCCTGATGTCACTAACTATTCTGTTAGAGCCGAAGAGTCATGTAGTTTTGGAAATCAAGATTCCATTTCAGAACAACCACTTGAACTTGCCCAAACTCCAAATTTTGAAAAAGATATTGATAGTTTAGCAAGTTTTCCTTTTCCTGAAATAGAACTTGAGAATGAATATGATCTTGAACCCCAACTTAGTGATTCAATGCTTCTTCCTGATTCAATAATGACTCCGGTATCTTCACCTGATTTCGATCTTTTCCCCGAGTCAACATTGGATCCTGTACCAATCCATAATGAAATTGAATCACCCATCTGTGAGGATCATATTGAACTTAACCAATTATACACTCTTGAAGATCCTATTGACAAATTGGCAAGTTCTCAATTTTTTGATATTGAAGTCAATGAGATATGTGACCTAGATTCTCATATCTGTGATCCAGTTCAACTTTCTGAATCAATCTTGACTCCTGTTGTGTTACCAAACTTGAGTAATATTTTAGAGTCAGTTTTGATTCCTCCACCTATCATTCATGAACTGGAATCACCCACATTAAGTCACATTCCATTGTTAGAAAATACATGTGGACTGGAGTTTCAATTTCTTGACTTGGACCCAATTTCTGAACCTATTTCGACTCCTGAACCTTTACTTGACTTAAGTCACCTTCCTGAGTCGGTATTAGTTCCTGTCCTTCCTGAGTCCAAGTCAACTGTTCTATCATTTCATACTCCATTCTGGGACGAGGCGGTTGACAAATTTGACTCCGAAATCAATTATTGAATTTGGAAATTAGATGGGGTTAAATTTTTAATAAAACTTCTTAATGGAGTTATCTTTTTAGTGGGTCATATTAAAGATAGTGCTGGTGGGTTCCTTCGAGACCCAAGAAAAGTTGATTAGGCCATGTTTCGTGGACCAATCAGACCACCACCGGAACCACCACCTTAAGGTAACCTTTTCCTTCCCTTTCTTCTTTTTCATGCATATATGCATTAATTCACACATTGAGGACAATGCATGAGATAGGTGTGGGGGAGGGTCTAACATAACTTTTCTTTTTCTTTAAAAAATAAATAAATAAATAAAAATTGACATTTTTCTTTACTTTTAAAAAAACTTTTTTTGAAAAATAGAAACAATATTTTGACTTATTTTTGTAAGAAGTTAAGTTAATTTTAAGGAATAGGAAAATCCAAATTAGGATTTCTTATACTTGGTCAAAATAAGATAATTTGTTTGATTTTTAGGGTTAGGAAGATAATTTGTCAAAGTAATTTAGTCATGATCTTTACCTTGATGAAATATGCATACTTCATACACTTACACACTTAGGGTTCAAAAACAAAGATTCTTATGCCTTATAAAAAATATATATATATATATAAAAAAAAATGAATAAGTCTAATTATTGATTAGCTAGGTGCTTTGGCCTAAGCAAGCCTTAGTATTTATGCGAAAGATAATTAGATAAGTTTGAAAAAAAAAATGAATAAGTCTAATTATTGATTAGCTAGGTGCTTTGGCCTAAGCAAGCCTTAGTATTTATGCGAAAGAAGATTAGATCCTCTGATTAAGCTGGGTGTCTGTGCCTAATAAAGCATGAGTATTCACGCCTAAAAGAGGTTCATATAATAAAATCCTTTATTTTGTGGCCTTGTCTGCTCGAGTCCTTAAGTCCTAGGGGTGTCTTCTCACCTGGTGCCCTAAGACCGTTTGGTTTGGGAGTCATCGATTAGAGGCTCGTTACATGGGCAGATTAGAAAGCCTAATAGAACTAAGGAATAATACCACAAAAAAAAGAAGTAAAAGTATATATATAAATAAGTAAGGCATAAGAGTTAGAGTTAATGAACCCTTAGTCAAAATTTTCACAGTCACAAGGTGCATATGACTTAGGGTAAAGTAATAGACTAGATGAGAAGTACAATTTGACTCCTTACTTTGATTGATAACAAATTTTTGAATAGAGACTAAGTTTAGGAATAAAAAATTCGGGTTTCCTATAACTTATAGATTGCTTAGATCTTACAATCATATTTCAAATATTTTTCTCTTTCAAAATGCTTTTCGAAAAAACTAACTCCTTATTTCCCTTTCTTTATGGATTTTGTGGGTGCAATCCGCTGAAAACCCTCACGAGACAAAACTCGTCCTCTAGGGGAAACCTAGAGGTTTAACGGCTTGTTGCACATGCTCAGTGCAATCGCGCGACCTGCGAAAGTGGTCTAATAATTCTTAGTTTAATTTAGTTGTTTTGCTCGAGGACGAGCAAAAGATAGGTATGGGGGTGTGATTGGTCACTAATGTTGCATATTTAATGTCACATTTTCATACTTATTTTTAATAAAAGCCTGCATAGTCCTAATTAATTGTTTGATTTATTTGCAGGCCCAATCCTTAAGGAGATGAAGAGAAATGAGCCCAAAAGCCCACCAGAATTCTGAATTAAATCAGAGTTAATTCGCACAAATAAAATCAGGGCAAAATCAAGAGGTTGAAACCGGTTGAGAAGAATCCTCTCAGAATCGATCGGTTAAAGCCAAGAAATCTAAGGTCATTTCGTCAGAATCCGGGCTCCAACGACAAAACCAGCAAAGGATAAAGCTAGAAGAAGACCCCGGACAGACCCACCAACAGGGTGTGGCTGATTGTAATCCAATATTGCATATTTTACCTCATAATTCCCATGCATTTAGTTAATAAATACATGATTTTTACTCATCTTCTCTACATATTTGCAGGTACACACTCTCAAGGAGATAAAGCAAATAATCACTTTAATTAACACTAATTAAAGTGATTAAATCAAGATTAAGATAAGCCCCAAGATTTCAAATCAGATTCCAGAGAGATCCGTGCAACAACTCAAGGTTCTAGAAGACCACGTGGATAACCACCTAACAACCTGATCCCAACAGAAAATCTGGGCTCAACGGCCCAGATTTTGCCGCGGAATCCGGGATTTTACCGAGCAAACGCGGCAGTTTCAGGGCCGTTGAGATCCAGATTTTGCGCCAACCACCTGGATCTCGAAGCTTCTCTCAGGGCCTATAAATATTGGACCTAGGACCTGCGAGCAAAAACTGAATGGAGAAGAGAGGAGAATAGTTAGTATGTTGTAATTTTGTTTAGTTTTTCTCTAGGTCTTGTTCTTTAGATCCCTCTTCTTCTTCCCTAGAATTCATTGTAAAAGAGAGAGATTGAGAGAGAGAGCTTGTGTAATCAAGGGTGACACTTGAAGCAACAAGGATTGATCCATTCTCCTTCCTCTACTTGAAGCATGGTTCTAGTTTAATTGCTTTCTTTAATTGTTTTTTTTACTTGCTTTCTTTACTTCTTGCAATTTATTCATGTTTTGCTTTTGTAATGGCTAGTAGTAGCTAATTCTTTCTCCATGTACTAGCTAACCACTAGCCTTGCCATCTTCACTAACTCATGGGTGATTGCTTTATTTCATCTTGCAAGTTGTATGATCTTCTCTTCTCGGATGAGTTAAACCACCCTTCAACCACATGAGAAAGTAATTAGGTCAACACGCAAGACGAAACCTACGCCGATGGAGTGACAACATTAGGCACGCGTTCGCTATCAAGGAGTCTAGTAAGTCTTGGCAAGCTAGCAAGGTAAGCTAGTCATGGCTTTTCATTCAAGCTTTCTTAAGTTTTCTTTCCTTTTCTTGTGAATACCAAATCCCAATCTTGATTTCTTTTTCAACGATTTCCACCATGAACATATCCATCCTTTTCTTTAGTTTCTTTTTCACTTGATTCATTAAGTTTATAAGAAAGAGAAGAATACTCGTTTAACAACTTCACTACCACACCTCAAAGCTTCTATCGCGAGCTCTCCTTGAGAATCGACTCGGTATAGTCCTATACTATAGCGGAGATAACCTTTCTCGTCTAATCAAAATGGCGCCGTTGCCGGGGAGAGCAACGTATTTTTTAGGTTAAAGTGAAGTACTAAACGATTCTTCTTCTCTGTTTGCAGGTTACAGGTGAAGAAACAGCAAATCTTGCATTGCAGTGACATACAAGTGGACCTGGGCCTCTGCTCTCGAAAGCAGAGACCAGGATCCCTCCAAATTGCCGCAATTTCTGGGATTTTGCCGCAGATTTGCGGCAATAAGGAGTGAACTTCTGATAAAATTTCTGCAGGGCCTCTGGTTCTGCAAAACACAGCTGCTGATATACCTGAAATTCTGTATTCTTCACCTTATTCCTGCTTAATTAAAAAACAGTAAAAAGTTGGTTGAAATTGTTAAAAATTGTTTAGACACTTGCATTTTAGGCACGTGTCTTTCAATTCTTTACTTTTACTGTTGAAGAGTGCTGGAGGCAAGGTACGTAAGCATTGCATGTAGACTAGGAATCATCTCTTGCTTGATTTTCATGCTTTGAGTGAATCCTTGTTATATTTCTTGTACACTTGCACAATTCAAATTTAAGGGCATACCCGTAAATAAGATAAGGTGGGGGAGTTCATTACCCTTTCCTTAGCCCGAAAATCATTTTCCCAAGCACTCACTAACCCAAGCCTAATTTAATAAAAAAATAGACGTTGGCCCTAGGGACATCTCGGACTCATTTAGGAGATTATCCTAAGGGGGAAAAGTGTTGGAATTTAACTCTTGCAAAATCAGTGTCTAGGAAAGGGGTTGAGGGCCGAAAGCCCGAAGGTTGCTGGTTACTTAATTAAGGAACGTCTCCGGACGGAAAACCTCCCACCAACCTTACCCTTCCCTGGCTGATTAGCTTGTGGTTAGAGTCTACACTAAACCTCCCGTGGACAGTCTATCAGTTAGGAGTCGTCTAGGTCCTAAGTCTACCCTAACTTAGGTTAGAAGTTTTCTTTCTTTTGTTTGTTTGTTTGTTTGTTTGTTTTTGTTTGTGATTATGTGATATGGCCTTCAACAATTCTTTCAATAATAATCCATATTTCACACCATCTCCATATTTGGATAATTCCAACCCGGTGTTTTACAATATGCACCAACCAAATACACCGGGTTGGCCTTATCCGAATCAATATGACCCATACCCCCCATCTAATAACTATAAGTTTCATAATAATTTCAACTCTTCACCGAGTAATTGGGGATTCCAGTCCCCCGAGTTTAATTATCAACCTCCTTGTCCACCATATTCACCGAGTCCACAATATCCACAATATTCATTTCCAGAATCCGCTTCATATACTCCTTTTTCTGAACCACCAATTGAAGAAAAATCTGAGTTACTCAGGAGTATAGAAGCTAATCTTCAAAGGGTCGAGCAACAACTTCAAGAAACATTTGCCCCTTCAATTCCACAGTATTTTCAAGAGTCTTACTCAGTTCCACCTTTTCCTAATGAACAACCATTTGTCATGGAAACGAGTAAAGATTTCTTGTGTGAGTCCACTTTTCCATCACCATACATTTTTGACTCACAATTTCATCACCAATTCCAAAACAACACTTCATCTTTTCCACAAAATGATGAACCAATGAATTGTGAAAAGATGCTTGAATTCTTGGCTCAGACTCGAAATACTCGTAATCGTGACGTAGAGTTGATGATTCAAACTCTTCATTCTCATTCTTCTAATGTCACTAACCATTCTGTCCGAGCCAAAGAGTCATGTTGTTTTGGAAATCAAGATTCAATTTCAGCACAACCACCTGAACTTGTCCAAACTTCAGATTCCATTTTGGCAAGTTTTTCATTTCCTAAAATTGAACTTGTCCAAACGTCAAATCCCATAGACATTTTGGCAAGTTTTTCATCTCCTACAAATGAACTTGTCCAAACTTCAGATCCAGTTGACATTTTGGCAAGTTTTCCTTTCCCTGAAATTGAACTTGAACATGATTATGATCCTGAACTTTCACCAGATGATTCAACTCTACTTCCTGATTCAATCATGACTTCCATATCCTTACCTGATTTCAATCCATTTCCAAAGTCAGAATTGAATCCAGTACCTATCCATTGTGAAATTGAATCACCAATATTTTATGATGATCACATTGAACTTGGCCAATTCCATACTTCTGAAAATCCCATTGATAAATTGGCAAGTTCACATTTTTCTGAAATTGAATTACATAATGAATGTGATCTTGAACTCCAACTTAGTGATTCAATCCTCTTTTCTGATTCGATAATGACTCCGGTATCTCTACCTCACATCAATCTTTTCCCGGAGTCAACCTTGGATCCTTACCCAATTCACAATGAAGTTGAATCACCCATCTTTGAGGATCATGTTGAACTTGACCAATTATACCTTTTTGAAGATCCTATTGACAAATTGGCAAGTTCACAATTTTGTGGAATTGAACTCAATGAGAAATGTGACTTTGACCCTCAAGTTTGTGATTTAGTTCAAATACCTGAATCATTAATGACTCCTGTTTTGTTACCCAATTTGAGTAACATTTCAGAGTCAGTTTTGATTCCCAACCTTCCTGAACTTGAATCACTAATCTTAGATAGTCACATTCCATCATGGGAAACTGAATGTGGACTTGAGCTTCATTTTCTTGACTTGGACTCAGTTCCTGAACCCATTCCGACTCCTGAACCTTTACTTGACTTCATTCACTTCCCTGAGTCGGTGTTCCTTTCCGAGTCCAAGTCAACCTTTCTATCATTTCATATTCCATTCTGGGACAAGGATCTTGATAAATTTGATTCTGAAATTATTTGGAAAATTCGGAAATTAGATGGGGCATGTACATAAAAATCATCCATGCACACATCATTCTTGTGGGTCATATTCATTATATTTCTGGTGGGTTCCTGAAAACCCAAAGAAAAGATGATTGGGCCATGTTTCGTGGACCAATCAGACCACCACCGGAACCACCACCTTAAGGTAATTTTTTCACTTCCCTCTTCATTTTGTTTCATGCATACATATATCATGATGCATTGAGGACAATGCATGAAATAAGTGTGGGGGAGGGTTTACTAACATAGAGTTTTTAGATTTTATTTCTTTTACACTTCTTTTAATAAATAAAAATAAAAAAAATAATAAAAAATATAAAAATAAAAACTTTTTGAAATAAGAGACAGAGTTTTGATCTATTTTTAAGAAAATTAAGATGTATCTTAGGAATTAAGAAAGCCTTAATTATGACATCTTAAATTTAGTTGAAATAATAGATCTTGTTTGAGATTATAGGCTAAGTAAGAAAAATTGGTGAGATATTTTTATCTTGAATTTTTTGCCTTAGATAATATGCACTTTACACTTACACATTTCTTGGGATGGAGACAAAGACCAAAAATGCCATATAAATAAAAAAAAAAAGAAAAAAAAATATATATATATATAAATAAAAGATCACTTATTAAGCTGGATAACTATGCCTCAAGAAGCATGGTTACTCACGCCTAACGGTGATCTCACTTATTAAGCTGGATAATTATGCCTCAAGAAGCATGATTATTCACGCCTAACGGTGATAATAAATAATCCCCTTTAGTTTTGTGGCCTTTTTTACTTGAGACCTTAAACCTGAGGGATGTTTTCTCATCTGGTGCCCTAAGACCGTCTGGTTTGGGAGTCATCGGTTAAAGGCTCGTTACAAGGGTGAACTAGAAAGCCTAAACTAAGGGAAGAAAAAAGAAAAATAAAAAAATAAATATAAATAAATAAATGGCTTGATGGTTGGAGTTGAAATCCCAGAAATTTTCACAGAGCACGGTGTGCATACTATCTAGGTTTTATGAAAGATAAAGTATTCAATCCAATTTTTGAATTCTTACCTTAATTGAAAACAAGATCTTGCATAGAGACTAAGTTTAAGGAAGAATGATTATAGGTGGACTTATGACCTAGGATCACTTATATTTTTGCAAAAATAGTTCGTAAACATGTCTCTTGTTCAAAATGCGTTTTCAAAATATTAACATTTTGTCTTCTTTCTTTATGGATTTTGTGGGTGTAATCCGCTGAAAACCCTCAGGAGACAACACTCCTCCTCTAGGGTAACCTAGAGGTTTAACGGCTTGTTGCACACGCTCAGTGCAATCGCGTCACCTGCGAAAGTGGTGTAATAAAATTGGTAGTTAGGATTTTCTTTTCTTTTTCTTTGTTTTGCTCGGGACGAGCAAAAGAATAAGTGTGGGGGTGTGATTGTAATCCAATATTGCATATTTTACCTCATAATTCCCATGCATTTAGTTAATAAATACATGATTTTTACTCATCTTCTCTACATATTTGCAGGTACACACTCTCAAGGAGATAAAGCAAATAATCACTTTAATTAACACTAATTAAAGTGATTAAATCAAGATTAAGATAAGCCCCAAGATTTCAAATCAGATTCCAGAGAGATCCGCGCAACAACTCAAGGTTCTAGAAGACCACGTGGATAATCACCTAACAACCTGATCCCAACAGAAAATCTGGGCTCAACGGCCCAGATTTTGCCGCGGAATCCGGGATTTTGCCGAGCAAACGCGGCAGTTTCAGGGCCGTTGAGATCCAGATTTTGCGCCAACCACCTGGATCTCGAAGCTTCTCTCAGGGCCTATAAATATTGGACCTAGGACCTGCGAGCAAAAACTGAATGGAGAAGAGAGGAAAATTCATTAGTATGTTGTAATTTTGTTTAGTTTTTCTCTAAGTTTAGTTCTTTAGATCCCTCTTCTTCTTCCCTAGAATTCATTGTAAAAGAGAGAGATTGTGAGAGAGAGAGAGCTTGTGTAATCAAGGGTGACAACTTGAAGCTATGCAAGGATTCATCCATTCTCCTTCCTCTACTTGAAGCTTGGTTCTAGTTTATGTGCTTTCTTTACATGCTTTCTTTATTGCTTTCTTTAATTCCTTGCAATTTACTTCAAGCTTTGTTTTACTTCTTTAATGGCTTGTAGCTAATTCCTTCTCCATGTACTAGCTAACCACTACTCTTGCTAACTACTAACTCATGGGTGATTGCTTTACTTCATCTTGCAAGTTGTATGATCTTCTCTTCTCCGATGGTTAAACCACCGTCTTCCAAGTGAGAAAGTAATTAGGTCAACACGCAAGACGAACCATACGCCAATGGAGTGACAACATTAGGCACGCATTCATTATCACGGAGTGTGGTAAGCTTTGGCAAGATAGCAAGGTAAGCTAGTCATGGTTCTCTTCCATTCAAGTTTTATTTTCTTCTAGTGTGAATACAAGTCCAATCCTCTTCTTGATTTCTTTTCCCGACTTTTTCACCATGAACATATCCATCTTTTCTTTAGTTTGTTTTTCTTTTGATTCATTATTTTTATTAGCATAGAAGAATTATCGTTTGTTCACTTCACTACCACACGTCAAAGCTTCCATCGCGAGCTCTCCCTGAGAATCGACTCGGTATAGTCCTATACTATAGCGGAGACAAGAAAGGGTACATAAAATACATTTTTATATTCATAATACGTATACCTTCTTAGTCTTAATCAGTGGCCATCTGGCCACACCCAGGCCGCAGAATTGCGGCAAAAGCCGCAATTCTGCGGCAATCTTGGGGAGTTAGGGGGAGCGTTTGCTCCCCCGACCTCCCCGGGATCTTGGTTGTTAGGGTTTTTGCCTATAAAAAGGCATTTTCTGCACTGAAAATGGACGCCAATGCAGAGTTAGGATTTTAGACTAGTTTTTCTATTTTGTAGTTTAGTTTTTACTTTTATGTAACTTGTATGTAGCTTAGGTTAGAAGATGATTCATGTAAGTAAGAGAGAGAGGCTGATGTTGAGAGTGACACCGATGTACTCCTCCTCCTTTCTTTCATTGTCTCAGTAAGCAATAAAGGTAAACTTTTCTTTGTGTTCGTTTCTTTACTTTCCTTTACATTTGTTTTGCTTTTCGTTTTCCTTTTCTAATTCACCTTGGTTGTATGTGTTGAGTCTACAAGTGAACTTTAAAGCAAGTACACCGATGCTACGTGAGAGCCAGCGATAGTTCATGAAGACGTTCTCCTCTTCCAAGCTCGCATCACTTCGTTCTTCTTATGCTTGACGATATAATGTGCACGGGGACCGAGTTCGAGTTTATGATCTATGCGTTGAACGCCTCCGAAGCACAAAGGTAGAACTTGCAAAAAGGTTTCCAAGTAAGTCATCACCAAACTAGGTAAGTAATTCTTAACTTTCTTTCTTTTCTTTTATCGCTATAGTATAGATCGCCAACACGATTTCTTTCACCACTTCTTCCCAATCGTTTTCGATCTTTTCCTCCACTTCATTTGTACATAGTCGCTTTTTATTGTTTTCCAATTTTCCACCTTCTTCATCTCTCGCTTTCTCTCTAACTTTAACTATAACTTTCTTTTTCTTTTTCATAACATAAAACAGAGAAGAACCTTCGCTTAGTTTTGATAACGATTTCAATAAAACTGTAAACGCTTCCATCGCAAACCCTTCTTGTGGATCACGACCCGCATTAGCCACTTGCTATAGCGGAAGTATTGAGCACTTGCACGTTTTTATTATAAGATCTAAAATTCCGTATTTTTTTTGTGCAGGTTTAGCTTCAACACCGAACATCATGTTTAGTGTGTGTCTTTGTGCTAGATTCCAATCGTGTCCTAAAGAGTCCCATCTTATTGCGATAAAACGCATCATTTGTTATATTAAGGGCACAATTGGAATGGGTCTTTGGTATCCGAAAATCGGAGATTTCTCAATGACGAGTTATTTCGGATGCCGACTATGCGGGTTGTAGAGTAGATAGAAAGAGTACTAGTGGGACATGTCAATTTCTTGGTAATTGTCTTATTTCATGGTCCTCTAGGAAATAAAATTTCGTAGCTCTCTCAACCACCGAGGCGGAGTATGTTGCTGATTGAGGTAAAACCTGCACATAAAAATAAAGAATTTTAGATTTAGAATGAAGATGTGCAAGTGCTCAATTCTTCCGCTATAGCAAGTGGCTATGCGGGTCGTGATCCACAAGGAGGGTTTTGCGATAGAAGCGTTTACGATTCTTTATTAAAATCGTTATGAAGAAAAGCGAAGATTCTTCTTTGTTTAAAGAAATGAAAATGAAAACAAGTTATGTTAAAGTTAGAAAGAAAATGAGAGATGAAGAAGGTGGAGAGAAATGGAGAATGACTATTTACAAAGAAAGGGGAAAGAAAGCGACTATGTACAAATGACTCGAAAAAGAATGATTTGGAAGAGGTGGTGATCTATACTAAAGAAATAAAAGAAAAGAAAGAAAGAAGAGTGAAGAAATACTTACCTAGTTTGATTGATGAATTACCTGGAAACCTTTGCATGTTCTACCTTTGCTTCGAAGGCGTTCAACACATAAATCATAGGCTCGAGCTCAGTCCCCGTTCGCATTATATCATCAAGTGGGGCAAGCATGAAGTGATGCGGATCTTGAGGAGGAGAACGTCTTCATGAACTATCGTTGGCACTCACACAACATCGTTATACTTGTGTTTGGAATTCACTTGCATTCTCATAAAAAACAAACGAGGTAAAGTAGAAAGAGGAATAAGAAAACAAAAGAAAATACGAACATAAAAACAACGCATTTACCTTTATTACTTGCAGAAATAATGGAAGAAAGGAGGAGGGTACATCGGTGTCACTCTCAACATCAGCCTCTCTCTCTTACTTACATGAATCTTCATCTAACCTAAGCTTACATACAAATTACATAAAAATAAAAGAAAACTAAACTACAAAGAATGAAAACTAGGCTAAATCCTATCTCTGCATGGTCCTCCATTTTTCAGCACAAAGACTGCCTTTTTATAGGCAAAAACCCAATATGCAGGATCCTGGGGAGATCGGGGGAGCAAACGCTCCCCCTAACTCCCCAACCAAGCCGCGAAAATGCGACATTGGCCGCGTTTCCACGGCCAGGGTGTGGCCAGATGGCCACACCCTGTTGGTGGGTCTCTCTAGGATTTCCTTCTGCATTTATCTTCAGTTGGTATCTTCGTTTGAGTCCAGAATTCTGACGAAATGGCCTTGGATTCTTGGCTTCAACCGATCGATTCTGAGAGTATTCTTCTCAACTGGTTTTCAACCTCTTGATTTTGCCTTGATTTACTGAGTGCGAATTAATTCTGATTTAATTCAGAATTTGGTGGGCTTTTGGGCTCATTTCTCTTCATCTCCTTAATGAATGGGCCTGCAAATAAATTAAACAATTAATTAGGACAATGAAGCTTTTATTCTATAATAAGTATGAAAATATGATATTAAATATGCAACATTAGCGACCAATCAGTTGCCGCGGGGGCTTGTTGTGCACAAGTTCTTTGGCTGAAACATACTCTCCTTGATTATGATTTGCACTATAATCATATAAAAATATTTTGTGATAATACTAGTACTATACACATGACTAAGAATGCAAATCAACATAGTAAGACTAAGCACATTGAGATTAGATATCACTTTCTTAGAGATCATTTTGAGAAAGGTGATATAGATATTGATTATGCTTCCAGGGATTTGCAACTTGCCGATATTTTCACTAAATCACTTGATTTTGCTAGATTTTTCTTTATTTGTGGTGAACTTAATGTTTATGTTATTGAATAAAAATGTTTTCTTAACCCTTTTTGATGTATGACAAAAAGGGGGAGAATGAGTTTATGTATGGAAATATGAGTTCATATGGTTTTGGTTCTATATGAGTTTATATATGTTTTTGGTTTTTGATGTGTTTCTATGAATTCTTGTTTTTATGAATTCTTGTGTTTTACAAGTGTTTTATACCTCATGGTTTTTAGTTTCATGATTTTTGGTTTTTAGTTTCATGATTTTTACTTGCAAATTACATTATTTTCTTTGTTTAATATAGCATAATTTGAGGGGGAGCTTTCTCCTCCCCTATATTTTTATTCATAGCCTATTTGTTTTGTCATCATCAAAAAGGGGGAGATTGTTGGCCCAAAAGGTTACACTCTCCATTTGTTTAGAGTTTTGATGATAACAAAACAAATAAGAGCTATTTGGTACTAATAAGTTTATTCAAGATAAGTTTTAGGTTAGTACCATATTTGGAGGCTATTGCTTAACTTTTGCAAGAATTCTAAGTTCATGGAGCAAATAAGACAAATGGCACATTAAGGAAGGAACATAGAAGAGAAGGCCCTAGCTAGGCTTTGCATGGCTCAAGACTTCAAGATTGCTCAAGAGACTTAATTAGATTTGTTTCTAGTTTTATAGTTTTGTTAAAGAATAGTGAATAGGTTTGAAGCTCTATCACACACGTTTTTGCGCACATATCATTTCCAAAAATATTCCCTATAAATATGTAAAAATTATTTTAATTTAAAGCCTTTTGTTTATAAACTCAATTTTGGGTATTATACATGTTTCAAATCAAAACTATTTTAATAGATTTCAAATCCCCTTCTAAATTCTGTTTCAGTTTTATCTTTTGGCCTGAGCCGGTCGACCGACACTAAGTCAGGTCAGATCGGTCGACCGACCCAGTCGACCGGACTTCTGGCAGTTTTGGTGTGTATCCTTGTGCATGTTTTCCGGTCGACCGGGCGGTCGACCAAAGCCCTTCGGTCGACCGGGCGGCTGGCCGACTGAAGTGGTGTTGCTCTCTGTTTCTGCCCAGTCGACCGGCCGGTCGACCGGAAGCCCGCAACGGTCGTTTTATTTGAACTCCGTTCGACCGACCGGTCGACCGAGATAGTCGTTTCAACAGTAACGGCTATATTTTAAACATGGTTTATTTTTGTCTTTTTCTTTCTAAAAAGTGTTTAAATGATATCCGCTGATCCTAATACTTCCTAATTACCATTAAATGGGTTTTATCCTTAATCCCTAGCCCTCTACTATAAATAGGGGTGATTGGGGAGAGGTTCATTTACAACAAAAAGTTTACAAAAATTCCAAAAGTTTAAGGCATTCAAAAGAGTTTCATTTCTTGGTTTTTGTGCTGAAAATCTCTCTCATTTTCTGAAGTATTTTTCAAAGCTCTCTGATTTCATTTTCTTTTTCCACTTACATACAAGAGCTTCAATCCTACTCATTGTTCTACAAGGATTTTTGTAAGGGAAGAGAATTTTTCAAAAGAGAGTTTGTGGTCTTTTGATCACCAAGAGAGAACTTGTACTTGTGATTGTGGAGTTGGGTACTCCGGTGTATTTGTAACATCTTTGTGAAGTTATAGTGGTTAGAAATCCTTCTGGGGAAGGCGGGGACGTAGAGCTAGGTGCTCGAACCTCGGAAAAATTCTCGGTGTTTGTGTTTGGTTTACTTGCTCTTGCTTCTTACTTTACTTTCATTGCTCTTATTACTTGCTCTCTATTTTCATTGCAATATTCACTTGTTTTCATTCATCTTGTCAATCAAAGTCCCATACAACAAGATTGCATTGTGCACCTCCAACTCATATCCAGAGGAATCACGAGGAAGGAGTTCAGAGCCCTTCACGGGGAATCCGACTTCTAGTCTTGTTTTGGGCGATTGTTGCATCATAATTTTTATTTGTGCATTGATTAGCATTATCACCTATTCACCCCCCCTCTAGGTGATTTTTAAGAATGTTTTTCTTTCTTTTTTTTCTTTTTAGTTGAAAAGAGAATGGAGAGAAGAGAAGTGATTAGAAGAAAAATTGAAAAACTTAGAAAAGGTGATCTTTAAAAAGTGTTGAAAATTGTTTGGTTGTTTTTAATATAGAAAACAAATCTGGGCTCACTATCTCACACTAAACGATGTGTTCTTCTCTTGAAATTATTAGTGCCTCAACTTGATCATAGGCAAAAACTTAAGCTTGAGTTTAGAAAGTTTAAAGCAAAGCAAATAAGATAGTTTGGAAAAGTTAACTCATTTTCTTAAGAAATCATCTTGAATTGAATGTTAAATCATTAAGTCTTTCAAGTATGAAATAAAAACAAGTTCAAGTAATGTTTTAAAAGATAGAGAAGTTTAGAAATCCAAACCCATCCTCATGTGCCTTCAAGAACACTTTCAAAAAAGAAAGGCTTAGTTTAAGGCATGTAAATGATTCCGTTGGGTTTTTTAAAACAAAACTATTCAAAATAAGAGGGATCGAAGAGAAAGACGATAGTAAGCCCAGAAAATAAGTTTAGCTACTTATGAGTAATACAAAACTAGACATGCAAAAAAAAACAAGACATACCCGTGAATTAGAGTGGAAAAGGAGAAAGCTTGATCCTTTATTGATGTCACTTCAATCTTCATATTACAATCACTCTATTCCTCTCTCTCGCTGGTATTTGGACTAAACTACAAATTAAAGAACTGAGATATAACTTCGTATACTATCTAACAAAGATCCTAAACCCTAAAAATAAATGAAAAAACTTAAACTAACTTTCGGTCTCTTTTTCTCTAAAAAATACAGTATTTATAGGTAAAAACCAAATGGGGGAGGTCGTATGAAGATAGGGGGAGCAAAAGCTCCCCCAACAAATCCTAACAAGCAGCGAAAACACAGCTATAGACACATTTCCGCGGCCATGGTGTGGCCAGGTGGCCACACCTGGTTGGTGGGTCTCGCTCGTTTGGTGACTCCCTTTTATCTCCTGCTAGTTTTCCCGTTTCAGCTCCAGGATTTGACGAAACAACCTTTGCTCTTTGGCTTTAACCACCTGATTTGAAAAAATTCATTTTAACTAGTTTTCGACCTCTTTGATTTGCCATGATCTGTCCTGATTTTTGATTTTGAATTAATTCTGAATTAAATCAAAATTTGATAGGCTTTTGTCCTCGTTTTTCTTTCTTATCCTTTAGCAATGGGCCTGTATTTTATAAAGAAAAATAGGACTTATTAGTATGATTTATTTAGATAATAAACATAGTAATGTGATAATATAAATGCAATATATGTAACCGATCACGCCCCCACACTTATCTTTTACTCGCCCTCGAGTAAAGTATCAAAACTAATCCTAATCAATTATTAGACCACTTTCGCAGGTCACTCTATTGCACTGAGCATGTGCAACAAACCGTTAAACCTCTGGGTTACCCCTTGAGAATGAGTTTTGTCTCGTAAGGGTTTTCAGTGGATTGCACCCACAAAATCCACAAAGAAAGAGAAAAAATGTTAGTATTTTCGAAAGGCATTTTGAAAAGAGAAAATATTTGAAGATATTTGTAAGAGTTCAAGTAATCTATAAGTTATAAGAATATCAAAGTTTTCATTCCTAAACTTAGTCTCTATTCAAAAATATGTCATCAATCAAAATAAGGAGTCAAATTGTATTTCTCATCTAGTCTATTACTTCACCCTAAGTCACATGCACCTTCATGACCGTGAAGTTTGATTAAGGGTTCTTTAACATTAACTTCTATGCCTTATTTATATTTATTTTTGGTGGTATTTATTCCTCAATTCTATTAGGCTTTCTAACCTGCCTATGCAACGAGCCTTTAGTCGGTGACACCCAAACTGGATAGCCTTAGGGTACCAGGTGAGAAAACACCCCTAAGGACTTAAAACACTAGATTAGATAAGGTCACGAAACCAAGGGTTTTTATTTATAAAATGTACCTCTTTTAGGCGTGAATACTTATGCTTCATGAGGCACAAATACACAGCTTAATCAGAGGATATATATATATATATATATATATATATATATATATATATATATATATATATATATATATATATATATATATATATATATTTAAACTTATCCAATTATCTTTTGCATAAATACCAAGACTTTCGTAAACCAAAGCACCTAGCTAATCAATAATTAGATTTGTTTATTTTTCATAGATAAACATATGTATTTTTTTTTATAAGGCATAAGAGTCTTTGTTTTTGAACCTTAAGTGTGTAAGTGTGTAAGGTGTGCATATTTCTTCATGGTAAAGATCAAGACTACATTGCTTCCATCAATTTTCTTCCTAACTTTGAAAATTCAAACAAGTTATCTTATTTTGATCAAGTATAAGAAATCCTAATTATGATTTTCCTATTCCTTAAACTTGACTTAATTTCTTACAAAAAATATATCAAAATATTGTTCTTACCTTTCAAAAAGTTATATATATATATATTTTGTTTTCTTCTCTTCTTTTTTAAAGTTATATTAGTCATATTAGAGCCCTCCCCTACACTTATCTCGCATTGTCCCCAATGTATGAAAGAAATGTATAAATGCATGAAATTGAATGTAAAAGAAGTCCATATATTATACAAAAATATGTACAACATCAAGTTTCTCCCACCCCTAGATCTTTTTCGGTCTCATCCCTCTAGCTTTCTTCCCATCATTCCAATGGGTCCTCTTTATAGGGCATAGTAGGGAGATCAATCTTTTTATCATTTTAGTTCTCTTCCTCCCTAGTCTCACCGTCTTTAGGTTTTTCTTTCTCATATTTCTACATTCATTATTCAAAAATTGATCACCTTCACACTTCTCAGTTGGAACTTCCTCACTATGAATGCCTAGGAATTCTAACTCAGTTCCATACATCTCAAAACTTAGGTCAACACTTTCCCCTAGAGGTGTGTAATTAATCAAAATATCCCTAGTTGATTCATCCAAACACATGAGTTCTTCTTTGAAGGGGTTTTCAAAGAGTATGTCAATTAAAAGTTCTTGAATTATATTCTCATGTGACATATTATTGGTTGGCTCATCGAAAGTGAAGATACTCAAATCAAATTTTCCTTTTTTAAAGGGTACTCTATAATTAGGATATCTAACATATGCCGTCTCATTAAGATAATCACATTTATTCTTAAATAATTCATTAAGAAATAGAGACTCATTCTCTATACCTTCACTTTCTTCAGTACAATTGTTTTCAACAAAGTTTACCTCAAATATTTGGTCTCTTATCTTACGAGGTTATTTTTCTAGGTTGAAGATATTGACTTCTCTAGTCATGTCCTCAAAGGTTAATCTCATAGTCCCATTCCTATAATTGATAATAGCATTAGCAGTAGAAAGGAATGGGCGCCCTAGGATAACAGGAGTTTGAGCCCTAGGATTGGACACAGGTTGTGCCTCAAGAACTATGAAATCAACTAGGTAGATAAACTCCCCGACCCGGATAAGGACATCACTAATTTTCCCTTTGGAACTTTCACAAAACGGTCAGCCAGTTGGATTGTGACTCGAGTTGGACTAAGATCGCCCAACCTGAGTTGTTAATAAATTGAGAATGGAAGTGGTTGATACTTGCTCCCAAGTCAAGAAGTGCATGACTAATCTTGGCTTGTCCTATGGTTCAGGCAATGGTGGGGCAACCCGGATCCTTGTACTTGACAGGGATCAGACCCGACAATAGCTCACTAATATTAGTGGCTAAGAAGACTTTCTTGGGTACATTAGTCTTTCTCTTCTTAGTGCACATGTCCTTAAGAAATTTTGCATAGGATGGGACTTGTTGGATGGCATCAAGGAGTGGTACATTTATCTTCACTTGGTTGAAAATCTCAATTATTTTATCCATGTGTGGATTCTGCTTATTATTCTTTAGCATATTAGGAAATGGTACTATAGGTGTTGGCCTAAAGGTCCATAGCTTTAGTATTGATGATGATTAACTCATGTAGTTTAGTACTAATGATCTTGTGTTTATTTAGTCTCAGATATTTGATCAAGAACTTAGTGGGTGTTTAGCTTCAACAAAGGATTCGAAGTCATATTTTGGAGCTAGCACGTGTTGATTCAAGAGCTCGCACATCAAGATGGCATCAAGTACTCAAGAGGAGTCTAGCTCATTGGATCAAGGTTTGGACCAAGTCAAGAAGGAGAAGAAGATTTTCATGAGAAAATTTTCGTGAAGACTTGTGTCATATTTGTAAGTGTTAAGATTTTATTTTTCGATAAAATGTAAAGGATAGATTAGTTATGAAATGCTTAAGCTTATATACACACACACACAAAAAAAAGTTTGGCTTTTAAAAAAATACGGTTTTTGTTTTAAGCTTTAAATTCTATGCCTCAAAATAGTTCACATGTATGTAATATGTGTTGATTTTTGATCACATATATTTGTACTTCAAAGTAATTTAATGAACATATTTTTGCGGATTTTATGGAGATTTTATAAAATTTAAGATGTATTTTAAAAAGTTGTTAAAAATATTTTTGGGCTGCTTGCGGTCGACCGACTGGTCGACCGAGCCGTCGACCGATGTGCACAAGACGTGCACAAGCCCATGTGATTTGAGCTTGGTCGACCGACCGGTCGACCGCAGTAGAGGTCGGCCAACCGATCGGTCGACCGACTGAGTTTACATAGCTCTCGGGTTTTTCACAGTCGACGGGCGGTCGACCGTTCTGTTGATCTGCTCGGCACCTCATAGTTTTGTAGTCTGAACTTTTGATTCTTAATCAACATGATTTAAATTTCATTTTAAAGATAATGTTCAGGGTTACATTTCATATTAAATGATCATTTTCTGATTTAAAGGTTAAGAATGTCAAATAATGGGTTGAAGTCTATTGTTAATCTGAAAATAGTTTACAGTTTTTGATTTGACACCATTCTGTAGTTTATTGATATCTTTCTATTCTAAAATGATATTGATTTCATTTGAGTTGCATTGGAAAGAATACTTTAATATCTACAACTTCATGCTATATACTTATTTCTAAATTCAAACGTTTTAGACCATAAAACTATGCTCCAAGTTGACCTATTGCATAGTGGTCGGTTGACCGCCGGTGTCTAACGGTCAGAAATTTGACTGTTGGTCGGTCGATCGCCCGATCGACCGACAGACCATTCTGCCCAATTTTTGAACCATAACGGCTAGTTTTTTGATTGAGCTTGAACCTGCACACGAAGTACATTATTTCAGAAGTTTTAAAATAAAAAATGCAAGTGCTCAATTCTACCGCAATAGCAAGTGGCTATGCGGGTCGTGATCCACAAGGAGGGACTAGCGATAGAAGCTTTTTAGTAAGTTATCTTTTATGTTACAAAGAATGGTTAAAGTTCTTATTTTAGTTCTTAAAAAGAAATGTAAAATAAATTAAAGTCAAGTTAGGGAGAAAGCGGTAGAATGAGAAGGTGGAGAAAATCAGAAAATGACCATGTACAAATGAATTGAAAAAGAGTGAAAAAGATTTGGAAGATGTTGTGTTGGTGATCTAAACTAAAAGTTACAAGTAAAGAAAGAAAAACTAAAAATAATTACTTACCTCCTTTTGACCAAAAGCTTATCTTGAACCTTTGGCGACGATGTTACCTTGAAGTGGAGGCAATCAGCGCATAACCCATAAGAGTTGATTATTGTCTCTTCCACATTATATCATCAAGACAAAATAAGCATGAAATGATACAGAGAGACTCAAATCCATCGTCATGAGCTATCGGTTGCACTCGCAATGGCAAGGCTCTTTCGATTTTATAAGACTCACTTGGATAGCAATTGGTACAAGAATGAGTGAAGTAGAAAAGAAGAAGAAGAAGGACACTAAAATGAAGTACATAAAAGGTAACTATAGATTCGATTTCATAACGATAAGAGAAAAGAAGAACACTTACACCGGTGTCACTCTCAGCACAAGCTTCATTCACATTCTCCTATGAAGTCTGATCTCCTCTGAATTACATAAATGAAAACTAAAAATTACATAAAAAGAAAATTAAAAACCTAAGTTACAAACTACGAATTATCCTAAATTCTATTCTCTGCTTGGTTGTCCGATTTTGCTCTGCTGAAACTAGTATTTATAAGGAAAAACCAAAAGGGGAGAATCCCGGGAAGATTGGGGGAGCAAACGCTCCCCCAACTGACCTAACAAGGCCGCAAAAATGCAGCTAGGACAGCGTTTTCGCGGCCCTAGTGTGGCCAGGTGGCGACACCCAATTGGTGGAGATCCCCAGTTTGATGATTTGCCCATATCTTCTGCTGGTTTTCTCATTTCAGCTTCAGGATTTGACGAAACAGCCTTTGATTGTTGGCTTCAACAGCTTGATTCAGGGAGGATTCTTCTCAACCTGTTTTCAACCTCTCTGATATGCCAGATTTTCCCTGATTCTTTGATTTCAAATTTCTTCTAAATTAAATCAGAATTTGGTGGGCTTTTGGGATTGTTTCTCTTTTCTTCTTTTAGCACTTGGGCCTACATTTAACAAAGAAAAAGAAGACTTATTAATAGGATTTATTAGCTAAAAAGTATGGTAAGGTGACAATGTATATGCATTATATGTGACTAATCACACCCTCACACTTATCTTTTGCTCGCGCTCGAGCAAAACTACTAAACTATACTAAGGATTATTAGACCACTTTCGCAGGTCACTCGATTGCACTGAGCATGTGCAACAAGCCGTTAAACCTCTAGGTTTCCCATAGAGGACGAGTTTTGTCTCGTGAGGGTTTTCAGTGGATTGCACCCACAGAATCCATAAAGAAAGAGAAACAAAGAGTTAGTATTTTCGAAAAGCATTTTGAAAGAGAAAAATATTTGAAATATAATTGTAAGACTTAAGTAATCTATATGTTATAGGAAAACTGAATTTTTCATTCTTAAACTTAATCTCTATTCAAAAATTTGTTATCAATCAAAGTAAGGAATCAAATTGTACTTCTCACCTAGTCTATTACTTTACCCTGAGTCATATGCATCATCGTGACTATAACGTTTGACTAAGGGTTCTTTAACTCTAACTCTTATGCCTTATTTATTTATATATATTTTTTGTGGTATTATTCCTTAGTTCTATTAGGCTTTCTGCCCAAGCCTTTAATCGATGACTCCCAAACCAAACGATCTTAGGACACCAGGTGAGAAAATACCTCAAGAACTTAAGGACTCAAGCAAACAAGACCACAAAACTAAGGATTTTATTATTTGAACCCCTTTTAAGCGTGAATACTTATGCTTTATTAGGCACAAATACCCAGCTTAATCAGAGGATTTTCATATTTTTTTCCTCAAACTTATCTAATCATCTTTCGCATAAATACTAAGGCTTGCTTAGGCCAAAGCACCTAGCTAATCAATAATTAGATTTGTTCATCTTTCATAGATATTTTTTTCTTTTTTCTTTTTTTTTATATATAAGGCATAAGAATCTTTGTTTTTGAACCCTAAGTGTGTAAGTGTACGAAGTATGCATATTTCATTAAGGTAAAGATCAAGAGTAAATTACTTTGACAAATTACCTTCCTAACCCCAAAAATCAAACAAATAATCTTATTTTGACCAAATTTAAGAAATCCTAATTTTGATTTTCCTATTCCTTAAAATTGACTTAATTTCTTACAAAAAATATGTCAAAATATTGTTTCTATTTTCAAAAAGTTTTTTATTTTTTTTAAAAGTAAAGAAAAATGTTAATATTTTTTTTATTATGTTTTTTTTACCTAAGTTATGTTAGAACCCTCCCCCACACCTATCTCATGAATTGTCCTCAATGTAAGAATTAATGCATAGATGCATGAAAAAGAAGAAAGGGAAGGAAAAATGTTAGCTTAAGGTGGTGGTTCCGGTGGTGGTGTGATTGGTCCACGAAATGCGGCCCAATCGACTTTTCGTGGAGTTCGGAGGAACCCACCAGAAATCTCTCTAATATAACCCATTAAAATGATGTATCCATGAAGGATTTTTATTAAAAATTTAACCCCTAATTTTCAAATTCCATAATTAATTTCAGAGTCAAATTTGTCAACCGCCTTGTCCCAAAATAGAGTGTGAAAAGATAGAATGACTGACTTGGACTCAGGAAGTACAGGAACTAATACCGACTCAGGAAAGTGACTTAAGTAAAGTAAAGGTTCACGAGTCGAGATTGGTTCAGGAAGTGGTCCAAATCAAGAAGTTAAAACTCAAGTCCACATTCATTTTCCAACAATGGAATGTGACTTAATATTGGTGATTCAAGTTCAAGAATGATAGGTGTGGGAATCAAAACTGACTCTAAAATATTACTCAAGTCATTTAACAAAACAGGAGTCAATATTGATTTGGGATTTTGAACTGGATCACAGATTTGAGAATCTAGGTCACATTTCTCATTGAATTCAATGTCATAAAAATGAGAACTTGCCAATTTATCAATGAGACTTTCAAAATTACAAAATTGATCAAGTTCAATATGATGATCATCAAAGATGGGCGATTCAATTTCATTATGAATTGGCACAGGATCCAATGTTGACTCGGGAAAAAGAATAAAATCAGGTGAAGACACCGGAGTCATTATTGAATCAGGAAGTAGAATTGAATCACTAAGTTGAGGTTCATGATCATATTCATTTTTAAGTTCAATTTCAAGAAAGGGATAACTTGCCAAACTGTCAATGTCATTTTCAGAATTTGGAGTTTGGGAATGTTCAAATAATTGTTCGGAAATGGAACCTTATTTTCCAAAACAACATGACTCTTCGGCTCTAACAGAATGGTTACCGACATCAGAACTAGCCAAACGGTGAGAACATAGAGATTGGACCATCATATCTATGTCATGATTACGAGCGTTTTGAGCCTGAGTCATGGCTTCAAGCATCTTTTCATAGTTGATAGGTTCATCATTTTGTTGCGATTGGTCTTGAAAAGATGAAGTGTTGTTTTGGAATTCGTGATAAAATTGTGAGTCCATCTGATTTTGTGATTGTTGTTTGGACTCAGGCATACTCATTTCCAAATTGATGGTTTTCTATTTTGCACTGGTGGAACTGAGTATGAATCTTGAAAATATTATGGACAAGGTGGATAAGGAGGACAAGTTGGTTGAAAATTAGACTCTGGGGAGGTGAATTCCCACTGACTCTATGAAGAGTTGAAATTATTATGGAAATTATGGTTATAAGATTGAGGGCATGGGTTATATTGATTCGGATAAGACCAATCCGGCGCACTATGTTGGTTAAAGTTATGATATGCCGGGTTGGTAATATCCGAAAAAGAGGTCGGTGTGTAATATGGATTATTATTATAATTGGAAAAATTAATGTTATAAGCCATATCACACAGGAAACACAAACAAAGAAACAAATAAACAAACAAAGGAAAAAAATTCTAAACTAAGTTAGGGTAGACCTATGACCTAGACGACTCCTAACTGGTTAGACTGTCCACAGGAGGTATAATGTAGACTTTAATCACAAGCTAATCAGCCAGGTCCGGGCAAGATTGGTGGGAGGTTATCCGTCAAAGACGTTCCTTAATTAAGTAACCACCAACCTTCGGGCTTTCGGCCCTTAATCCCCTTCCTAGACACTGATTTGGAAGGAGTCAAATTCCAACACCTTTCCCCCTTAGGATAATCTCCTAATTGAGTCCGAGATGTCCCTAGGGCCAACGTCTACTTATTTTTAGTTAGGCTTGGGTTAGTGAGTGAGGAGATTGTTTGTGGGCTAAGGGAGGGTAATGACGTCCCCACCTTATCTTGTTTATAGGACAAGCCCTTAAGTCAATTTAGTGCAGTGACAAGTATATAGAAAAAGTAATATTCAAGTAATCATACAAGAATGAACCTTATACTAAATGCTATGCACACATACCTTGGCTCCAACACTCTTCAACAGTAAATAGAAAATGAAATGAAATAGACACGTGCTTAAATGCAAAGTCTAAATCATTTTTAGCATTTACAATCAACTTTTTACTGTTGTGTTAAAAATGTATATACAGTGAGTCAAATAAGGGGATAAATGCTACAGAAATTCAGATTTTCAATTCAGCCAACCTGCAAAAATACAGGTTAGTAGTTCACTCAGTTTTGCCACAAAAATGTGGCAAATCTGAGGGCTTCTTGGCTCTACTTTCTTGAGCAGAGTCCAGGCCACTTATGTGTCCACTGCAGCAAGAATTCCTTGTTGTTGAATCTGTACAAAAAAAAATAAAGAAGAAAGTTAACCAAAAATGTAAACTTTTAAAGAGAGTACTTACCGTTCCTCCCTGGCAACAGCGCCAAAAATTTGATTGAGCTTGAACCTGCACACGAAATACAGTATTTCAGAACTTTTAAAATAAAGAGTGCAAGTGATCAATTCTACCACAATAGCAAGTGGCTATGCGGGTCATGATCTACAAGGAGAGACTAGCGATAGAAGTTTTTTAGTAAGTTCTCTTTTATGTTACAAAGAATGGTTAAACTTCTTCTTTTAGTTCATAAAAAGAAATATAAAATAAACTAAAGTCAATTTAGGGAGAAAGCGGTAGAATGAGAATGTGGAGAAAATCAGAAAATGACTATGTACAAATGAATTGAAAAAGAGTGAAAAAGATTTGGAAGATGTTGTGTTGGTGATCTAAACTAAAAGTTACAAGGAAAGAAAGAAAAACTAAAAATAATTACTTACCTCCTTTTGACCAAAAGCTTACCTTGAATCTTTGGCGACGATGTTACCTTGAAGTGGAGGCAATCAGTGCATAGCCTATAAGAGTTGATTATTTCCTCTTTCATAGTACATCATCAAGACAAAATAAGCATGAAATGATACAGAGAGACTCAAATCCATCATCATGAGCTATCGGTGGCACTCGCAAAGGCAAGGCTCTTTCGATGCTATAAGACTCACTTGGATAGCAATTGGTACAAGAATGAGTGAAGTAGAAAAGAAGAAGAAGAAGGACACTAAAACGAAGTACATAAAAAGGTAACTATAGATTCGATTTCATAACGATAAGAGAAAAGAAGAACACTTACACCGGTGTCACTTTCGGCACAAGCTTCATTCTCATTCTCCTATGAAAGTCTGATCTCCTCTGAATTACATAAATGAAAACTAAAAATTACATAAAAAGAAAATTAAAAACCGAAGTTACAAACTACGAATTATCCTAAGTTCTATTCTCTGCTTGGTCGTCCCATTCTGCTCTGTTGAAACTAGTATTTATAGGGAAAAACTAAAAGGGGGGAATCCCGGGAAGATTGGGGGAGCAAATGCTCCCCCAACTGACCTAACAAGGCCGCGGAAACGTGGCTAGGGCCGCGTTTCCGCGGCCCTGGTGTGGCCAGGTGGCCACACCCAATTGGTGGAGATCCTCGGTTTGATGATTTGCCCATATCTTCTGCTGGTTTTCTCATTTTAGCTTCAGGATTTGATGAAACAGCCTTTGATTATTGGCTTCAACCGCTTCATTCAGGGAGAATTCTTCTCAACTAGTTTTCAACCTCTCTGATATGCCAGATTTTGCCCTGATTCTTTGATTTCGAATTTCTTCTGAATTAAATCAGAATTTGGTGGGTTTTTGGCTAGTTTCTCTTTTCTTTCTTTTAGCACTTGGGCCTAATTTAACAAAGAAAAAGAAGACTTATTAATAGGATTTATTAGCTAAAAAGTATGGTAAGGTGACAATGTATATACAATATATGTGACTAATCATTTTTCTTGGCCTATAAATATGGGGTCTTTGGGTGAGTTTTTTACAAGATTTTGAGAAGTGTTTTTGAGCTAGTTTTTTTCCATCTTCCACAGAAGTTTTTAAATAAGTTTTTGGGCTAAACTTCCATATCAAAAGAGTGTTTATCAAGAGTGATTCTCTTGAGTTTTTCAAAAGCTTTTCTTTGAGTTTTTCACCTGCAAATCTATCCAAGTTTTTCTCACACTACCTTAAGCTTTTCATAGTCTTCTCTATCTTATAGGAGCTTTGATTGTAAGAGTGTTTGTTGGTAATCAAAGAGAAGAGATCATCATGTGTTCTACCATATATCGGAGAGTATTGTAGAGGTGCGGTCTCGGCGAACTTGTGAGTTCGTGTTATGATGTTCTTGCGGGAATAAGAGAGGGACTTGTGAGTCCACGAGTTCTAATGTGAACTTGTTGTAGGTGTTGCGGCACCACGTGATCTTGCGGGATCGATTTTAGTGGAAATCCTTCATAGTGTTGAAGGCGGGGACGTAGAGCAAGGGTGCTCGAATCTCAAAACAATTCTCCAGTGTTTGCATTTGCTCTCTCTCTCTCTCTCTCTCTCTCACTTGTGTTGGATATCTTGCATGCTTTGTGCCCAATTGATATATGCTTGGGATTGTTTATTCACACTTATATTTAACCAAGAGAGTCATAGCGGTACCTCAACTCTTATCTAGAGGAATCTTGAGGAGATAGTTCAGAGCCCTTCACCGGGAATTCGGCTGCACTCTTATGTTAGACTTTAGTGTGCTTTGTATAATAGTTTTAGTTTTCTTAAATAGTTTTTAATTCCGCATTAGTTTCCCATTAGATTAGCTAGTCACCTATTCACCCCCCTCTAAGTGACCTATAAGTGGTATTAGAGGTTGGTGCTCTTGATTTGGGTCTAACAACCTTGAGTTAAAGATCCTATTTTTAGCTAATCACAATATTTGTTTACACGCACATTGATTTCATGGCACCTCCAATGTTTGATATTCTTAACATCCAAACTTGGAAAGTTAAGATGTCAATGTACTTTAAAGCCCTAAGAGTTCATGTTTATCTTGCCACTGTTAAAGATTCTTATATTCTAAATGGGAAAAACTTTGAGACTAATGCAAAAGCCCTTCATGCTTTGAAGAGTATCCTAAATGATGAATATTTGTCTAGGGTTACTAATTTTGATTCAGCTTTTTTAGTATGGAACACTATAGTCTCTCTTTGTGAACAAAAGTAATACTATGCGGGGAGCGACTCGGATGATGGAAGTGATGCTTCCAACATATGCTACATGGTCCAAGGGGATAAACCCCATAAGGTAAATTCTGAATCCGAGCTTGATGAGGATATTGACATGTCATATGATGAGCTTGCTATATTTTGTCAACAACTTCTTGAAAAATATGATTTGCTTAAAAAAGATGATAAAAGATTGAAGAATAAATATGATTCTACTTCAAAAGAAAATGAATTTTGAAAAAGGAGAATATTTCCTTGTCTTCTAAATTAAATGATATTTGTGAAGGAAATAATCCTTTGAAAAATAAAATTATTTTGGTGTAAAGAAAAAGAGATTGCTTTGGATGAAAATAACTTTTTGAAAAGAAAAATTATTTCAAAAGAAAAGGAAAACATTTCTAAAAAGAAAAAGATTATTGATTCTCATTCTTGCCATGCTCTTCATGCTACTATTAATAAAAATGAGATTCAAATCTTGAAAAATAGAATAAATTGTTTAAACTCAACTTTGAACAATTGTGCATTCAATCATTCTAAATTGGAAACCTTGTTTCAAAAGAAACAAGCTCCACATGTTCATGCACATAACCCACGGCATACATATGCACACTTTGTACATCATGATCACACTCATTCTCATATACATGCTAGAGTGTACAAATGTAAACATTGTGGCCGCAAAGGCCATTTTGTAAGATTTTGTTTTGATAGATTAAATTCTACAAATTTTGTAATAATAATCTTTGGGTTCCTTATGATGCTAACCCCCGTAGACCCAAAAGAAAATGGGTACCAAAATCTCTACCTCTTGTGTTTGATGTTAGTGTGGGCTCTCACATGACGTGAGAGATATGGTGCCTTGATGGTGGATGCGTTTTAAGCTCCAAGATCATATTTATGGATGCATCACCTTCAAGGAAGTTTGGTGGTAGAACCGCCATATTTTGGAGACTTAGAGAATAGTGTGTACGGTTTGGTAACTATCTCTAAACTACCAATTTAGTTTATATGCTTCTATATAAATATTTTTAGCATGTTTTTGTTTTTGTACTTCATGTGGTGAATACTTGTTTAGATGTAATTTTTCATTAAAACTTGTGTATATACTTGTACAAGTAGTGAGCTACATTTGATATTTATATGTTTATGCCTCATTGCTGATTTGTACTCATTACATATACATGTATAACCTAGTTTTGAAGGTATACCTAGAGGGGGGTGAATAGGTGTACGGCTAATCTAATAAACTAAATGCGAAAATTAAAACTAAATTGCACAAGCACTTAATGCAACCAACGAGTGTAGCCGAAATCCCGGTGAAGGGCTCTGGACTAACTCCTCTTGATTCCTCTGAATAAGAGTTGAGGCGCTATATAAAGCTCTCGTGGTTAGGCACAAGTGAGGCACACACAATCAACACAAGCATATATATATGATATGACAATATTATGCAATGCTCAAAGTAAAAGAGAGAGAGAGTTAAGAGTCAATAGATCAAGCGCAAACAACAAGATTTGTTTCGAAGTACGAGGACCCAGCTCTACATCCCCGCCTTCACCGAGAAGGATTTCCAATCCACTGACTGTCCACACAGGACACCCACACAGGGAACCTCCACTGAGGATTTTGGGGCAATAACAATCGGGAGTACACAACTCCTCTCTCAATCCGATACAACCTCTCACAGAGGCAACACAAACACCACCTCACACAAGAGGGGTAGGCCCTTAGCCAAACTGTTGGCCTAAGGTTACAATCACCCATTTTAGTGTGTTTTGATTATTACAAAACATATGTAGTTATTTGTACTAATCACGTTTGTTGTTTTAGTGTGTTTCAGGGTTCTAATGATTCTAAAAGTTTTCTTCCCTAAAGGAAGGTGTTTTGACTCAAGTCACCTCATTTCGGGCTCAAGTATCAAGCTTACAAGATCATATGAAGAAGCCCACTTGAAGAACTTGTAGTCCTTTAGAACTAATGTAAGAAATAGTTTGTTAAAGTTTGAGTTTTGGAAAATTGGCTCTAGGACACACACAAACACATATTTGCATACAAGTTTTCATGTTGTTTCTAAGTTTCATGCCTTGACAAAATATACATGACTCTAATTTTTACAAATATATATATCATGTTTAAATCATGTATGTTTACCCTTTCTAGCATGATACTTAGCTATCTATACTTCAAGAAATATTTTACAAAAATTTTCAAAGTCCCTTTCCTGGCTGTTTTTTCTGTTTCAGGCAGGACCGCCGACCGACCGGTCGACCGGAGCCTGTATCCAGGACGTGCACGCTTGTGCATGTTTGTCGGCCGACCGATCGGTCAATCGACTGAAAGCAGTTTGCTCTCGGGTTTTCTCGGTCGGCCGACCGGTCGACCGCCTTCAGAAAACTGTGTTTCCTTCTTGAGGCCGGTCGACCGGTCGGTCGACCCAAGCCCAACGGCTATATGCCAGCAGGGCAGACGGTCGACCGGACCGGTCGACCGCCAAGCCTGCAGAGCCCCAACGGCTCTTTCCTCTTTAGTGCAATCTGAAATCTGTTTTTTAGAACTGTTTTTGGCAGACTTTTTCTGAGTTTTTGTAGACCTTTTCCAGATCAAATAAGCTTAAAATAAATGAGTTTTAATCCCTTCCTCTCCCTATAAATAGAGGAGAATAGTCTCTTGCAAAACACCAAGAAATATATCTAAGTTTTCAAGTTTTTCAAAGAAAAGAAAAGTTTCAAAAGCTCTCAATTTTTAGATCTTTCTTGGTCTTGTTTTCAGTTGTGTTTTCTAGAAAAGATCATTCTACAACTGAGTTTTTCTCACTACACTTCTTAGAGCCAAAATTTCATTCTCAATCTATAAGGAAGTTGTAAAGAGAGAAGTATTTGTAAAGAGTTTGTGATCCTATTAGAGATCACTTGGCTACTTGTTCCTCCTTGTTCATCTTGTGGAGATATCTCTTCGGTAGAGGTTCTTGTAAGTGGTGGAGTTCGGAGCTCCGGTCTTTGGTAGACCTTGTAAGCGTCCTCGGTGGATAGTGGAAACCCTTCATGGAGGTGAAGGCGGGGACTAGAGCAGTGGCTAGAATCTCGAAACAAATATCTTGTGTTTGCGATTGTTTTTGTGTTCTTGTCTTTCATTTCTATTTGCTTGTGTTATTACTTTCATATACTATTGCTTGTGTGCTCTACATTATTGCATAATCATTCATACTTTGCCATTATCGATCAAATCTCATACAACAAGGTTGCATTGTGCACCTCCAACTCATATTCAAGAGGAATCACGAGGAAGGAGTTCAGAGCCCTTCACCGGGTATACGGCTCCTAGTCTTGTTTTGAGAGATCGTTGCATCATTCATTCATCTTTGTTTTTAAAAGATATTAGATTAGCAATTACACCTATTCACCCCCCTCTAGGTGTTTTTCAATTGGTATCAGAGCTTGGACTCTAGGCTCTTGGCTTAACAATCTTAGAGAGATCCTACATTTGCTAATCATTTCATTCATTTCCACTTAGTAAAAATGGCCGATGGAATTAAGACCCCTCCTAAGTTTGATGGACTTAACTTTCCCATATGAAAAGTTAAGATGACCGTTTTCTTGCAATCTCTAGGAAGTCGAGTTGCAAAAGCCGTGACCAAACCCTTTAGTGCACCCCCCGCTCATGAATCCACTTGGTTCGAAATTGAGACTAAGGAGTTTGATGCCAATGCTAGGGCTCACTATGCACTACTTCAAGCCCTTAATGATGATGACAATTCTAAGGTCATCCATTGCAAATCTGCATTTGAGATTTGGACACACTTGCTAGTAACACATGAGGGGACTTCACAAGTGAAGAGGGCTAAGATAGACCTTCTTCAGTCCCAATATGAAAGCTTTTGCATGCAAGAAATGAAACCATAGATGATATGGTTACAAGATTTACTAAGATCATTAATGGACTTTCTTCTCTAGGTGATGCCATCGACAACGACCAAAGAGTTAGAAAGATCATCCGGGCTCTTCCTCCTTCATGGGAAGTAAAAGCAACTACCTTGAAGGAACTCAATGACAAGGAGGAGATGGAGCTAATTGGTCTCATTGGGAACCTCAAAACCCATGAGATGGAGAGAAAAGCTAGGGAGGACATGGCTCCTTCCAAGAAGAAAATAATTGCCTTCAAGAGCCACTCCACACACTCCGATGAAGATGATGAAGAAGAAGATGACGAAGAGCTCTCACTTCTTGTGAAGAACGTTCGGAGATGTACAACAAGGCTAAATTCCAATGAAGAAAGAGATGGGAAGAAGAGAGGAAAATTATTTGTTTTAATTGCAAAAGACCGGGTCACATTGTTGCGGAGTGCCTGGATAAAGCAAAGCCTTCCACCTCCAAGAAGCCCTTCAAGAAGAAAGCAATGAAGGTAACCTGGGATTCCGAGAGCGAATCCGAGGACGAAGTTGACACCGCAAACATGTGCTTCATGGCCAATGAAAGCACAAGCAAGGTAACCCCTTCCACTTCTCTTAATGATGAACTTTCCATGGATGAATTAGGAGAAGCTTTTGTAGAATTATCACATAACTATGATTTTCTAAAAAAAAGTATTTAAAAATGAAAAAGGAAAATGAGTCTCTTAATCATCAAGTATTTACTCTTTCTAAAGAAAAGGATGACTTGCTCTCTACTTTAGTTGCTACTCAAAATGATTTTGATAAATACAAGATTTCTTGTAAAGGCAAGTCCCCACTAGTTGATTCTAATGAAATTACCATGCTTAAAGAAAGAATAGACTCATTAGGAATTGTTTTGAATAATTGTGAGTTTGATAAGAAGAAAATTGAGGCCATGTTTCCTAAGAAACAAGCCTCTAAGAAACATGCTTACCATGCTCATGCTCAGGTTCATACCACACAACCTTTACATCGTGGCAAACCCCCAAAACATCCTCACACTTCACACACACATCATGCATTCATGTTTGGTAAAGTGTTTTCATGTTCATATTGTGGGCGTAAAGGACACTTAGCTAATTTTTGCTATGATAGACTAAATGCATCTCGTCATAGTAAAGGACACTTAGCTAATTTTTGCTATGATAGACTAAATGCATCTCGTCATAATGTTTGGGTTCGAAATACAAACTTTCAAGGACCCAAGAAAATTTGGGTACCAAAATCAATGAATTTGCTAAATGATGTAGGTACCTTCCAAGGCCCAACGACGTAGAGGATTGTGGTATCTTGATAGTGGTTGCTCAAGGCACATGACTTGGGACATCAACAACTTTGCAACCCTCAAGATACCATGAAGGTGGCACCGTCACCTTCGGAGATGATGCCAGGGTAAAATCATCGGTATTGGTAATATTAAACTTGGTACATCCCCTTTAATTGAAAATGTTGTTTTAGTTGATGGCCTCAAGCATAACCTCTTGAGTGTTAGTCAACTTTGTGATAAAGGTTTTGATGTAGTTTTTGATAATGTAGTTTGTAAAGTAATTGATAGAATATCTAATACTTGTGTATTTTCTGATTTTCTGGAAAATAATGTTTATATGATTGATATGTCTAATATGTCTTGTAATATTACTTGTTTAAAAGCCCTCGATGATGACTCTTGGTTGTGGCATAGAAGATTAGGCCACATTTCATTTGACCATATATCTAGGTTAAACACAAAGGAAATGGTGAAAGGTATTCCTTGCTTGAATTTTGAAAAGGACCGGGTTTGTGACACATGTCAATTTGGGAAACAAACCAAGTCTTCTTTCAAGTCAATCAAGGATATCATGACATCACGTCCTTTTGAGTTAATCCATATGGATTTATTTGGTCCTACTCAACCAAAAGTCTAAGTGGGAATCATTTTGCATTTGTTTTGGTTGATGACTTTTCACGATTCACTTGGATTTTCTTCTAGAACATAAAAACCAAGCCTTTTCACATTTTCAAGCCTTTAAGAAAAGAGTTGAAAAGGAAAAAGAGTCTTCTATTGTAAGAATAAGAAGTGATAGAGGTGGTGAATTCATTAACCTACCCTTTATCACTTTTTGTGAAGAACATGGAATAAAGCATGAACTATCTTGTCCTAGAACTCCACAACAAAATGGAGTAGTTGAACGGAAAAATAGAACATTACAAAATATGGCAAGGACAATGCTTAATGAATATGGTCTACCACATTATTTGTGGGCCGAGGCCGTTAATACCTCATGCTATATATCAAATCGTGTTTTCTTATGTAAAAATACTTCCAAAACTTCTTTTGAGATTTATTTTTCTAGAAAACCAAATGTCTCTTATTTTAAAGTTTTTGTATGCAAGTATTTTGTTTTAAATACAAAAGATAATTTAGGTAAATTTGATGCTAGATCTTATGAGGCTATTTTTGTGGGTTATTCTAATACTAGTAAGGCTTATAGAATCTTCAATAGATCATCTTTGACTATTGAGGAATCTATACATGTTAAGTTTGAAGAATCTAATTCGTTTTTTAAGAATGTTGTAGAAATAGATTCTTTGGATGAAGGTTTGGAGAAAGTTACCTTGGAGGATACACCTACGATGGGAGGCAAGCCAAAGGATTGATGAAGGAAGTGAAGCTAAAGTAGAAGAGGCTCAAGGAAATGAAAATCAAACAATTGAAGTAAAGCCCACTCAACAACTTCCAAAGGATTGGAGATACAATCCCATCATCCCAAGGACCTCGTTATAGGTGAAGTATCTAAAGGGGTAACCACTCGCTCTAAACTTCATGATTTTTGTGGACATTATGCATTTATTTCTCATGTTGAACCCAAGAACATCCTCGAAGCCGAGGCCGATTCATATTGGTTGCTAGCCATGCAAGAGGAGCTCAATCAATTTGAGCGCAACCAAGTTTGGCACCTTGTTCCTAGGCCCCACGATAGACCAACAATTGGTACTAAGTGGATCTTTAAGAACAAGTTGGATGAATCGGGTAACGTTGTTAGAAATAAAGCTAGGTTAGTTGCCCAAGGTTACACTCAAATCGATGGAATCGATTTTGAAGAAACCTTTGCACCCGTAGCACGGCTTGAAGCCATACGGATGACACTAGCATTTGCCTCATATAAAGATTTTAAATTATTTCAAATGGATGTTAAAAGTGCTTTCTTAAATGGTTTTATTGAAGAGGAGGTGTATGTTGAACAACCCCCCGGGTTTGTTGATCCTACACATCCGAATTTTGTGTTTAAACTTGATAAAGCTCTTTATGGTTTGAAACAAGCCCATAGGGCTTGGTATGAAAGACTTTCTTCATTTTTAATTTCAAATGGTTTTAAGAAAGGTAAAATAGATACTATCTTGTTTACAAAACATGTAGAAAATGATATTCTTATTGTGCAAATTTATGTAGATGATATTATTTTTGGTTCTACTAATGAATCTCTTTGCCAAGTTTTTGAGTCATGCATGAAGGATGAATTTGAAATGTCTATGATGGGGGAGCTTAACTATTTCCTTGGTCTCCAAATCAAGCAAAAGAAGGATGGGATCTTCATCAATCAAGCCAAGTACACAAAGGAACTAATCAAAAGGTTCGGGCTTGAAGGAGCTAAAGTGAGCAAAACTCCCATGACAACAACCACAAAGCTTGATAAGGATGAACAAGGTAAAAGTGTGGACATTAAACTTTATCGTAGCATGATAGGTAGTTTGTTATATTTAATGGCTAGTAGGCCGGATATTATGTTTTCCGTTTGTCTTTGTGCACGTTTTCAATCTTGTCCTAAAGAGTCTCACATATTTGCGGTTAAACGCATAATTAGATACCTTAAGGGCACTATTGAAATGGGTTTGTGGTATCCGAAAACCGGGCAATTTTCAATGACGAGTTTTTCGGATGCCGACTATGCGGGTTGTAGGGTAGATAGGAAGAGCACAAGTGGAACATGTCAATTCCTTGGTAATTATCTTGTCTCTTGGTCTTCCAAAACGCAAAATTCGGTAGCCCTTTCAACCGCCGAGGCGGAGTATGTTGCAGCCGGAGCTTGTTGTGCACAAGTTCTTTGGATGAAACATACTCTCCTTGACTATGATTTGTATTTTGATCATGTTAAAATATTTTGTGATAATACTAGTACAATTCATATGACAAAGAATGCAAATCAACATAGTAAAACTAAGCACATTGACATTAGATATCACTTTCTTAGAGATCATTATGAGAAAGGTGATATTGATATTGATTATGTTTCTACCGATTTTCAACTTGCCGATATTTTTACAAAACCATTAGACTATGCTAGATTTTCTTTTATTTGTGGTGAGTTGAATGTTTGCATTATGGATTCTTAAAGATAAACATTTTTGTTTTACTTAACCCTTTTTGATGTATGACAAAAGGGGGAGAAAAAGAATAAGTTTGTTGTTTATTTGAGTTTTGACAAAAACTATGGTGTTTTCAATGCTTTATGTATTTAGCTACTCATAGTCATTCTTTATACATAGCATTATTTGAGAGAGAGCTTCCTAGCTCTTCTTCCTCTTTGTTTAAATAATCTTATATGTTTTGTCATCATCAAAAAGGGGGAGATTGTTGGCCCAAGGTTACAATCACCCATTTTAGTGTGTTTTGATGATTACAAAACATATGTAGTTATTTGTACTAATCACGTTTGTTGTTTTAGTGTGTTTCAGGGTTCTAATGATTCTAGAAGTTTTCTTCCCTAAAGGAAGGTGTTTTTGACTCAAGTCACCTCATTCGAGCTCAAGTATCAAGCTTGCAAGATCATATGGAGAAGCCCACTTGAAGAACTTGTAGTCCTTTAGAACCAATGTAAGAAATAGTTTGTTAAAGTTTGAGTTTTGAAAAATTGGCTCTAGGACACACACACACACATATTTGCATACAAGTTTTCATGTTGTTTCTAAGTTTCATGCCTTGACAAAATATACATGACTCTAATTTTTACAAAGATATATATCATGTTTAAATCATGTATGTTTACCATTTCCAGCATGATACTTAGCTATCTATACTTCAAGAAATATTTTACAAAAAATTTTCAAAGCCCCTTTCCTGGCTGTTTTTTTCTGTTTCAGGCAGGACCGGCCGACCGACCGGTCGACCGGAGCCTGTATCCAGGACGTGCACGCTTGTGCATGTCTGTCGGCCGACCGATCGGTCGACCGACTGAAAGCAGTTTGCTCTCGGGTTTTCTCGGTCGGCCGACCGGTCGACCGCCTTCAGAAAACTGTGTTTCCTTCTTGAGGCCGGTCGACCGGTCGGTCGACCCAAGCCCAACGGCTATATGCCAGCAGGCGGACGGGCCGACCGGACCGGTCGACCGCCAAGCCGGCAGATCCCCAACGGCTCTTTCCTCTTTGGTGCAATCAAAAATCTGTTTTTAGAACTGTTTTTGGCAGACTTTTTCTAAGTTTTTGTAGACCTTTTCCAGATCAAATAAGCTTAAAATAAATAAGTTTTAATCCCTTCCTCTCCCTATAAATAGTGGAGAATAGTCTCTTGCAAAACACCAAGAAATATATCTAAGTTTTCATGTTTTTCAAAGAAAAGAAAAGTTTCAAAAGCTCTCAATTTTTAGATCTTTCTTGGCCTTGTTTTCAGTTGTGTTTTCTAGAAAAGATCATTCTACAACTGAGTTTTTCTCACTACACTTCTTAGAGCCAAAATTCCATTCTCAATCTATAAGGAAGTTGTAAAGAGAGAAGTGTTTGTAAAGTGTTTGTGATCCTATTAGAGATCACTTGGCTACTTGTTCCTCTTTGTTCATCTTGTGGAGATACCTCTTCGGTAAAGGTTCTTGTAAGTGGTGGAGTTCGGTGCTCCGATCTTTGGTAGACCTTGTAAGCGTCCTCGGTGGATAGTGGAAACCCTTCACGGAGGTGAAGGCGGGGACTAGAGCAGTGGCTCGAATCTCGAAACAAATATCTTGTGTTTGCAATTTGAAAACACCTACAGGGGGGGTGAATAGGTGTAAGTGCTAATCTAAGAAACTAAATGCAAACTAAGTGCGCTAAATGCGGAAGCTAATGCAAATTATGCACAAACTAATACAATACAACAAGTGTAGCCGAATTTCCCTTGCGAGGCTCTGGACTAACTCCCCTTGATTCCCCTTTAAATGGGTTGAGGCGCTATGTGAAGCTCTTGTTGGATGAGTACAAGTTAGGCACACACACACAAGCAATCCAAGCAATATGAAATATGTGCACACACAATCAAGCCAAGTAATCAAGGATAAATTACAATATGAAAGATGCAAGGCAACACAAACAATGTATATAATATGAATGAATCAATGCTCAACACAAGCAAATATGATATGATGATGAGTATGATGCTTTGCACAATTATAAGAGAGAGAGTTAGAGAGACAATGGATCAAAACGCAAACACCAAGATTTGTTTCGAGGTTCGAGCACCTTGCTCTACATCCCCGCCTACACCACCGTGTAGGATTTCCACTATAGGAGTACCAAACTCCTCTCTCAACCTTACAAAGCCACCGAGGCTATACAACCACAATCCACCTCTACCGAAGAGGGATACGGCCCGTAGCCAACTACAACAAACACCTCTACCTAAGAGGCTCACAAACCAATCACCCGATCACCTCTACCGAAGAGGGATACAACAAGAATAAGGGTGTACAACTTAGAGGTTTACAACAACAACCTCAAACACTCTCTTTTCTCTTTTTCCACAAAAATAAGATCCTAATAGTTTAGGATAGAAGATATAGCTCAAGTGTGGAAACAATGTGTTTTGGAAAACAAGAACTCAAAGAAAACACTTGGGAAATTTCTTGTAAAGATAAAGAATGAAAGCCAATACAAAAATCCCAAATTCCAATTTCTTTGATTTTTCCAAAACCCAAAAACACAAAGAATAAATCTTGTTAGCACTTAAAACTCTTTTAAAACACTTTTAAACACTTCAGAAAACTGGTATTTTTCTTCTTGAAAAACTTAGCCAAAATCCCCAAGAGATGGGGTTTATATAGCCCCTATACAAAACTAGCCGTTAGGCTGATGTGGCAGTTCTGACAGCCACCGGTCGACCGGCCCGGTCGACCGCCAACGGTCAAAAATGTGACCGTTGGGCACTAGCGGTCGACCGGCCCGGTCGACCGAAACATCCCGAGAGCAGAGCTCTCACCTCGGTCGACCGACCCGGTCGACCGGTTCTGTGCTTAACAGACGTGCACATCTGTGCACATCGGTCGACCGATCGGTCGACCGGCCCTTTGGTGCGGTCGACCGGCACGGTCGACCGACCAGCCTGTCAGCCCAAAAACCAGGTCAGAAATTTAGGGAAAAATATTTTACAAAATTCTTTTATCATTTCTGAAAATTCCATAAAACTTGTTTTATCATTTTATGTTAAAACATAAACATGTGATAAAAATTTCAAGACAATATATCAACATATCAATTCATTTTTGTGTCTTGCAAATTTTATCAAAAACAAAAACCGGTATTTTTATCAAACTTGATTTTTCCAAAACATGAATAGGGATATCAAAATAAGTTTGTTTAGCAAGTTAAACCATATATGTATAACTAGAATACATCTACTATACATATAAAACATGTAAACTTGTTTTGATCAACTATTCATAAAACCAAATATCAAATCATAAAACGTGTGTTTTGTGCACTTGAGCATATCAACTAAACTAAGCTTTACAAATGGATCTAAAAACTCTATCTAAACTAGGATACCTAAGTCTTCTTGTCGATCTTCCATCTTCAAGTAGACTTGCTCCAAAACTCCGTGATTCTCCAAGTGCAAAGGTATGATCTTTAAGCTTTGGCACCGGATCATCATGAATAGCTTCTAATCATCTTGTTGAAGCTAATCACTAACTAATATCCTGTTAATGATCTGAAACTTAGAAACACAAGAATATTAGTAAACATAACTACATGAGTGTTGATCATCATCAAAACTAGAGTGGAAGGCCATTGGCCAACAATCTCCCCCTTTTTGATGATGACAAAACTCATGGAGTTATATATGCATGGATTAAAGATAAGCTTCAAGGAAGCTCCCCCTTAACTCATGCATAACAATAAACATAATAGATATGCAATGAAAGCACATGATACTAAACAAAAGCATGCATCATATCTTATTATTTATCCTTATGCATGAACTTGGTATATGCAAAAATACAATCATGCATATATAAAAAACAAAACTGCAAAAAAAACACACAATCATGCATATATAAAACAAAACTCAAATTCTTCTCCCCCTTTTTGTCAATCATCAACAAAGGGGTAATCAAAACCATAAATAAAACGAGGGGTAAAAATCTTTCTCCCCCTTTTTGTCAATCAAAACAATGCAAACAATGTTCTCCCCCTTTTTGTCTAAAACAAAAACAAAATCAATAAGGGGTGACTACAAACATGATATCAATTAAAAAATATGTCAATGAAGCATCTAGATACCAATAAACAAGGATCAATATATGTTATATGCTATATACATTCATGAAGAGGAAGACGCTAGGTTAGCTTCCCTACACATATGCATTACATGAAAAAGGGATGACAAGCCCCAATTCACATAACACATATTATGTAATGCATAAGAGGAGATGTGAAACTCCCCCTACACACGTATATCATATAAAGAAGAGTTGTCAAGCTCCTCAATTTATAATATACTCAACATGAATCTATATGTAAGAGAGATGTTAAGCTCTCCTTGCATATAGGAAATACAAATCAAGGCTTTGAATATTTTCTTTAAACAACATATGAGATACCAATTGTAATTAAACATAGCAAATTTTGAATGTCTAAACACAAATTTTGATACCAATTGTAAGAATATATTTCATTTTGAAAATATATAAACAAATTTGATGTTGATATCATATGTTCAAAATAACAACTTTTAATCATAAAGAGTGGGAGTACAAATACCAATTGAAATACAAAATCATATTTTCTCCCCCTTTATGAAATACAAACTAAAGTCATGCATAGTCTTGATAACAATTTAAAAGTAATCAATTTAAACAAAATTGAAACTCAAGCACTAGCATAAATACAAACATATATATGTATGAAAGATAGATACCAATAGAATTGATATACTTGGAATTTAAAGCATACATACATACAAAACATATATGAGTATACAAGAAGATCAAAATGATACCAATTGAAAGAGTTCAATGATACCAATTGACATAACAATAAGTTCGAGTGTATATATCATATTCTCTACCACCCAATCATAATTCAAGTTTTAAAGATTTTCAATTTAGGGCATACATGAACATGATCTCCCATCCTACCGCCCTTGAAGGTAGGGGTTTTCAAAGATAGATTTGAAAATGTAGTTTTGTTTGAAAATCACTACCAAGATGAAGAACACCGCAACTAGTTAAATGGAAAACTTGTTAACTAGCACGAAATCCTTCAAGTAAGGAATAAAACAAAATGAAATTCACATGATAATCATCACTCTAACCAATAAAGCATAACTCATGAGAAACAAAACATGAGCAATAGATATGAGTGTACAAATAATATGTGAAGATCATAATCATGAAAATATTTCATTAAGCTCAATTATTCCTTAAAACATAATTCCATCAAAAACATGAAAAATCATATAAAACTCCTTATTTAAACTTCAAGGCATATGTATGTCTAATACAAGCTAAAATATACATACATATCCAAAACATAAAGAGTCCACAAGATATATGCATTAAGGCACGTGGCTCAAAAAGATGTATATGTATAAGATTAGTTTGAACTACATAGACATATACATGAAGTTAAACATTGACACATAAACATGAAAAACTAAATTTTCATCACAACAAATTTCATTTCAAGGTATATGTATGAATTGTCAAACATGAAGTATACATACACATCCCTAAACACATTGAGTCCAAATATAAATTTGCATGAAAGGCAAATGACTCAAG
Organism: Agave tequilana; assembly: GCA_038442645.1. Taxonomy (NCBI): domain Eukaryota; kingdom Viridiplantae; phylum Streptophyta; class Magnoliopsida; order Asparagales; family Asparagaceae; genus Agave; species Agave tequilana. The sequence goes on from JAVJIF010004347.1 coordinate 150,171, forward strand.
GGGTATACATGTATATCTTCAAGTTTGGCAATACAAACATATACATGAAGTGAAAAACTCATAAAACAAAGATCCTAAATGGGAATACAAGTTTAAAATGTATGAATCATCAAAACTAGACTATACTAGCACATCTAATGGGTTCAAATAAGCATTCAATTCAAACATATATAGATTTATTTGTGGCCCACTATATGTACAAGTATAAATCCTAGTCTTAATGAAAACTAACATCTAAACAAGTAATCTTAACATGAAGCATCAAAAACAAGATAAAAATCATCATGATAAAACTAAAACATGATTATTATGTAAATTCACATGTATTAGATTCATGATGTACATTATAGTTTAAACAAAAAGTGAGAACACTAAGTATGGGTTCATATAAGCAAGTGTGTCTCAAAAACTATACATGTATGTCAAGGATCTAATAAACATGGCATGTACATACTAATCCATAGACAATGAAAACATGCTATAAAACAAATGAATATGAAAGCATGTAAATAAATAATACGGAGTTAGGAATCGTTACCAAAACCTAGAAGGCAACTCTCCTTGTCTCCAAAACTTGGTGGTCCTCTCCACCATCTCTTCCCTTGAAAGTGATGCATCCAATAGATTTCCTTTAAGTCCGGAACGCATCCACTCCAAGGTGTCATCACTCTCACGTCATGTGAGAGCCCACACCTACATCAAAAATAATAGGAGGGGTGGTCTTTGTTACCCACATCTTGTTGGGTCCATGGGGGTTAGTCCCTTCTCTAACCCAAACAAACTTCTTTGCTAAATTTGGAGTATGTAATCTATCATAACAAAATTTAGCAAGGTGGCCCTTACGTCCACAATGTGTACAAGTGTACACATGAGCATACATGTGAGGAGTGTGTCCGTGTGGAGCATGTGTATGCCGTGGAGGGTGTGCATGCATAGAAGTTGGAACTTGTTTCTTTCGAACCAAGGTTTCCAACCGTGAGTGGTTCATGGCACATTGGCTCATAGTGGAGCCCAAACAATCCATTTTCTTCTTTAACAAATTTATATCATTCTCAAGCATAGAAGAAGTGGAACATGCAATGGGTGATTTAGGTGAAACTACCTAGCATGGCAAACATGAGAATCAATCTTATTATGTAAAACATTATTTTTCTCTAAACAAGCATTCAAGTCATTTGAAATAGAAATAATTTTGTTTTTCAAAGCAACATTCTCTTTTAAAACAAAATCAATTTAGAAGACAAGTTTTTCATTCTTCTTTAAAATGTTTTCACAATCATTTTTATTTTTCAAAAATTCATTTTCTTTTAATACAAGATTAAGTTGAGATCTTAATGAATCCCTATCATTAGAGATCTCCTCTTTCTCTTGCAAAGCAATATTAAGTCTAGAATTCAAACACTTATTTTCTTTTTCTATTCCTAGACTTTTCTTTTTCAAAATCTTATACTTCTCAATTAATTTCTCACAAACAATTGAAAGTTCTTCATTCAAAGCATGTGGATCAACAATATCATTTCTTGAAGAACTAGCATCATCATCACTATCTAATGGAGTTTCCGAGTGTACCTCAAGGGAGTCATTCCCTTGGACCATGTAGCATATAGAGTTAGATTCTCCACTAGATTCCTCTTCTTGGATTTGGACTTGAAGCTTGGAGGTGTTGATGGTTGTCAATTTGTTCCACACTACAAAGCGGAATCAAGGTTAGAAACACATAAAAGATATTCTTTAGGCAAAGTGCTTCTAATAGCCTCTAGGGCTTGTGCATTGGCCCTTATATGATCACCATTACCAAGATAGTATTTCTTGGTAGCGGCAAGAAAGACATGCAAACCTAGGGTTTTTAGGTACATGGACATCCTATACTTCCAAACATCAATGTTGGAAGGGTCAAAGCTAGGAGGGGTCATGAAGTCCATGGTAAACTATATATGAATGTGCAAACAAACAAATGCAAATGAGATTAGCAAGCAAATGGATCACTCCTAGGATGTTAAGCCTAAGTATCAGGAGCACTAGCTCTGATACCATTGAAAAACACCTAGAGGGGGGGGTGAATAGGTGTAAGTGCTAATCTAAGAAACTAAATGTAAACTAAGTGCGCTAAACGCGGAAGCTAATGCAAATTATGCACAAACTAATACAATACAACAAGTGTAGCCGAATTCCCCTTGCGAGGCTCTGGACTAACTCCCCTTGATTCCCCTTTAAATGGGTTGAGGCGCTATGTGAAGCTCTTGTTGGATGAGTACAAGTTAGGCACACACACACAAGCAATCCAAGCAATATGAAATATGTGCACACACAATCAAGCCAAGTAATCAAGGATAAATTACAATATGAAAGATGCAAGGCAACACAAACAATGTATATAATATGAATGAATCAATGCTCAACACAAGCAAATATGATATGATGATGAGTATGATGCTTTGCACAATTATAAGAGAGAGAGTTAGAGAGACAATGGATCAAAACGCAAACACCAAGATTTGTTTCGAGGTTCGAGCACCTTGCTCTACATCCCCGCCTACACCACCGTGTAGGATTTTCACTATAGGAGTACCAAACTCCTCTCTCAACCTTACAAAGCCACCGAGGCTATACAACCACAATCCACCTCTACCGAAGAGGGATACGGCCCGTAGCCAACTACAACAAACAACCTCTACCTAAGAGGCTCACAAACCAATCACCCGATCCCTCTACCGAAGAGGGATACACAAGAATAAGGGTGTACACTTAGAGGTTTACAACAACAACCTCAAACACTCTCTTTTTCTCTTTTTCCACAAAATAAGATCCTAATAGTTTAGGATAGAAGATATAGCTCAAGTGTGGAAACAATGTGTTTTGGGAAAACAAGAACTTAAAGAAAACACTTGGGAATTTCTTGTAAAAGATAAAGAATGAAAGCCAATACAAAAATCCCAAATTCCATTTCTTTGATTTTTTCCAAACCCAAAAACACAAAGAATAAATCTTGTTAGCACTTAAACTCTTTTAAAACACTTTTAAACACTTCAGAAAACTGGTATTTTTCTTTTGAAAAACTTAGCCAAATCCCCAAGAGATGGGGTTTATATAGCCCCTATACAAAACTAGCCGTTAGGCTGATGTGGCAGTTCTGACAGCCACCGTCGACCGGGACCGCGGTCGACCGCCAACGGTCAAATGTGACCGTTGGGCACTAGCGGTCGACCGGGCCGTCGACCGAAACACCCGAGAGCAGAGCTCTCACCTCGGTCGACCGACCCGGTCGACCGGTTCTCTGTGCTTAACAGACGTGCACATCTGTGCACATCGGTCGACCGGATCGGTCGACCGGCCCTTTGGTGCGGTCGACCGGCACGGTCGACCGACCAGCCTGTCAGCCCAAAAACCAGGTCAGAAATTTAGGGAAAATATTTTACAAAATTCTTTTATCATTTCTGAAATTCCATAAAACTTGTTTTATCATTTATGTTAAAACATAAACATGTGATAAAAATTTCAAGACAATATATCAACTATCATTCATTTTTGTGTCTTGCAATTTTATATCAAAACAAAAACCGGTATTTTTATCAAACTTGATTTTTCCAAAACATGAATAGGGATATCAAAATAAGTTTTGTTTAGCAGTTAAACCATGTATGTATAACTAGAATACATCTACTATACATATAAAACATGTAAACTTTTTTGATTAACAATTTCATAAACCAAATATCAAATCATAAAACGTGTGGTTTTGTGCACTTGAGCCATATCAACTAAACTAAGCTTTACAAATGGATCTAAAAACTCTATCTAAACTAGGATACCTAAGTCTTCTTGTCGATCTTCCATCTTCAAGTAGACTTGCTCCAAAACTCCGTGATTCTCCAAGTGCAAAGGTATGATCTTTAAGCTTTGGCACCGGATCATCATGAATAGCTTCTAATCATCTTGTTGAAGCTAATCACCAACTAATATCCTGTTAATGATCTGAAACTTAGAAACACAGAATATTAGTAAACATAACTACATGAGTGTTGATCATCATCAAAACTAGAGTGGAAGGCCATTGGGCCAACACAATTGTTTTTATGTTCTTGTCTTTCATTTCTATTTGCTTGTGTTATTGCTTTCATATACTATTGCTTGTGTGCTCTACATTATTGCATAATCATTCATACTTTGCCATTATCGATCAAATCTCATACAACAAGGTTGCATTGTGTACCTCCAACTCATATTCAAGAGGAATCACGAGGAAGGAGTTCAGAGCCCTTCACCGGGTATACGGCTCCTAGTCTTGTTTTGAGAGATCGTTACATCATTCATTCATCTTTGTTTTTTAAAGATATTAGATTAGCAATTATATCTATTCACACCACCCCCTCTAGGTGTTTTTCACAAACAACACCCAATCACCTCACACTTGAGGGATTCAACACAAGCCCCACCTCTCACTAGAGGGAGCTACACAAAAATCTCCACCTCTCACTAGAGGAGCCATCACCACTCAAAATCAACCTCTACCCAAGAGGGATAACACAAAGTAGAGGGTTTACAACGATGTGGTCTATTTTAACCACAAACAACTTCTTTCCACAAAACAAAGATCCTAAATAGATAGGATAGAAAGATATGGCTCAAGTGTGGAAAACAAAGAGTTTGGAAATCAAAAACTCAAAGAAAATGCTTGGGAAACAACTAGATTAAGTTTGAAATGAAGATCAAAAGCAATATCCCAAATAGCCAATTTTCTTTGATTTTTCCAACCCTTTAAAACAAATAAAGATGATCTTTTTAAGCTCTAAAACACTTTTGAAAACTTGTATAAAACACTTATAGATAGGAGAAATTTTCTTCTTAAAAATCTTAACTAAAATAACCATCAAATGGGGTTAATATAGGCCCCCAACAAAAACTAGCCGTTGGGGCAATTTTTTCAGCCCAGACGGCTGACGGTCGACCGGCCCCCGGTCGACCGCCAATGGTCCAAAAATCTGACCATTGGAGCCTCCGTCGACCGGCCCGTCGACCGCACCCTGGAACAGAGAGCAGAGCTCTCTGCGGTCGACCAGGGACGGTCGACTGGCCCTGCCAACGGTCCTGGCGTGCACGTTCTGTGCACGTCGGTCGACCGACTCGGTCGACCCACTTCAAGCTCTGTCAACCGGGTCCGGTCGATCGGCAGAAGCCAGACCAGACTAAATATAGGATTAAAACTTGGTTTTTAATTCTCAAATAAATCCCATAAATTCTCTAAAAATCCACAAAAATAGTTTTAGCATAATACTTTGATATACAAATTTGTGTGAAAAATTTCAACACAAATTTCAAACATTTTGAACCATTTTTGTAACTTACAAATTTTGTCAAAAACAAAAAACTGTATTTTCTAAAACTTGTATTTTTGAACTGAAAAATTCTTTTTGTCCAAAACTCATCCAAATACAAAAACAATGATACTTAAACAACTTGAAGCATGTTGTATATGGATATACTTCAATATACATGAAAGATATACATATCATTGTTTTTGACTTTAAATCTGAAAATATGTTTTGTTAAAATACCAAAACATCAAACTCATGAATAGGCATATCAAAATAAGTTTGTCTAGGATATGAAGCATACATGTATATAGAACATATCTAGTATACATTTAAAACAATGTAAACTTGTATTGATACTATTTATTCATGAAAAACCAAGATCGGTTAAACCAAAAACCGAATCCAAACATAAAATGTGTGTGTGTTGTGAACTTGAGCATATCACACTATCTAATCTTTACACATGGATCTAAAATATAAACTAAAATATGTACCGAAGTCTTCTTAACGAACTCCGTCTTCAAGTCGACTCGATCCAAATCGTGATCCACCGAGCTTGACTCCAATGAGTGCTATATATGATCTTGATGCTCGGGCTTTTGAATCACCATGTGAATGCTTCCAAAACATCTTTATTGAAGCTAATCACCTACTAATATCTTGATTAATGATCTGAAACTAAACATCACAAGATTATTAGTAAACATAACTACATGAGTTAATCATCATCAAAACTAGAGTGGAAGGCCTCTGGCGAACAAAACTCATGGAGTTATATATGCATGGATTAAAGTTAAGCTTCAAGAAGCTCCCTCTTAACTCATGCATAGTAATAAACAATAATTATATGCAATGAATATCAAACATGAATATGCAGAGACATGCATAAAACAATCTCTTGATACCAAAATAGCTCTTGATATCAAACATAAAACACGATACCTAAAATGAATGTTCTTGATATCAAACAAGAAATGCATCAACATGCATAAAACAAACTGAAATGCATCAACATGCATAAAACAAACTCTTGATACCAAAATAAATTATTTCTTCTTTCATAAACATGTTCTTTAAATAATACTCTTGATACCAATAAAACAAACTAAAAGCAAACTATGTTTCTTGATACCAATATCAACAAAACATTAAACAAATACTTTTGATACAAATACTTGATACCAATATAAAAATATGCATAACATAAAAAAAACATGCATATAAACTCAAATTCTTCTCCCCCTTTTTGTCAATCATCAAAAAAGGGGTCAAAGACAAATCAATAAAAACAAATTCTTCCCCTTTTTGTCCGAAACAAATAAAATACTCAAAAGGGGTGAAATCAAAAACCAACATGATACCAATTAAAAAAAATATATCAATGTAGTGCATCATGATACCAAATGAAAGTTAACACATATCAATTGAAGGTAAACATATCAATAAAAATTTTAAGAAATGCCATTTGAAAGTAAATAAGGCATTGAAAACCAATCAAAATTTTGATACCAAAATGAAAAAATACCTATATATCTTTCATAAGGTAAACAAATAAACATCTTGATACCAATAGTAAGTATTTTTCATTTTGAACATATGATACCAAATTTAAAATCAATAATCATTTTTCATCATAAAGTATGGGAGTAGAAATCAAAGGTAAACAAATACCAATTGAAAGATAAAATACGAATTTTCTCCCCCTTTATGAAATATTAAATAAAATAATGCATAAGCTTGTTAAGATACCAATTGAAAACTAATCAATTGAAACAAGATAGTCATTTAAGAATCAAGCTTAGCATAACTCAAAATTTGTTCTCAAGGATATAGAGATATAATAAGAACAAATAAAACATATATGAGTATACAAAGAAAATATCAATATTGATACCATTTAAAAAGATCCAATGATACCAATTGAAACAATAATAAGATCAAGTGTATAACTCATATTGCCTACCACCCATTTCATGCACATGTTTAAAAAGATTTTCAATAAAGAGCATACAAGGCATGGTCTCCCAACCAACCGCCCTTTGAAGGAAGGGATTTTCAAATTAGGTTTGAAAATATAGTATATTTGAAAAATTCTATCAAATGAAGAATACGAACTAGTAATATGAAAAATTTGTAAACTAGTACGAAATCCTTCAAATAAGGAATAAAATAAAATTATATTTCATGAAAAACATGTAAATAACATGGTCACTAAACACTCAAAATCTATATAGCTCATATCTGAAAATCACTTAGAGGGGGGTGAATAGGTGATAATGCTAATCTATGAACTAAATGCGGAATTTAAAACTTAATTGCAATTTACACTCAAGTGCCACCAATAAATGATGCACACACAACCAAGCCAAGCATATAAATATGTATGCACAATATGAAAGATGCAAGGCACAATGTAAAGAGAGAGAGAGAGAGAGAGTAAGAGTCAGGGATCAAGCGCAAACAATAAGATATGTTTCGAGGTTCGAGCACCTAGCTCTACATCCCCGCCTTCACCACCGTGAAGGATTTCCAATCCACTAGCTTGTCCACAAAGGACTCCCACAAAGGGAACCTCCACCGAGGATTTGGGGGCAATCACAATTACAAGGAGTACCCAACTCCTCTCTTTACAACCACAACCTCCTTCTTGAGGCAAAACTCCAAGCCAACACCAATCACCTCACAACTTGAGGGATTTCCAAAAAATACTACAAGGATCACCTCACAACTTGAGGGATACAACCAAAATGCACAACCTCCTCAACACAATGAGGGAAGGCACAAAGCCAAGCAATGATGAAGGGTTTACAAACTTGGTGGTCTAAACAACAACATAAACAATTTCTTTCCCACACAAAGATCCTATAGAATGAGATAGTTGATGTAGCTCAAGTGTGGAGAAAACCAAAGGAATGGAAATCAAAAACTCAAAGAAAATCCTTGGGAAAATCAAGAAACCAATATAGAGAAGTTGAATCAAATCACTTTTCCAAAAATCCTTTTCTTTGATTTGTCCAAACCCTAGTAAAACACCAAATAGATCGTTCAAATTAAAGCCCAAAAACTTCTTTTAATTGTTGTGAAAACACTAGAGAGTCAGGAAAAATTCGCATAAAAATCTTTTTGGAAAACAGTCCATCAATGGGGTATTTATAGCCCATTTAGAAAACTAGCCGTTGGCAGCAGATTCTGCCAAAAATGGCCTAACGGTCGACCGCACGGTCGACTGCCCAACGGTCATATTTTGACCGCTGGCAGCAACCGGTCGACCGGGCGGTCGACCGAAAAAACCCGAGAGCAATCTGCTCTCAGTCGGTCGACCGTGCGGTCAACAGGCTCAATGGGCAGCCAGCGTGCACGTATCCGTACACGTCGGTCGACCTATACGGTCGACCGGCTACTTGGTACGGTCGACCGTATTGGTCGACCGACCTAGCCTGGCAGGCAACAAATCAGGTCAGCAAAACAGGGTTAAAAATATTTTAATAAATCTTATAAATATGTAAAAATCTCCAAAAATAGTTTTAACATTTTGCATTGATATATAAACATGTGATAAAAGTTTCAACTCAAATATCAAGCAATTTGAACTATTTTTGTGTCTTACAATTTTATCAAAACCAAAACCCGTATTTTCTAATACTTGAATTCTTGAATAGAAAATACACTTTATCTAAACCTCATCCAAATACAAAACATGATATTTAAATACTTTGAAGCATGCATGTATAGAACAAATCTAATATACATTAAACATGTAAACTCGTTTTGATATAATATCTATTCATGAAAACTAAAAATCGAAAACTAATATCCAAAACATGAAACGTGTGTGTGTTGTGAACTTGAGCATATCATACTATTCTAATCTTTACAAAAAATGGATCTAAAAACACAAACTCTAAACTATGGTATCGATGTCTTCTTGTAAAGCGCAATCTCCAAGTCGACTCGATCCAAAACTTGATTCACCGAGCTTGACTCCAATGAGTGCTATATAAGATCTTTGACGCTCGGGCTCTTGAATCACCATGTGAATGCTTCCAAAACATCTTGTTGAAGCTAATCACCAACTAATATCTTGATTATGATCTGAAACTAAAATCACAAGATAATTAGTACATATAACTACATGAGTTAATCATCATCAAAACTAGAGTGGAAGGCCTTTGGGCCAACAATCTCCCCTTTTTGATGATGACAAAACTCATGGAGTTATATATGCATGGATTAAAGTTAAGCTTCAAAGAAGCTGCCCCTTAACTCATGCATCACAAAAAAATAAGCAATGAGCACATAAACAAACATGAAATACATATCTTGAAACATGCATAAAATAATAAATGCATATAAACAAGGCTCTTGACACAAATGAATATGCATAAACTATAAAACATATAAAACATGTTATTTCTTCTTGTTATTGAAAGAATGCTCTTGATGCCAATTGAAACAAAACATATAAAACAAAACAAAACAAAACATGCACATAAACTCAATACAAACAACATGTATATATATATAATCTCAAATTCTTCTCCTCCTTTCTTACAAACATGCATATAACTCATTTCAAAAATGCATATAAACTCAAATTCTTCTCCCCCTTTTTGTCAATCATCAATAAAGGGGTAAAAATACAATAAAAATTTCTCCCCCTTTTTGATTGAAATAAAGAATCAACAAAGGGTTAAAATAAAACAAAATGTTCTCCCCCTTTTTGTCTAAAACAAAAACAATGTCAATAAGGGGTTAAATCAAATATGATACCAATTAAAAATGTGTCAATGAAGTGCATATTGATACTAATTAAAAACAAAAATCAACAAATCAATTGAAATCAAAACGAGAACATATACCAATTGAAAACAAAATGAAAATCTTGATACCAATTGATAAGTAAACAAATAACCTACCAATTGTAAACAAACAATCTTGATACCAATTGAAAATAAACAATACGAATTTTGAATTTTCTTAAAAACAAATCTTGATACCAAATGAAACTATTATTCATTAACGCATAAGATACCAATTGAAATTATTCTTTACCAATTGAAATCATTATTTTCTATCATAAAGTAAGGGAGTGGAATACCAAACAAAATATCAATTGAAAGATAAAATACCAATTGAAATATAAAATACGAGTTTTCTCCCCCTTTATGAAATACCAATAAAAACTATGCATAGGCTTGATACCAATTGCAAATTAAATCAATTTAGACAAAATTAAGGTACAAGCTTGGCATAAACAAAATCTTTGTGCTTTAAAATATAGGAATATAATAAGCACAAAATGAACATGTATATGTGTATGAAATGAAATAAGTACCAAACACAATGGATGATACCAATTGAAAGTATACATACACAATAAAAATATGAGTATACAACAATGTCAAAATTGATACCAATTGAAAGAATTCAATGATACCAATTGAAACAACAATAAGCTCAATTGTATATCTCATATAACCTATCCTCCCAATCATGGTTCAAAGATTAAGATGATTTTCACTATAAAGCATACATGAACATGATCTCCCATCCAACCACCCGTTAAAGGTAGGGATTTTCAAAAATAGATATGGAAATACAGTTTGTTTGAAAACTACTACCAAAGTGAAGAATACGAACTAGTTATGAGAAAAATTTTGAAAACTAGTACGAAATTCTTCAAGTAAGGAATAATTCAAAAATATATTTCATGAGGGACATGTAAATCACATGATCATCACCACTCAAATTCATAAAGCCTATATCATACTCATGAAAATAAATCATGAGAAAACAATAAGTAGAGTGAGTGCACAAGATATATGTGAAACACATTATCATGAAAATGGACAATCAAGCTCAATTGAAATTCCTTTAAAACACGAACACATGAAAAACTAAATTCTCATTACAATTGAAATTTCTAAAACATGAAAATCATCAAAATGATTTAACCTTCAAGGCATATATATGTCATGTACAAACTAAAGTATACATACATATCCTAAACATAATGGGTCCACAAAAGTATATGCATGAAGGCACGTGGCTCAAGGATGTATATGTATAATCAATAGTTAGGACAAGATATACATATACATGAAGTTAAAACACATGATCATAAAAAATGAGGAATACAAGTTAGAATGCATGAATCATCAAAACTAGACTACACTAGCACATCTAATGGGTACAAATAGGCATTCAAGCACAAACATACAAAGATTTACTTGTGGCCCATTCTATGTAAAAGTATAAATCCTAGTTTTAATGAAAACTAACATCTAAACATATATTCAAATCATGAAGCATAAAACGACACATAAATCAACATGATAGACATAAAAGATGATCATAATGTAAATCCACATGCTATTAGAGTCATGATATTCATAATAGCTTATAACATCAAAACATGTGGCAAAAGAAAATCATAAAACACATCACCGTTGTTTAGCTATTACTATGCATATCAAAGTTCTAACAATCATGACAATTATCATCAAAACATTAATCATTAAAACAACAATCATAAAAATTCAAATGGTCATTATGCATATGCATGTGCATTAGATTTAGAGCATACATAATATTAAAAAACAAAGTGAGAACTCATAGATATAAATCCATTTGAAGCATGGGTGTCTCAAATAACTAAACATGTATATCACTAATCTAATGAACATGGCACAAGCATAATGAATAACAAAACACAACATGCTATAAATAGATGAACATGAAAAGCATGCAAATAAAAATAGGAGTTAGAGAATGATACCAAAACCAATGAAGGCACTTCTCTAGTTCTCCAACCAATGGTGGTCCTCTCCACCAAGCTCCCCTTGAAAGTGATACATCCAAAATGTTTTCTTTAAATATGGAACGCATTCACTCTAAGGCACCAACACTCTCACGTTATGCGAGAGCTCCCACCTACATCAAAAATTAAAGAGGTGGTTTTTGGTACCCATTTTCTTTTGGGCCCATAGGGGTTAGTATCTCTCCTAACCCAAACAATATGATTTGCTAAATTTTCAACATGTATACGATTATAGCAAAATCTAGCAAGGTGGCCTTTACGACACAATGTGTACATGTGTACACGTGAGCATACATATGATGGTGGTGATCATGAGAAGCATGTGTATGCCGTGATGGGTGTACATGCAAAGATGGAACTTGTTTCTTACGAACCAAGGTTTCCAAGCGTGTATGATTTAAAGTACATTGGCTCAAAATGGAGCCCAAACAATCTACACTTTTCTTCAACATGTTTATATCATTTTCAATGCTAGAAGATAAAGTGGAGCATGCAATAGATGTGCTAGGTGAAGAAGCTACACTAGTATGACAAACATGAGAATCTATATCAATTTTTAAAGATTCATTTTTCTTCAAAACCAAATCCAATTCTTTTGTAATGAAATCAATTTCATTTTTCAAAACAAGGTTATCTTTAAAACAAAATCCAATTTAGAAGATAAAATCTCATTGTTTTTCACAACATCATCACAATCATTTTTAATTTTCAAAACTTCAATCTCTTTAAGGGCAAGGTCTAGTTGAGATCTTAGTGAGTCACGTTCACTAGTAATCTCTTCCTTCTCTTGCAAAATCACTTCAAAACTAGAACACAAATCATTCATTTCTTCTTTTAATTCAAGATGTTTCTTTTTCAAAGAATCATGTTTTTCCACAAAATTTTCAAGCTTTGAGGCAAGTTCTACATTTAAATTTGAACTTCAAAACATCCATAGCAATATGAACTAGAACTATCATCTAGTTGAGAATCTGAATGTACCTCAAGGGAGTCTTTCCCTTGGACCATAAGGTAATACTCGTCGGACTTGTCTCTCCTAGATCTCCTCAACTTGTTGATAATCACAGGTAGCTCGGGAGACGTCAATATACTCCAAACTGCAAAAGCCGAGTCATAACGATCAAACACATATAAAGATCTTCATTAAGAGATACTCTAAGTGTTTTGAGTGCTAATGCATTAGCCTTTTTATGCTTGCTACTATTAGGGAAGGATTCTTGTGTAGAGGCTTGATAAACTAGATGTCCTAGGCTTTTTAAGTGACTACTCATCTTGGCCATCCAAATATCATGTCTAGAAAAGTCAAACATAGGAGGGCTATCCATGAGTGCAACTATATGTGTGCAAATAAAAATGCAAAAGAAGATTAGCAAACCAAGATCTCACTCCTAGGTGGTTAAACCTAAATATCAGGAGCGTAGGCTCTGATACCAATTGAAATCACCTAGAGGGGGGGGTGAATAGGTATCATGCTAATCTATGAACTAAATGCGGAATTTAAAAACTTAATTGCAATTTACACTCAAGTGCCACCAATAAATGATGCACACACAACAACCAAGCCAAGCATATAAATATGTATGCACAATATGAAAGATGCAAGGCACAATGTAAAGAGAGAGAGAGAGAGAGTAAGAGTCAAGGATCAAGCGCAAACAGCAAGATATGTTTTGAGGTTCGAGCACCTAGCTCTACATCCCCGCCTTCACCACCGTGAAGGATTTCCAATCCACTAGCTTGTCCACAAAGGACTCCCACAAAGGGAACCTCCACCGAGGATTTGGGGGCAATCACAATTACAAGGAGTACCCAACTCCTCTCTTTATAACCACAACCTCCTTCTTGAGGCAAAACTCCAAGCCAACACCAATCACCTCACAACTTGAGGGATTTCCACAAAACACTACAAGGATCACCTCACAACTTGAGGGATACAACCAAATGCTCAACCTCCTCAACACAATGAGGGAAAGGCACAAAACCAAGCAAATGAAGGGTTTACAACTTGGTGGTCTAAACAACAACCACAAACAATTTCTTTCCCACACAAAGATCCTATAGAATGAGATAGTTGATGTAGCTCAAGTGTGGAGAAAACAAAAGGAATGGAAATCAAAACTCAAAGAAAATTCTTGGGAAAATCAAGAAACCAATATAGAGAAGTTGAATCAAATCACTTTTCCCAAAAACCCTTTTCTTTGATTTGTCCAAACCCTAGTAAAACACCAAATAGATTGTTCAAATTAAAGCCCAAAAACTTCTTTTAATTGCTGTGAAAACACTAGAGAGTCAGGAAAAATTCGAACAAAAAATCTTTTTGGAAAACAGTCCATCAATGGTGGTATTTATAGCCCATTTAGAAAACTAGCCGTTGGCAGCAGATTCTGTCAAAAATGGCCTAACGGTCGACCGCACGGTCGACCGCCCAACGGTCATAGTTTGACCGCTGGTAGCAACCGGTCGACCCGGCGGTCGATCGAAAAAACCCGAGAGCAATCTGCTCTCAGTCGGTCGACCGTGCGGTCGACCGGCTCAAGGGGCAGCTACGGTCGACCGTATTGGTCGACCGACCTAGCCTGGCAGGCAACAAATTAGGTCAGCAAAACAGGGTTAAAAATATTTTAATAAATCTTATAAAATATATAAAAATCCCCAAAATAGTTTTAACATTTTGCATTGATATATAAACATGTGATAAAAGTTTCAACTCAAATATCAAGCAATTTGAACTATTTTTGTGTCTTACAATTTTATCAAAAACCAAAACTCGTATTTTCTAAAACTTGAATTCTTGAATAGAAAATACACTTTGTCCAAACCTCATCCAAATACAAAAACATGATATTTAAACACTTTGAAGCATGCATGTATATAGAACAAATCTAATATACATTAAACCATGTAAACTTGTTTTGATATAATATCTATTCATGAAAACCAAAAATCGAAAACCAATATCCAAAACATGAAACGTGTGTGTGTTGTGAACTTGAGTATATCGTACTATTCTAATCTTTACAAAATGGATCTAAAAATACAAACTCTAAACTATGGTACCGATGTCTTCTTGTAGAGCGCAATCTCCAAGTCGACTTGATCCAAAACTTGATTCACTGAGTTTGACTCTAATGAGTGCTATATAAGATCTTTGACGCTCGGGCTCTTGAATCACCATGTGAATGCTTCCAAAACATCTTGTTGAAGCTAATCACCAACTAATATCTTGATTAATGATCTGAAACTAAAATCACAAGATAATTAGTACATATAACTACATGAGTTAATCATCATCAAAACTAGAGTGGAAGGTCTTTGGGCCAACAATATCATACTCATGAAAACAAAATCATGAGAAACCAATAAAACGATGTGTTTAGATCCAAATTGTAAAGATTAGAATAGTATGATATGCTCAAGTTCACAACACACACGTTTCATGTTTTGAATATTGGTTTTCGGTTTATTGGTTTTAGGTTTAACCGATCTTGGTTTTCATGAATAGATAGATCAAAACAAGTTTACATGGTTTAATGTATATATGATTTGTTCTATATACATGCATGCTTCAACTACTTAGACAAACTTACTTTGATATACCTATTCATGTGTTTTAAGTTTTATGTTTTAACAAAACTTATTTTTAGAATTAATGACAAAAACATGGATATATATATGTTTCATGTATATAGGATTATATCCATATACATCATGCCTAAATGTTGTTTAGATATCGTGTTTTTGTGTTTAGAAGAGTTTTGGACAAAACGTATTTTTCTATTCAAAATCCAAGTTTTAGAAAATACAGTTTTTGGTTTTTGATAAAAATGATAAGACACAAAATAGTTCATATTGATTGATATTTGAGCTAAACTCTTTACCACATGTTTATATATCAATGCAAAATGATAAAACTATTTTTGGTGATTTTTAGGAGTGTTAAAAGATTTTTGAAAATATTTTTAAACTGTTTTTCTGTTCCAGGCTTCAACCAGTCGACTAGTCAACTGACCTAGTCGACTTGGGTGAAGTCGGTCGACCGGGTCGGTCGACCGACGTGCACAGATCTGTGCACGTTTGGAGACACTGGGACGGTCGACCGTCCGGGTCGACCGGGTCTGAGAGCAGAGCTCTCTGTTTGTTTGGGTCGACCGGGACAGTCGACCGGTTGCTGCCAACGGGCAGAATTTGACCGTTGGACGGTCGACTGGTCCGGTCGACCGGCAGTGTATTTTTGGCGAAATCTGCTGCCAACGGCTAGTTTCCAGATTTGTCTATAAATACCCCATTGGAAAGAGTTTTTCTCTAAGATTTTTTGTGCGAATTTTTCCCTACTCTCTGGTGTTTTCACAGCAATCAAAAGAAGTTTTTGGATTCAAATTGAACAATCTATTTGGTGTTTTTGCTAGGGTTAGGAAATTCAAAGAAAGGGTTTTTGGGAAAAAGAGTTTTGATTCATCTTCTATATCTTGGTTTCAGTTTTTCCCAAGGATTTTCTTTGTGATTTTGATTTCCATTCCATTGGTTTTCTCCACACTTGAGCAACATCTACTTTCTTATTCTATAGGATCTTTGTGTGGGAGAAAGAAATTGTTTGTGGTTGTTGTTTAGACCACCAAGTTAAAAACCCAATCTTTGCTTGGCTTTGTGCCTTGGGTTGTATCCCTTAAGTTGTGAGGTGATCCTTGTTTGCTTTGTGCTAATCCCTCGGGTTGTGAGGTGATTGTTTTGTTGGATTGGAGTTTGCCTTAAGAAGGAGGTTGTGGTTGTAAAGAGAGGAGTTGGGTACTCCTTGTGAGAGTTCTTTGTGGACTTGCTAGTGGATTAGAAATCCTTCGTGTGTCGAAGGCGGGGATGTAGAGCTGGGTGCTCGAACCTCGAAACATATCTTGTTATTTGCGCTTGATCCATTGACTCTCTCTATCTCTCTCTTTACTTTGTGCCTTACAACTATTCATATTGTGCATTCATATTTGCTTGGCTTGGTTGTGTGTGCATCATTTGTTGATCACACTTGAGTGTATTGCAATTAAGTTTTTAAATTTCACATTTAGTTCATAGATTAGCTACATCACCTATTCACCCCCCCTCTAGGTGATTTTTCATAATATAACTATAATATATATATATATAACAAAAAAAACTTTTTGAAAGAAAAGAACAATATTTTGATTTTTTTTAAGAAATTAAGTCAATTTTAAGGAATAGGAAAATCATAATAAAGATTTCTTATACTTGGTCAAATAAGATGATTTGTTTGATTTTCACGGTTAGGAAGAAATTGGTGAAAGTAATTTAGTCCTGATCTTTACCTTGAAGAAATATGCATACTTTATATATTTACACACTTAGGGTTCAAAAACAAAGATTCTTATGCCTTATAAATATGTGTGTGTGTGTGTGTATGTATCTATAAAAAATTATTTGACTCAGTTTAAAATTTCATAATTTTAGGTCTTCTTAATAAGATAATCTTAAATTTCTTAAAAAAATCAAAACTATTTCTCTTATGTCAAAAAGTTTTGTAAAAAGAAAAGAAAAGAGTTTTTAAACAAAAGAAAATTTTAAAAAGTTTCTAAAAAGAAGTGTAAAAGAAAGAAAATATAAAACTAATTATGTTAGTAAATCCTCCTCCATACTTATCTCATGCATTTTCCTCAATGCATCGTGAATGTGTATATACATGAAACAAATGGAAGAGAAAAAAAATTACTTCATAGTGGTGGCTCCGGTAGTGGTCTGTTGGGCCAACCATTGCTACCCAATCAAGAAATCGTGGATATTATAGAAACCCACCAGTGACTTCTCTAATATGACCTAGTAAAAGAATGATTGAGTGAATAGTTTTATTTAAAAAATTATCCCCATCTAATTTCCAATTTTCAAAAATAATTACTGAGTCATTTTCTTCAACATCCTTGTCCAACAATGAAGTGTGATTTGGGGAGATGACTGATTTGGACTCAAATAGAACATGAATAAAAACTGACACCGACTATAGAATTTGACTTATTTCAAGTCGAGATTCAAATGTGAGAGTTGAAATTGGTTCAAAAATGGGGTACGAACTAAAGAATTGATGTTCACACACCTTTCCCATTAATGAAGTGTGATCATAAGATATTGGTGATTCAGTTTCACAGTATACTAGTACAGGGTTCAATGTTAACTCAAGAATAGAGAAAAAATCTGGTAAAGATACCGGAGTCATACTTGAATCAAAAAGTGAAATGGAATCACTAACTTGAGACTCAGGATCACTTTCATGTTCAATTTCATTATCAGGAAAGGGATAACTTGTCAAAATGTCAATGTGGTTTTCAAACCTTGGAGTTTGGTCAAGTTTCAATGGGTTTACTGAAATTGAATCTTGGTTTCCAAGATAGCATGATTCTTGGGTCCAATCGGTAGAGTTAGGGATATAAGGATTGGTCAAAGGTTGACAAGAAAGACTTTCCTTACTCTCATTGATCAAATCGCTTATTATTGAGTCTAACCTACTAATAGGCCGGGTAGAGAATTTTTAGTCTGAATCATGTCTTCCATAATTTTTGCAATTAGTTCTTCGTGAAAAGGTGAGTATGGAAGTTAATTTTAAAAATTATGGTGAAATTGCGAGTCTGTCAGATTTTACAATTACTGCTCGGACTCACGCAAGGGTTCCATTCTCAAATCCAGTATTGATAGTTGTTCATTTTGAATCGGTGAAACTGGAAAAGATGAGTAGAACTCTTGAAAATTTGGTTGAGATGATGAGTCCAACATATTTTGAATTTGTTGTGCCATTTCACAACAGACTTCCAAATGCTTTTCTAGCTCAGATTTTTCTTCAATTGGATGTTCTACAAAAAGAGTATATGGAGTTTGATTTGGGAAGGATTGTGAATTGATCAAAATTTGAATTTGTTATTGGACTCAAGCATGGCTTCCATACTCCTTTCCAAATTGGATTTTTCTTTGGTTGGTGGAACAGGAAAAGGAGTATTGAATCAAAATCAGAGAATGAATATTATGAAAATTGTAAACAAGGTGGTTGAAAATTTGACTCGGGAGAGGTGAATCCCCATTGACTCTGTGAAGAGTTGAAATTATTTTGAAAATTATGTTCGTAAGATTGGGGATATAGGTCATATTGAGTTGGATAATCCCAACTCGGCATATATGATTCATTCATGTTGTACATAGCCGAGTTGGAGTTATCCGAGTCAAATGAGGTCAGGGTGAATATGGATTTATATTAGGGTTGAAAAAATTGTTCTTGTTAAAATCTATTTCACAATTTACAAAAAAAAAAAGAAAACAAACAAACAAATAAAGAAAAGAAAAAGAAAACAAGCCTATTCTAGGGTTGACTTAGACCTAAACGACTCCTAACTGGTTAGACTGTCCACAGGGGGTACATTGTCAGAATCTGATCATGAGTTAATCGGCCAAGTAGGGACAAGATCAGTGGGAGGTATCCGCACCGGAGCAATGGGCCTAATTATACCAAACTACTGTTCTTTGAGATTTCGCCTCTCAATCCCCAACCTTCGACACCTATTTGATAAGAGTCAACTTCTAACAACTTTTCACTTAGGTCAATCTCTTAAATGAGTCTGAGATGTTCCTAGGGCCAACGTCTAGCAAATTTTATTTAGGCTTGGGTTGTGTGAGTGGGGAGGTAATTTTTGGGCTAAGGAAGGGTAATGACTTCCCTGCCATATGTTATATTAGGTTTTGCCCTTAAGTTCAATTCGTGCAAGTGTGCAATATAGATAAGAATGAACACACAAAGAGAGTAAATCACCCACGTGTTTGTCCTAACTATATGCTATGCAATATGTACACTTCTGTCAAGATCACAACAAAACAAGAATAAAATACAGTATATTGGAATTGAAATTGACACGTGCCTAGGTGCAAATGTCTAAACAGTTTTACAGCATTCAATTTCTGTATTATAGTTCTTAAGTTGTTATAGTGCAAAGGTAAACTAAACTAGTAACAGAATATATTAATATACAAGAATTTACCCAACCACACAGAGCAAGTATGGAATTCTACAATGTTAAAGAATTTGACTCGCATACAAAAACAAAGAAGAAAAGATAACAAAACGTGAAATCAAACTGTTCCCATCCCCGGCAATGGCGCCAAAATTTGATCGGGGGAAATCGTGTACGAAAAGTGTCATTTTGAAATCAATAGTTAAATTTGCGTACTTTGGCTTCCTTGATACCTCTGTTATAGCATAGAGGCTAAACGGGTTGAATCCATAGGGACAGAAAGTGACAGAAGCTTTACTGAAATATTCACGTGTGTCTGTTAAAGTTTCTTCAATGTTTGAAAGAATGAAAAGAAAAGAGAACAAAGAATGAAAAGAGGAGTACGGTGAAAACAAAGAAGTGAGAAACATAGAAGAATGGCTTTTGTGATTTTATTTGTAGATCTAAAATAAAGTTAAAAGAGGAAGAAAACCATGGCTAATAACTACTAATGGCTCCACTAACTATGCTAATCTCTTAGTGATAGTTGCCTCACATGTATCCTTGGCCATCACTGGTCCTTGGTTCAAGAGCGTTTCATAGAATGACCCATAAGATGACTTTCACATCAAAACTCAATAAATAAGTGAAAGCTACACTTAAACCATCAAAACTAAGCAAGAGCAAGTATGGAATAAAGTAATGTTAGCTTGTTAGAGAGTTAGAATGTTAGAGTGTTAGAATCCATTATCATGAGCCATCAATGGCTCTTGCAAGAGCAAGTCCAAGTAGAGGCTATTAGATTCATGTGAATTATCAGGTAAGAAGTTAGCAAGTTAGTGGTTAGTAGTTAGTTGCCATGAGAGAAAATTAGCTAAGTATGTAAAAGGAGTTAGAGAGAAGAAAACAAAGAGAGGTAAAGAAAGAACCTTTCATAGATTGTTACCTTCCATTATAAGCACTCTTGCTTTTCAACCATGTACCACTCTCTCTCCTATTACAAGATCTATAAGAAATAAAAAATACAAAGAAGGAAGAAGAAGAACGACTAACCTTAACTATCCGAAACTACAATATGGAGAAAAACCCTAAAACTAACCTAAAAACTACTTAAAAACTCCTCCTCCCCCTGCTTTGGAAATCCCAGGGTATATATAGGCGAAAGGGGGCATCAGAGGGATTGTACGGAGCCGCGTATTAAATCTTGGCGCGTTGCTCCACACAAGAGCCCCGAAAATGCGGCTACGGCCGCGTTTCCGCGGCTATAGTGTGGTCGCACGCGCAGCATCGCTTGCCACGCGCCATCACATCGCTCCTCTATCTGCTGTATGTCCTGGTTTCTTGATTTAGGCCCCCAATTTTGATGAAACCACCTTTCAAAGTCAATGACTATACTTATAGGCTTTTAATCACCAATTAAATGGAATTTTTAGGCTTCTTCTTCATTTCATGCCATAGACCTAGAAATATGCTACAGAGATATTATTAACAGGATTTAATATTAAATAAATGTGAAGATGTGGTATGAAATATGCAATTTTAGAGACTAATCAGCCCAAAGGCCCATCACTCTAGTTTTGATGATGATTAACTCATGTAGTTATAATTTACTAATGATTTTGTGTTTATATAGTTTCAGTTATTAGTCAGATATTAGTAGGTGTCTAGTTTCAACAATGGAGTTTTGGAGTTAACACATGTAAATTCAAGAGCTCACGCGTCAAGATCGCATCTAGCACTCGGTTGGAGTCAAGATCTTTGGATCGTGTTTGGATCGAGTCTGCTTGGAGAAGGAGTTCTACAAGAAGATTTCGGTTTGTGTTTAGTTTAATTTATTAAAGAGTAGAATATATTTTTGAAGCTTAAAAATATATACACACAAAATGCACATTTTCAAAAGAATGATTTTTAACATGTTTGGTCTTTGATACTTGTTCTATATTTTTCTAAATATTTCTGTCAATGCTTGGATCTTGTATCTCATGGATAAGCATGGTTTCTTTCGCCCAAAATCCAAACAAAAATATTTGAAAACTTTCTGTTTCTTCAAAAAGAGTTTAATAATCTGTTTTGGCCTAGGTTCTTTTTTGGCCTAGGTCGGTCGACCGGGTGGTCGACCGTGTCTATTACAGGTTAGAACGGTCGACCAGAGTTTTGGCAATTGGGGTTGTGCACGTTTCCGATCGACCGGGCGATCAACCGGTCTCCGGTTGCGATCGATCGACCAGTCGACGGACTCTAACCAGGTTTAGCCTCTGTTTGTCACGGTCGACTGACCGGTCGACTGAGGGCTAACAGTCAGATTTTTTTTTAATCTAACGGTTAACCAGCCGGTCGATCACCTATGTGCCAGATTGCCCATAACGGTTATTTTGTTTAATCAGTTTTTTTAAAACATGTTTAATTTCAAACATGAAGAGTTGAATATTAGGGTCAATTTCTTCTTCTTTTATCCTGGTAAAACTATACTATGTTTACCCTTCCTAAAATCCTATATAAAGGGGTCATTAGGGTTGAGTATAACATAACAACAATTCTATTTGGAAAATCAAGTTTTAGGTTTCAAGAGAAAGAGTTTTCAAGTTTTAGTTTTGTGTTTTTATTTTCAAAAATATACTTTAAGTTTTTTGTTCTCAAAATCTCTCTTCTGATTTTACTCTCACTTAAAAATTCTTGAGCTTCAAATTTATATTTTATGCTACAGGTTTTTGTAAGAGAGTTTCAAGAGAGAGTTTCTGGTCTTTTGATCACCCAGAGATTATTCCATTGTCGTTACGCTACCTCTGGACTAGAGGAGTGTATTGGGGAGTTGTGTACTCCAAGTGATTGTAATTCCTTGGTGTAAGGTCCCTTGGTGGAAGATCCTATAGTGGATTGGGAAATCCTTCACGGTGGTGAAGGTAGGGACGTAGAGCAGTAGCTAAACCTCGAAATAAATCTTCCTATTTGCTCTTGCTTTCTTGTCTCTACATATTTTCTTTTTATTCATTCATTATTGTTGATCTATACTTATCATAACAAGATAGCAATTAAGCACCTTAAACTCTTATCTAAAGCAATAACGAGGAGAAGTTCAGAGCCCTTTACGTGGAATTCGGCTTCAAGTTTTGTTTTGAGTGATCGGTTGCATCATCTCATTTTATATTATATTGAATTTTAATTGATTAGAAATACACCTATTCACCCCCCTCTAGGTGTAATTTCAATTGGTTTCAGAGCCTACGCTCCTGATATTAGGTTTAACCACGTAGGAGTGAGATCTTGGATTGCTAATCTAGATTTGCATTTGCACACATATTGTTTATACACTTGGATTTCATGGCCCCTCCCATGTATGATGTTACCAACATTGATAGATGGAAGAATAGGATGAGTGCATACCTTCAGACCCTAGGATTGCATGTTTACCTTGCCATTACCAGAAAATCTTATCTTGGTAATGACATGCATATAGAGGCTAATGCACAAGCCTTAGTGGTACTTAGGCACACACTTAGCAAAGAATATTTATATATGGTTTGTCTTTGTGATTTCGCTTTTACAGTGTGAAATATTTTGACCTCTCCCGAGCTATAAACGATAAAGAATGTGGAAAAACAATCTAATAGAGAAGAGTCCGATCAAGCTTGCTTCATGATGCTCCCTTAAGGTAAACTCGAATACTCAACTAGATGATAGTTCTAGTTTTTCTTGTGATGATAATATGGATGCAGATGCATTAAATGAAGAACTATCTATAGTTTGTGAAAACTAACTTTCAAAGTATAAAGTTTTGAAAAAGAAAAGTCTTGAATTAAAAGAAGAAAATAAAATTTTATTTTTTAAACGAAACATGGTTTTGTAAGAGAGGGCTGAGATTTCAAGTGAATGGGACTCACTGAAATCCCAACACCTTGCCTTAAATGAAACAAAATTTTAAAGAATAAAAATGATTGTGATGATGTTTTAAAGAATAATGAGGTTCTGTCTTCAAAACTAGATTGTGTTTTAAAAGAGAACAATTCTTTGAAAAATAAAATTGCTTTAATTTCAAAAGAATTGAAAATTATTTTAAATGAAAATAAATTTTTGAAAAATGATTTTTCTTCTCATGTTTGTCATATTTCTAGTACTCCACAGTGATAAACATGTTGCATGCTCCACTTTTTCTTCAATCATTAAGAATGATTTTTGTGCTTTGAAGAAGAGTATAGATTGTTTTGGCTCCACTTTGAGCCAATGTATTATAGATCACAAGAAATTCGAATTCATGTATTAAAAGAAACAAGTTTTATATATTCATGCACACCAATCACGGCATACACATGCTCATCATACTCATACACATAATTCTATGTATGCTCATATATACACTTGTACACATTGTAGACGTGAGGGCTACCTTGCAAAATTTTTATTATGATAGAATAAATATTTCAAAATTTCAAATAATTTTATTTGGGTTAGGAAAGGTGCTAACCCTCATGGACCCAAAAAGTTATGGGTTCCAAAATGCAGCCATATTGTATTTGATGTAGGTGTGGGCTCTCACATGACGTAAGATAAATGGTGCCTTGATGGTGGACGCAATTTGGCTTAATGGATACTACATTGGATGCATCACCTTTAAGGATGTTTGGTGGGAGGACCACCATAGTTTGGAGGCCTAAAGATTGACCCATTGTTTTTGGTAACTATCTCTAACTCCCATTTTGATTACATGCTCTCATTGATTGATTTTTAAACATGTCAGCATGTCTTGATTTTTCATGTTCATTATGTTTAAATGCAATATTTATTAGATTTATGATATGCATATGTAGTCTTTAAGGTACACCCATATTTATATGGACTATTATTTTTGTATTCTCACTATAGTTTAGCTATTATGTATATCCTAACTCTAAAACGAGCGTATTTACCCTAATGATCATTTTGTTTATGATTTTGCACTTCATGTTGGCCCAATGGCCTTCCACTCTAGTTTTGATGATGATCAACACTCATGTAGTTATGTTTACTAATATTCTTGTGTTTCTAAGTTTCAGATCATTAACAGGATATTAGGTTGGTGATTAGCTTCAACAAGATGATTAGAAGCTATTCATGATGATTCCGGTGCCAAAGCTTAAAGATCATACCTTTGCACTTGGAGAATCACGGAGTTTTGGAGCAAGTCTACTTGAAGATGAAGATCGTCAAGAAGACTTAGGTATCTAGTTTAGAGTTTGTGTTTTAGATCCATATTTGTAAAGCTTAGTATAGTTGATATGCTCAAGTGCACAAATCACACACGTTTTATGATTGAGTTTTGGTTTTCATGAATAGTTTATCAAAACAAGTTTAAATTGATATATGTATAGTTGCTTCATTCTATACATGCATGCTTATTTTTTTAAACAAACTTATTTTGACTATCCTATTCATGTTTTGGAAAATTCTAGTTTGATAAAATACAAGTTTTGTTTTTGATAAAATTGGCAAGACACAAAAATGAATTGATATGATTGATATATGTCTTGAAATTTTTATCACAAGTTTGGTTATCAAAGTAAAATGATAAAACAAGTTTTAGAAAAACAGTTTTTATTGTGATTAAAACTATTTTTTAGATTTACTGTGAATTTATGGGATTTTTATTGAGTGAAAAGACCTATTTTCAAATCCCGTATCTGTGCAGAACTGAGGACTGGCTGACAGGCCAAGTCGGTCGACCGGACCGGTCGACCGCACCATAGGCCGGTCGACCGGGACGGTCGACCGACGTGCACAAGTCTGTGCACGTTTTGGAGTCTCTGGGACGTCGACCGGCCGGTCGACCGAGATGAGAGTTCTGCTCTCAGGATGTTTCGGTCGACCGGGCCGGTCGACCGCTATTGCCCAACGGTCACATTTTTGACCGTTGGCGGTCGACCGGGCCGGTCGACCGATGCCTGTCAGAGCTGCCAGCTCAGCCTAACGGCTAGTTTTGTATAGGGGCTATATAAACCCCATCTCTTTGGGGATTTTTGCCAAGTTTTCTAAGAGAAAAATTTTTAGTTTTCTGAAGTGTTTAAAAGAGTTTTAAAAAGAGTTTTTGGGCTTTAAACTTCTCATCTCTATTTGTTTTGGGTTTTTGGAAAATCAAAGAAAGCTAGGGTTTTGGGAGATTGAATTGATTTGTTTTTTCTATCTTCTACAAGTGATTTCCCAAGAAGTTTTTCTTTGTTGCTTGTTTCCAAAAACACCTTGTTTCCACACTTGAGCTATCTTCTATCCTAAACTATTAGGATCTTGTTTTTGTGGAAAAAGATAAGAGAAAAAGAAAGAGAAGTGTTTGAGGTTGTTTGTTGTAAACCTCATTGTTGTAAACACCCTTATACTTGTGAATCCCTCTTCGGTAGAGGTGATCGGTGATTGTGTTGTGGATCCCTCTTAGGTAGAGGTGATAGTGTTTGGTTGTGAGCCTCTTCGGTAGAGGTGTGTGGATTTGTTGTTGTATTGGCTACGGGCCTTACCCCTCGGTTGTGAGGTGGTTGTTTGAGAGAGGAGTTTGGTACTCCTAGAGTTGTAAGAAATCCTCTTTGGTAGAGGTTCCCTCGGTGGGAGTTGAGATAGTGAAAATCCTACACGGTGGTGTAGGCGGGGATGTAGAGCAAGGTGCTCGAACCTCGAAACAAATCTTGGTGTTTGCGTATTGATCCATGTCTCTCTAACTCTCTCTCTCTTATATTTGTGCAAAGCATCATATTCATATCATATTATATTTGCTTGTGTTGTGCATATTTCATATTGCCTTGCATTTATTCATATTGCTATTCATTCTTATATGCTTGGCTTGATTGTGTGTATTTTATATTGCTTGGATTGCTTGTGTGTGTGCGCCTAACATATACTCATCCAACAAGAGCTTCACATAGCACCTCAACTCATTTCAAGGGGAATCAAGGGGAGTTAGTCCAGAGCCTCGCAAGGGGAATTCGGCTACACTTGTTGTATTGTATTAGTTTGTGCATAATTTGCATTAGCTTCCGCATTTAGCGCACTTAGTTTGCATTTAGTTTCTTAGATTAGCACTTACACCTATTCACCCCCCCCTCTAGGTGTATTTCAATTGGTATCAGAGCTAATGCTCCTGATACTTAGGCTTAACATCCTAGGAGTGATCCATTTGCTTGCTAATCTACATTTGCATTTGATTGTTTGCACATATTTAGTTTATACCATGGACTTCATGACCCCACCTAGTTTTGACCCTTCCAACATTGATGTTTGGAAGTATAGGATGTCCATGTACCTAAAGACCCTAGGTTTGCATGTTTTCCTTGCGGCCACCAAGAGATGTTATCTTGGTGATTGCAATCATATAGGGGCCAATGCACAAGCCCTAGAGGCTATTAGAAGCACATTACCTAAAGATTATCTTATGTGTGTTTCTAATCTTGATTCCGCTTTTGCAGTGTGGAACAAGTTGACTACAACCACCACCTCCAAGCTTCAAGTCCAAATCCAGAAGAGGAATCTAGTGGAGAATCCAACTCTATATGCTACATGGTCCAAGGGAATGACTCCCTTGAGGTACATTCGGAATCTCAACTAGATAGTAATGATTGTGCCAGTTCTTCAAATGATTATGTTGATCCTCATGCTTTGAATGAAGAACTTTCCATTGTTTGTGAAAAATTGATAGAAAAATATAATTTGTTGAAAAAGAAGAGTCTAGGAATTGAACAAGAAAATAAGAGTTTGCATGCTAGACTTACCAATGTTTTGCAAGAGAAGGTTGAGGTCTATAATGAAAGGGATTCATTAAAATCTCACTTGATCTTGCACTTAAAGAAAATAACTTTTTGAAAAATAAAAATGATTGCCATGTTCTTTTGAAGAAAAATGAAAACTTGTCTTCAAAAGTTGATTTTGTTTTAAAAGAAAATGATTCTTTGAAAATTAAGATTGCTTCAATTTCTAAAGATTTGGATGCATGTTTAAAGAAAAATGAATTTTTACAAAATAAGTTTGATGCACATGTTTGCCATGCTAGTGTAGCTTCTTCATCTAGTCTACCTAATGCATGTACCTCTTCTTCTAGGATTAATGATGATATTTGTATGCTAAAGAAGAGAGTAGATTGTTTGGGCTCCACTATGAGCCAATGTGCTAAGAACCATACACGCTTGGAATCCTTGGTTCGAAAGAAACAAGTTCCATCTTCTATGCATGCACACCCTCCACGGCATACACATGCTCCTCACGGACACCATCACACCATGTATGCTCATGTGTACACTTGTACACATTGTGGTCGTAAGGGCCATCTTGCTAAATTTTGTTATGATAGATTAAATGTTTCAAATTTAGCAAAGAAATTTGTTTGGGTTAGGGAAGGGACTAACCCCCATGGACCCAATAAGATGTGGGTACCAAAGACCACCCCTCCTATTGTTTTTGATGTAGGTGTGGGCTCTCACATGACGTAAGAGTGATGACACCTTGGAGTGGATGCGTTCCGGACTTAAAGGAAATCAAATGGATGCATCACTTTCAAGGGAAGGTTTGGTGGAGAGGACCACCATGTTTTGGAGACAAGGAGAGTTGCTTCTTCGGTTTTGGTAACAATCCTTTACTCCCATTTATTGTTTACATGCTTTCCATTTCTTTGCTTATAGCATGTTTTGATGTTTTATAGCATGTTTCATTGTCTATGGATTAGTATGTTCATTCCATATTTATTAGATCCTTGACATACATGTATAGTATTTGAGACACACATGCTTATTTGATTCACATTTAGTGTTCTCACCGTTTGTTTAAGCTATAATGTACATCATGAATCTAATACATGTGAATTTACATAGTAATCATGTCTTAGTTTTATCTTGATGATTTTTATATTGTGTTTTGATGCTTCATGTTAAGGTTACTTGTTTAGATGTTAGTTTTCATTAAGACTAGGAATTATACTTGTACATATAGTGGGCCACAAATAAATCTATATATGTATGAGCTTGAACGCTTATTTGAACCCATTAGATGTGCTAGTATAGTCTAGTTTTGATGATTCATACATTTCAAACTTGTATTCCATTTTTGGATTTGTTTTATGATTGTGTGTTTCACTTCATGTATATGTTCGTATTGCCAAACTTTAAGATATACATGTATACCCCTTGAGTCATTTGCCTTTCATGCAAATCTATTTATAGACTCAATTGTGTTTAGGGATATGTATGTATACTTCATGTTGGACAAGACATACATATACCTTGAAATGAAAATTGCTTTTAGTAAAGATGTAGATTTTCATGTTTCATGTATTTATGTTTAACTTCATGTATATGTCTATCTAGTTCAAACTAATCTTATACATATAGATCTTTTTGAGCCACCTGCCTTCATGAATATACATTTAGTGGACTCGTTGAGTTTTGGATATGTATGTATATTTTAGCTTGTATTAGACATACATATGCCTTGAAGATTAAATAAGTAGTTTTATATGATTTTTCATGTTTTTGATGGAATTATGTTTTAAGGAATAATTGAGCTCAATGAAATATTTTTCATGATTATGATCTTCACATATTATTTGTACACTCATATCTATTGCTCATGTTTTTGTTTCTCATGAGGTATGCTTTATTGGTTAGAGTGATAATTATCATGTGAATTTCATTTCTTTTGTTTCATTCCTTGCTTGAAGGATTTCGTGCTAGTTAACAAGTTTTCCATTTAACTAGTTGCGGTGTTCTTCATTTTGGTAGTGATTTTCAACAAAACTACATTTTCAAATCTATCTTTGAAAACCCCTACCATCCAGGGCGGTAGGATGGGAGATCATGTTCATGTATGCCCTAAATTGAAAATCTTTAAAACTTGAATTATGATTGGGTGGTAGATAATATGATGTATACACTTGAACTTATTGTTATGTCAATTGGTATCATTGAACTCTTTCAATTGGTATCATTTTGATCTTCTTGTATACTCATATATGTTTTGTATGTATGTATGCTTTAAATTCCAAGTATATCAATTTCTATTGGTATCTATCTTTCATACATATATATGTTTGTGTTTATGCTAGTGCTTGAGTTTCAATTTTGTTTAAATTGATTACTTTTAAATTGTTATCAAGACTATGCATGACTTTAGTTTGTATTTCATAAAGGGGGAGAAAATTTGATTTTGTATTTCAATTGGTATTTGTACTCCCACTCTTTATGATTAAAAGTTGTTATTTTGAACATATGATATCAACATCAATTTGTTTATATATTTTCAAAATGAAATATATTCTTACAATTGGTATCAAAATTTGTGTTTAGACATTCAAAATTTGTTATGTTATTTTACAATTGGTAATTTGTTATGTTTAATTACAATTGGTATTTTCAAAATTTTGTTTAAAGAAAATATTCAAAGTTTTGATTTGCATTTCCTATATGCAAGGAGAGCTTAACATCTCTCTTACATATAGATTCATGTTGAGTATATTATAAATTGAGGAGCTTGACAACTCTTCTTTATATGATATACGTGTGTAGGGGGAGCTTCACATCTCCTCTTATGCATTACATAATATGTGTTATGTGAATTGGGGCTTGTCATCCCTTCTTCATGTAATGCATATGTGTAGGGAAGCTAACTTAGCGTCTTCCTCTTCATGAATGTATATAGCATATAACATATATTGATTCTTGTTTATTGGTATCAAGATGCTTCATTGACATATTTTTAATTGATATCATGTTTGTAGTCACCCCTTATTGATTTTGTTTTTTGTTTTAGACAAAAAGGGGGAGAACATTGTCTTTTATTGTTTTGTTTGACATAAAGGGGAAGAAAGATTTTTACCCCTCATTTTATCTATGGTTTTGATTGTTTACCCCTTTGTTGATGATTGACAAAAAGGGGGAGAAGTATTTATGAAGTTTTATATGCATGCTTATGTTTATGCATATATTATGTTTTAATCTCAAGAATATTAAGTTTAATTGATATATAAAGTTTGATTTGTAATTGGTATCTAGAGCTTATTTTGTTTTGAATATTCCATTTGATATCTAGAACTATTTATTGTTTATGCATACGCATGTTTCATGTTTAATATTCATTGCATATATTTATTGTTTATCCCTATGCATGAGTTAAGGGGGAGCTTCCTTGAAGCTTATCTTTAATCCATGCATATATAACTCCATGAGTTTTGTCATCATCAAAAGGGGGGAGATTGTTGCCCAATGGCCTTCCACTCTAGTTTTGATGATGATCAACACTCATGTAGTTATGTTTACTAATATTCTTGTGTTTCTAAGTTTCAGATCATTAACAGGATATTAGGTTGGTGATTAGCTTCAACAAGATGATTAGAAGCTATTCATGATGATTCCGGTGCCAAAGCTTAAAGATCATACCTTTGCACTTGGAGAATCACGGAGTTTTGGAGCAAGTCTACTTGAAGATGAAGATCGTCAAGAAGACTTAGGTATCTAGTTTAGAGTTTGTGTTTTAGATCCATATTTGTAAAGCTTAGTATAGTTGATATGCTCAAGTGCACAAATCACACACGTTTTATGATTGAGTTTTGGTTTTCATGAATAGTTTATCAAAACAAGTTTAAATTGATATATGTATAGTTGCTTCATTCTATACATGCATGCTTAATTTTTTAAACAAACTTATTTTGACTATCCTATTCATGTTTTGGAAAATTCTAGTTTGATAAAATACAAGTTTTGTTTTTGATAAAATTGGCAAGACACAAAAATGAATTGATATGATTGATATATGTCTTGAAATTTTTATCACAAGTTTGGTTATCAAAGTAAAATGATAAAACAAGTTTTAGAAAAACAGTTTTTATTGTGATTAAAACTATTTTTTAGATTTACTGTGATTTATAGGATTTTTATTGAGTGAAAAGACCTATTTTCAAATCCCGTATCTGTGCAGAACTGAGGACTGGCTGACAGGCCAAGTCGGTCGACCGGACCGGTCGACCGCACCATAGGCCGGTCGACCGGGACGGTCGACCGACGTGCACAAGTCTGTGCACGTTTTGGAGTCTCTGGGACGGTCGACCGGGCCGGTCGACCGAGATGAGAGTTCTGCTCTCAGGATGTTTCGGTCGACCGGGCCGGTCGACCGCTATTGCCCAACGGTCACATTTTTGACCGTTGGCGGTCGACCGGGCCGGTCGACCGATGCCTGTCAGAGCTGCCAGCTCAGCCTAACGGCTAGTTTTGTATAGGGGCTATATAAACCCCATCTCTTTGGGGATTTTTGCCAAGTTTTCTAAGAGAAAAATTTTTAGTTTTCTGAAGTGTTTAAAAGAGTTTTAAAAAGAGTTTTTGGGCTTTAACTTCTCATCTCTATTTGTTTTGGGTTTTTGGAAAATCAAAGAAAGCTAGGGTTTTGGGAGATTGAATTGATTTGTTTTTTCTATCTTCTACAAGTGATTTCCCAAGAAGTTTTTCTTTGTTGCTTGTTTCCAAAAACACCTTGTTTCCACACTTGAGCTATCTTCTATCCTAAACTATTAGGATCTTGTTTTTGTGAAAAAGATAAGAGAAAAAGAAAGAGAAGTGTTTGAGGTTGTTTGTTGTAAACCTCATTGTTGTAAACACCCTTATACTTGTGAATCCCTCTTCGGTAGAGGTGATCGGGTGATTGTGTTGTGGATCCCTCTTAGGTAGAGGTGATAGTGTTTGGTTGTGAGCCTCTTCGGTAGAGGTGTGTGGATTTGTTGTTGTATTGGCTACGGGCCTTACCCCTCGGTTGTGAGGTGGTTGTTTGAGAGAGGAGTTTTGGTACTCCTAGAGTTGTAAGAAATCCTCTTTGGTAGAGGTTCCCTCGGTGGGAGTTGAGATAGTGAAAATCCTACACGGTGGTGTAGGCGGGGATGTAGAGCAAGGTGCTCGAACCTCGAACAAATCTTGGTGTTTGCGTATTGATCCATGTCTCTCTAACTCTCTCTCTCTTATATTTGTGCAAAGCATCATATTCATATCATATTATATTTGCTTGTGTTGTGCATATTTCATATTGCCTTGC
Source organism: Agave tequilana (assembly GCA_038442645.1). Lineage (NCBI taxonomy): Eukaryota > Viridiplantae > Streptophyta > Magnoliopsida > Asparagales > Asparagaceae > Agave > Agave tequilana. Next base: position 183,278 of record JAVJIF010004347.1, read on the forward strand.
ATTTATTCATATTGCTATTCATTCTTATATGCTTGGCTTGATTGTGTGTATTTTATATTGCTTGGATTGCTTGTGTGTGTGCGCCTAACATATACTCATCCAACAAGAGCTTCACATAGCACCTCAACTCATTTCAAGGGGAATCAAGGGGAGTTAGTCCAGAGCCTCGCAAGGGGAATTCGGCTACACTTGTTGTATTGTATTAGTTTGTGCATAATTTGCATTAGCTTCCGCATTTAGCGCACTTAGTTTGCATTTAGTTTCTTAGATTAGCACTTACACCTATTCACCCCCCCCTCTAGGTGTATTTCAATTGGTATCAGAGCTAATGCTCCTGATACTTAGGCTTAACATCCTAGGAGTGATCCATTTGCTTGCTAATCTACATTTGCATTTGATTGTTTGCACATATTTAGTTTATACCATGGACTTCATGACCCCACCTAGTTTTGACCCTTCCAACATTGATGTTTGGAAGTATAGGATGTCCATGTACCTAAAGACCCTAGGTTTGCATGTTTTCCTTGCGGCCACCAAGAGATGTTATCTTGGTGATTGCAATCATATAGGGGCCAATGCACAAGCCCTAGAGGCTATTAGAAGCACATTACCTAAAGATTATCTTATGTGTGTTTCTAATCTTGATTCCGCTTTTGCAGTGTGGAACAAGTTGACTACAACCACCACCTCCAAGCTTCAAGTCCAAATCCAAGAAGAGGAATCTAGTGGAGAATCCAACTCTATATGCTACATGGTCCAAGGGAATGACTCCCTTGAGGTACATTCGGAATCTCAACTAGATAGTAATGATTGTGCCAGTTCTTCAAATGATTATGTTGATCCTCATGCTTTGAATGAAGAACTTTCCATTGTTTGTGAAAAATTGATAGAAAATATAATTTGTTGAAAAAGAAGAGTCTAGGAATTGAACAAGAAAATAAGAGTTTGCATGCTAGACTTACCAATGTTTTGCAAGAGAAGGTTGAGGTCTATAATGAAGGGATTCATTAAATCTCAACTTGATCTTGCACTTAAAGAAAATAACTTTTGAAAAATAAAAATGATTGCCATGTTCTTTTGAAGAAAAATGAAAACTTGTCTTCAAAAGTTGATTTTGTTTTAAAAGAAAATGATTCTTTGAAAATTAAGATTGCTTCAATTTCTAAAGATTTGGATGCATGTTTAAAGAAAAATGAATTTTTACAAAATAAGTTTGATGCACATGTTTGCCATGCTAGTGTAGCTTCTTCATCTAGTCTACCTAATGCATGTACCTCTTCTTCTAGGATTAATGATGATATTTGTATGCTAAAGAAGAGAGTAGATTGTTTGGGCTCCACTATGAGCCAATGTGCTAAGAACCATACACGCTTGGAATCCTTGGTTCGAAAGAAACAAGTTCCATCTTCTATGCATGCACACCCTCCACGGCATACACATGCTCCTCACGGACACCATCACACCATGTATGCTCATGTGTATACTTGTACACATTGTGGTCGTAAGGGCCATCTTGCTAAATTTTGTTATGATAGATTAAATGTTTCAAATTTAGCAAAGAAATTTGTTTGGGTTAGGGAAGGGACTAACCCCCATGGACCCAATAAGATGTGGGTACCAAAGACCACCCCTCCTATTATTTTTGATGTAGGTGTGGGCTCTCACATGACGTAAGAGTGATGACACCTTGGAGTGGATGCGTTCCGGACTTAAAGGAAATCAAATGGATGCATCACTTTCAAGGGAAGGTTTGGTGGAGAGGACCACCATGTTTTGGAGACAAGGAGAGTTGCTTCTTCGGTTTTGGTAACAATCCTTTACTCCCATTTATTGTTTACATGCTTTCCATTTCTTTGCTTATAGCATGTTTTGATGTTTTATAGCATGTTTCATTGTCTATGAATTAGTATGTTCATTCCATATTTATTAGATCCTTGACATACATGTATAGTATTTGAGACACACATGCTTATTTGATTCACATTTAGTGTTCTCACCGTTTGTTTAAGCTATAATGTACATCATGAATCTAATACATGTGAATTTACATAGTAATCATCTCTTAGTTTTATCATGATGATTTTTATATTGTGTTTTGATGCTTCATGTTAAGGTTACTTGTTTAGATGTTAGTTTTCATTAAGACTAGGAATTATACTTGTACATATAGTGGGCCACAAATAAATCTATATATGTATGAGCTTGAACGCTTATTTGAACCCATTAGATGTGCTAGTATAGTCTAGTTTTGATGATTCATACATTTCAAACTTGTATTCCATTTTTGGATTTGTTTTATGATTGTGTGTTTCACTTCATGTATATGTTCGTATTGCCAAACTTTAAGATATACATGTATACCCCTTGAGTCATTTGCCTTTCATGCAAATCTATTTATAGACTCAACTGTGTTTAGGGATATGTATGTATACTTCATGTTGGACAAGACATACATATACCTTGAAATGAAAATTGCTTTTAGTAAAGATGTAGATTTTCATGTTTCATGTATTTATGTTTAACTTCATGTATATGTCTATCTAGTTCAAACTAATCTTATACATATAGATCTTTTTGAGCCACCTGCCTTCATGAATATACATTTAGTGGACTCGTTGAGTTTTGGATATGTATGTATATTTTAGCTTGTATTAGACATACATATGCCTTGAAGATTAAATAAGTAGTTTTATATGATTTTTCATGTTTTTGATGGAATTATGTTTTAAGGAATAATTGAGCTCATGAAATATTTTTCATGATTATGATCTTCACATATTATTTGTACACTCATATCTATTGCTCATGTTTTGTTTCTCATGAGGTATGCTTTATTGGTTAGAGTGATGATTATCATGTGAATTTCATTTCTTTTGTTCCATTCCTTGCTTGAAGGATTTCGTGCTAGTTAACAAGTTTTCCATTTAACTAGTTGCGGTGTTCTTCATTTTGGTAGTGATTTTCAAACAAAACTACATTTTCAAATCTATCTTTGAAAACCCCTACCATCCAAGGGCGGTAGGATGGGAGATCATGTTCATGTATGCTCTAAATTGAAAATCTTTAAAACTTGAATTATGATTGGGTGGTAGATAATATGATGTATACACTTGAACTTATTGTTATGTCAATTGGTATCATTGAACTCTTTCAATTGGTATCATTTTGATCTTCTTGTATACTCTATATGTTTTGTATGTATGTATGCTTTAAATTCCAAGTATATCAATTTCTATTGGTATCTATCTTTCATACATATATATGTTTGTGTTTATGCTAGTGCTTGAGTTTCAATTTTGTTTAAATTGATTACTTTTAATTGTTATCAAGACTATGCATGACTTTAGTTTGTATTTCATAAAGGGGGAGAAAATTTGATTTTGTATTTCAATTGGTATTTGTACTCCCACTCTTTATGATTAAAGTTGTTATTTTGAACATATGATATCAACATCAAATTTGTTTATATATTTTCAAAATGAAATATATTCTTACAATTGGTATCAAAATTTGTGTTTAGACATTCAAAATTTGTTATGTTATTTTACAATTGGTAATTTGTTATGTTTAATTACAATTGGTATTTTCAAAATTTTGTTTAAAGAAAATATTCAAAGTTTTGATTTGCATTTCCTATATGCAAGGAGAGCTTAACATCTCTCTTACATATAGATTCATGTTGAGTATATTATAAATTGAGGAGCTTGACAACTCTTCTTTATATGATATACGTGTGTAGGGGGAGCTTCACATCTCCTCTTATGCATTACATAATATGTGTTATGTGAATTGGGGCTTGTCATCCCTTCTTCATGTAATGCATATGTGTAGGGAAGCTAACTTAGCGTCTTCCTCTTCATGAATGTATATAGCATATAACATATATTGATTCTTGTTATTGGTATCAAGATGCTTCATTGACATATTTTTAATTGATATCATGTTTGTAGTCACCCCTTATTGATTTTGTTTTTTGTTTTAGACAAAAAAGGGGAGAACATTGTCTTTTATTGTTTTGTTTGACATAAAGGGGAAGAAAGATTTTTACCCCTCATTTTATCTATGGTTTTGATTGTTTACCCCTTTGTTGATGATTGACAAAAGGGGGAGAAGTATTTATGAAGTTTTATATGCATGCTTATGTTTATGCATATATTATGTTTTAATCTCAAGAATATTAAGTTTAATTGATATATAAAGTTTGCTTTGTAATTGGTATCTAGAGCTTATTTTGTTTTGAATATTCCATTTGATATCTAGAACCATTTATTGTTTATGCATACGCATGTTTCATGTTTAATATTCATTGCATATATTTATTGTTTATCCCTATGCATGAGTTAAGGGGAGCTTCCTTGAAGCTTATCTTTAATCCATGCATATATAACTCCATGAGTTTTGTCATCATCAAAAAGGGGGGAGATTGTTGGCCCAATGGCCTTCCACTCTAGTTTTGATGATGATCAACACTCATGTAGTTATGTTTACTAATATTCTTGTGTTTCTAAGTTTCAGATCATTAACAGGATATTAGGTTGGTGATTAGCTTCAACAAGATGATTAGAAGCTATTCATGATGATTCCGGTGCCAAAGCTTAAAGATCATACCTTTGCACTTGGAGAATCACGGAGTTTTGGAGCAAGTCTACTTGAAGATGAAGATCGTCAAGAAGACTTAGGTATCTAGTTTAGAGTTTGTGTTTTAGATCCATATTTGTAAAGCTTAGTATAGTTGATATGCTCAAGTGCACAAATCACACACGTTTTATGATTGAGTTTTGGTTTTCATGAATAGTTTATCAAAACAAGTTTAAATTGATATATGTATAGTTGCTTCATTCTATACATGCATGCTTAATTTTTTAACAAACTTATTTTGACTATCCTATTCATGTTTTGGAAAATTCTAGTTTGATAAATACAAGTTTTGTTTTTGATAAAATTGGCAAGACACAAAAATGAATTGATATGATTGATATATGTCTTGAATTTTTATCACAAGTTTGGTTATCAAAGTAAAATGATAAAACAAGTTTTAGAAAAACAGTTTTTATTGTGATTAAAACTATTTTTTAGATTTACTGTGAATTTATAGGATTTTTATTGAGTGAAAAGACCTATTTTCAAATCCCGTATCTGTGCAGAACTGAGGACTGGCTGACAGGCCAAGTCGGTCGACCGGACCGGTCGACCGCACCATAGGCCGGTCGACCGGGACGGTCGACCGACGTGCACAAGTCTGTGCACGTTTTGGAGTCTCTGGGACGGTCGACCGGGCCGGTCGACCGAGATGAGAGTTCTGCTCTCAGGATGTTTCGGTCGACCGGGGCCGGTCGACCGCTATTGCCCAACGGTCACATTTTTGACCGTTGGCGGTCGACCGGGCCGGTCGACCGATGCCTGTCAGAGCTGCCAGCTCAGCCTAACGGCTAGTTTTTGTATAGGGGCTATATAACCCCCATCTCTTTGGGGATTTTTGCCAAGTTTTCTAAGAGAAAAATTTTTAGTTTTCTGAAGTGTTTAAAAGAGTTTTAAAAAGAGTTTTTGGGCTTTAAACTTCTCATCTCTATTTGTTTTGGGTTTTTGGAAAATCAAAGAAAGCTAGGGTTTTGGGAGATTGAATTGATTTGTTTTTTCTATCTTCTACAAGTGATTTCCCAAGAAGTTTTTCTTTGTTGCTTGTTTTCAAAAACACCTTGTTTTCCACACTTGAGCTATCTTCTATCCTAACTATTAGGATCTTGTTTTTGTGGAAAAAGATAAGAGAAAAAGAAAGAGAAGTGTTTGAGGTTGTTTGTTTAAACCTCATTGTTGTAAACACCCTTATACTTGTGAATCCCTCTTCGGTAGAGGTGATCGGGTGATTGTGTTATGGATCCCTCTTAGGTAGAGGTGATAGTGTTTGGTTGTGAGCCTCTTCGGTAGAGTGTGTGGATTTGTTGTTGTATTGGCTACGGGCCTTACCCCTCGGTTGTGAGGTGGTTGTTTGAGAGAGGAGTTTGGTACTCCTAGAGTTGTAAGAAATCCTCTTTGGTAGAGGTTCCCTCGGTGGGAGTTGAGATAGTGAAAATCCTACACGTGGTGTAGGCGGGGATGTAGAGCAAGGTGCTCGAACCTCGAAACAAATCTTGGTGTTTGCGTATTGATCCATGTCTCTCTAACTCTCTCTCTCTTATATTTGTGCAAAGCATCATATTCATATCATATTATATTTGCTTGTGTTGTGCATATTTCATATTGCCTTGCATTTATTCATATTGCTATTCATTCTTATATGCTTGGCTTGATTGTGTGTATTTTATATTGCTTGGATTGCTTGTGTGTGTGCGCCTAACTTATACTCATCCAACAAGAGCTTCACATAGCACCTCAACCCATTTCAAGGGGAATCAAGGGGAGTTAGTCCAGAGCCTCGCAAGGGGAATTCGGCTACACTTGTTGTATTGTATTAGTTTGTGCATAATTTGCATTAGCTTCCGCATTTAGCGCACTTAGTTTGCATTTAGTTTCTTAGATTAGCACTTACACCTATTCACCCCCCCCTCTAGGTGTATTTCAATTGGTATCAGAGCTAATGCTCCTGATACTTAGGCTTAACATCCTAGGAGTGATCCATTTGCTTGCTAATCTACATTTGCATTTGATTGTTTGCACATATTTAGTTTATACCATGGACTTCATGACCCCACCTAGTTTTGACCCTTCCAACATTGATGTTTGGAAGTATAGGATGTCCATGTACCTAAAGACCCTAGGTTTGCATGTTTTCCTTGCGGCCACCAAGAGATGTTATCTTGGTGATTGCAATCATATAGGGGCCAATGCACAAGCCCTAGAGGCTATTAGAAGCACATTACCTAAAGATTATCTTATGTGTGTTTCTAATCTTGATTCCGCTTTTGCAGTGTGGAACAAGTTGACTACAACCACCACCTCCAAGCTTCAAGTCCAAATCTAAGAAGAGGAATCTAGTGGAGAATCCAACTCTATATGCTACATGGTCCAAGGGAATGACTCCCTTGAGGTACATTCGGAATCTCAACTAGATAGTAATGATTGTGCCAGTTCTTCAAATGATTATGTTGATCCTCATGCTTTGATGAAGAACTTTCCATTGTTTGTGAAAAATTGATAGAAAAATATAATTTGTTGAAAAAGAAGAGTCTAGGAATTGAACAAAAATAAGAGTTTGCATGCTAGACTTACCAATGTTTTGCAAGAGAAGGTTGAGGTCTATAATGAAAGGGATTCATTAAATCTCAACTTGATCTTGCACTTAAAGAAAATAACTTTTTGAAAAATAAAAATGATTGCCATGTTCTTTTGAAGAAAAATGAAAACTTGTCTTCAAAAGTTGATTTTGTTTTAAAAGAAAATGATTCTTTGAAAATTAAGATTGCTTCAATTTCTAAAGATTTGGATGCATGTTTAAAGAAAAATGAATTTTTACAAATAAGTTTGATGCACATGTTTGCCATGCTAGTGTAGCTTCTTCATCTAGTCTACCTAATGCATGTACCTCTTCTTCTAGGATTAATGATGATATTTGTATGCTAAAGAAGAGAGTAGATTGTTTGGGCTCCACTATGAGCCAATGTGCTAAGACCATACACGCTTGGAATCCTTGGTTCGAAAGAAACAAGTTCCATCTTCTATGCATGCACACCCTCCACGGCATACACATGCTCCTCACGGACACCATCACACCATGTTTGCTCATGTGTACACTTGTACACATTGTGGTCGTAAGGGCCATCTTGCTAAATTTTGTTATGATAGATTAAATGTTTCAAATTTAGCAAAGAAATTTGTTTGGGTTAGGGAAGGGACTAACCCCATGGACCCAATAAGATGTGGGTACCAAAGACCACCCCTCCTATGTTTTTGATGTAGGTGTGGGCTCTCACATGACGTGAGAGTGATGACACCTTGGAGTGGATGCGTTCCGGACTTAAAGGAAATCAAATGGATGCATCACTTTCAAGGGAAGGTTTGGTGGAGAGGACCACCATGTTTTGGAGACAAGGAGAGTTGCTTCTTCGGTTTGGTAACAATCCTTTACTCCCATTTATTGTTTCCATGCTTTCCATTTCATTGCTTATAGCATGTTTTGATGTTTTATAGCATGTTTCATTGTCTATGGATTAGTATGTTCATTCCATGTTTATTAGATCCTTGACATACATGTATAGTATTTGAGACACACATGCTTATTTGATTCACATTTAGTGTTCTCACCGTTTGTTTAAGCTATAATGTACATCATGAATCTAATACATGTGAATTTACATAGTAATCATGTCTTAGTTTTATCATGATGATTTTTATATTGTGTTTTGATGCTTCATGTTAAGGTTACTTGTTTAGATGTTAGTTTTCATTAAGACTAGGAATTATACTTGTACATATAGTAGGCCACAAATAAATCTATATATGTATGAGCTTGAACGCTTATTTGAACCCATTAGATGTGCTAGTATAGTCTAGTTTTGATGATTCATACATTTCAAACTTGTATTCCATTTTTGGATTTGTTTTTATGATTGTGTGTTTCACTTCATGTATATGTTCGTATTGCCAAACTTTAAGATATACATGTATACCCCTTGAGTCATTTGCCTTTCATGCAAATCTAATTATAGACTCAATTGTGTTTAGGGATATGTATGTATACTTCATGTTGGACAAGACATACATATACCTTGAAATGAAAATTGCTTTTAGTAAAGATGTAGATTTTCATGTTTCATGTATTTATGTTTAACTTCATGTATATGTCTATCTAGTTCAAACTAATCTTATACATATACATCTTTTTGAGCCACGTGCCTTCATGAATATACATTTAGTGGACTCGTTGAGTTTTGGATATGTATGTATATTTTAGCTTGTATTAGACATACATATGCCTTGAAGATTAAATAAGTAGTTTTATATGATTTTTCATGTTTTTGATGGAATTATGTTTTAAGGATAATTGAGCTCAATGAAATATTTTTCATGATTATGATCTTCACATATTATTTGTACACTCATATCTATTGCTCATGTTTTGTTTCTCATGAGTATGCTTTATTGGTTAGAGTGATGATTATCATGTGAATTTCATTTCTTTTGTTTCATTCCTTGCTTGAAGGATTTCGTGCTAGTTAACAAGTTTTCCATTTAACTAGTTGCGGTGTTCTTCATTTTGGTAGTGATTTTCAAACAAAACTACATTTTCAAATCTATCTTTGAAAACCCCTACCATCCAAGGGCGTAGGATGGGAGATCATGTTCATGTATGCCCTAAATTGAAAATCTTTAAACTTGAATTATGATTGGGGTGGTAGATAATATGATGTATACACTTGAACTTATTGTTATGTCAATTGGTATCATTGAACTCTTTCAATTGGTATCATTTTGATCTTCTTGTATACTCATATATGTTTTGTATGTATGTATGCTTTAAATTCCAAGTATATCAATTTCTATTGGTATCTATCTTTCATACATATATATGTTTGTGTTTATGCTAGTGCTTGAGTTTCAATTTTGTTTAAATTGATTACTTTTAAATTGTTATCAAGACTATGCATGACTTTAGTTTGTATTTCATAAAGGGGGAGAAAATTTGATTTTGTATTTCAATTGGTATTTGTACTCCCACTCTTTATGATTAAAAGTTGTTATTTTGAACATATGATATCAACATCAAATTTGTTTATATATTTTCAAATGAAATATATTCTTACAATTGGTATCAAAATTTGTGTTTAGACATTCAAAATTTGTTATGTTGTTTTACAATTGGTATTTGTTATGTTTAATTACAATTGGTATTTTCAAAATTTTGTTTAAAGAAAATATTCAAAGTTTTGATTTGCATTTCCTATATGCAAGGAGAGCTTAACATCTCTCTTACATATAGATTCATGTTGAGTATATTATAATTGAGGAGCTTGACAACTCTTCTTTATATGATATACGTGTGTAGGGGGAGCTTCACATCTCCTCTTATGCATTACATAATATGTGTTATGTGAATTGGGCTTGTCATCCCTTCTTCATGTACTGCATATGTGTAGGGAAGCTAACTTAGCGTCTTCCTCTTCATGAATGTATATAGCATATAACATATATTGCTTCTTGTTTATTGGTATCAAGATGCTTCATTGACATATTTTTAATTGATATCATGTTTGTAGTCACCCCTTATTGATTTTGTTTTTTGTTTTAGACAAAAAAGGGGAGAACATTGTCTTTTATTGTTTTGTTTGACATAAAGGGAAGAAAGATTTTTACCCCTCATTTTATCTATGGTTTTGATTGTTTACCCCTTTTGGTGATTGACAAAAAGGGGGAGAAGTATTTATGAAGTTTTATATGCATGCTTATGTTTATGCATATATTATGTTTTAATCTCAAGAATATTAAGTTTAATTGATATATAAAGTTTGCTTTGTAATTGGTATCTAGAGCTTATTTTGTTTTGAATATTCCATTTGATATCTAGAACCATTTATTGTTTATGCATACGCATGTTTCATGTTTAATATTCATTGCATATATTTATTGTTTATCCCTATGCATGAGTTAAGGGGAGCTTCCTTGAAGCTTATCTTTAATCCATGCATATATAACTCCATGAGTTTTGTCATCATCAAAAAGGGGGAGATTGTTGGCCCAATGGCCTTCCACTCTAGTTTTGATGATGATCAACACTCATGTAGTTATGTTTACTAATATTCTTGTGTTTCTAAGTTTCAGATCATTAACAGGATATTAGGTTGGTGATTAGCTTCAACAAGATGATTAGAAGCTATTCATGATGATTCCGGTGCCAAAGCTTAAAGATCATACCTTTGCACTTGGAGAATCACGGAGTTTTGGAGCAAGTCTACTTGAAGATGAAGATCGTCAAGAAGACTTAGGTATCTAGTTTAGAGTTTGTGTTTTTAGATCCATATTTGTAAAGCTTAGTATAGTTGATAAGCTCAAGTGCACAAATCACACACGTTTTATGATTGAGTTTTGGTTTTCATGATAGTTTATCAAAACAAGTTTAAATTGATATATGTATAGTTGCTTTATTCTATACATGCATGCTTAATTTTTTAAACAAACTTATTTTGACTATCCTATTCATGTTTTGGAAAATTCTAGTTTGATAAAATACAAGTTTTGTTTTTGATAAAATTGGCAAGACACAAAAATGAATTGATATGATTGATATATGTCTTGAAATTTTTATCACAAGTTTGGTTATCAAGTAAAATGATAAAACAAGTTTAGAAAAACAGTTTTTATTGTGATTAAAACTATTTTTTAGATTTACTGTGAATTTATGGGATTTTTATTGAGTGAAAAGACCTATTTTCAAATCCCGTATCTGTGCAGAACTGAGGACTGGCTGACAGGCCAAGTCGGTCGACCGACCCGTCGACCGCACCATAGGCCGGTCGACCGGACGGTCGACCGACGTGCACAAGTCTGTGCACGTTTTGGAGTCTCTGGGACGGTCGACCGGGCCGGTCGACCGAGATGAGAGTTCTGCTCTCAGGATGTTTCGGTCGACCGGGCCGGTCGACCGCTATTGCCCAACGGTCACATTTTTTGACCGTTGGCGGTCGACCGGGCCGGTCGACCGATGCCTGTCAGAGCTGCCAGCTCAGCCTAATGGCTAGTTTTGTATAGGGGCTATATAAACCCCATCTCTTTGGGGATTTTTGCCAAGTTTTCTAAGAGAAAAATTTTTAGTTTTCTGAAGTGTTTAAAAGAGTTTTAAAAAGAGTTTTTGGGCTTTAAACTTCTCATCTCTATTTGTTTTGGGTTTTTGGAAAATCAAAGAAAGCTAGGGTTTTGGGAGATTGAATTGATTTGCTTTTTCTATCTTCTACAAGTGATTTCCCAAGAAGTTTTTCTTTGTTGCTTGTTTCCAAAATACCTTGTTTCCACACTTGAGCTATCTTCTATCCTAAACTATTAGGATCTTGTTTTTGTGAAAAAGATAAGAGAAAAAGAAGAGAAGTGTTTGAGGTTGTTTGTTGTAAACCTCATTGTTGTAAACACCCTTATACTTGTGAATCCCTCTTCGTAGAGGTGATCGGGTGATTGTGTTGTGGATCCCTCTTAGGTAGAGGTGATAGTGTTTGGTTGTGAGCCTCTTCGGTAGAGGTGTGTGGATTGGTTGTTGTATTGGCTACGGGCCTTACCCCTCGGTTGTGAGGTGGTTGTTTGAGAGAGGAGTTTGGTACTCCTAGAGTTGTAAGAAATCCTCTTTGGTAGAGGTTCCCTCGGTGGGAGTTGAGATAGTGAAAATCCTACACGGTGGTGTAGGCGGGGATGTAGAGCAAGGTGCTCGAACCTCGAAACAAATCTTGGTGTTTGCGTATTGATCCATTGTCTCTCTAACTCTCTCTCTCTTATATTTGTGCAAAGCATCATATTCATATCATATTATATTTGCTTGTGTTGTGCATATTTCATATTGCCTTGCATTTATTCATATTGCTATTCATTCTTATATGCTTGCTTGATTTGTGTGTATTTTATATTGCTTGGATTGCTTGTGTGTGTGCGCCTACTTATACTCATCCAACAAGAGCTTCACATAGCACCTCAACCCATTTCAAGGGAATCAAGGGAGTTAGTCCAGAGCCTCGCAAGAGAATTCGGCTACACTTGTTGTATTGTATTAGTTTGTGCATAATTTGCATTAGCTTCCGCATTTAGCGCACTTAGTTTGCATTTAGTTTCTTAGATTAGCACTTACACCTATTCACCCCCCCTCTAGGTGTATTTCAATTGGTATCAGAGCTAATGCTCCTGATACTTAGGCTTAACATCCTAGGAGTGATCCATTTGCTTGCTAATCTACATTTGCATTTGATTGTTTGCACATATTTAGTTTATACCATGGACTTCATGACCCCACCTAGTTTTGACCCTTCCAACATTGATGTTTGGAAGTATAGGATGTCCATGTACCTAAAGACCCTAGGTTTGCATGTTTTCCTTGCGGTCACCAAGAGATGTTATCTTGGTGATTGCAATCATATAGGGGCCAATGCACAAGCCCTAGAGGCTATTAGAAGCACATTACCTAAAGATTATCTTATGTGTGTTTTCTAATCTTGATTCCGCTTTTGCAGTGTGGAACAAGTTGACTACAACCACCACCTCCAAGCTTCAAGTCCAAATCCAAGAAGAGGAATCTAGTAGAGAATCCAACTCTATATGCTACATGGTCCAAGGGAATGACTCCCTTGAGGTACATTCGGAATCTCAACTAGATAGTAATGATTGTGCCAGTTCTTCAATGATTATGTTGATCCTCATGCTTTGAATGAAGAACTTTCCATTGTTTGTGAAAATTGATAGAAAAATATAATTTGTTGAAAAGAAGAGTCTAGGAATTGACAAGAAAATAAGAGTTTGCATGCTAGACTTACCAATGTTTTGCAAGAGAAGGTTGAGGTCTATAATGAAGGGATTCATTAAAATCTCAACTTGATCATGCACTTGAAGAAAATAACTTTTTGAAAAATAAAAATGATTGCCATGTTCTTTTGAAGAAAAATGAAAACTTGTCTTCAAAGTTGATTTTGTTTTAAAAGAAAATGATTCTTTTGAAAATTAAGATTGCTTCAATTTCTAAAGATTTGGATGCATGTTTAAAGAAAAATGAATTTTTACAAAATAAGTTTGATGCACATGTTTGCCATGCTAGTGTAGTTTCTTCATCTAGTCTACCTAATGCATGTACCTCTTCTTCTAGGATTAATGATGATATTTGTATGCTAAAGAAGAGAGTAGATTGTTTGGGCTCCACTATGAGCCAATGTGCTAAGAACCATACACGCTTGGAATCCTTGGTTCGAAAGAAACAAGTTCCATCTTCTATGCATGCACACCCTCCACGGCATACACATGCTCCTCACGGACACCATCACACCATGTTTGCTCATGTGTACACTTGTACACATTGTGGTCGTAAGGGCCATCTTGCTAAATTTTGTTATGATAGATTAAATGTTTCAAATTTAGCAAAGAATTTGTTTGGGTTAGGGAAGGGACTAACCCCCATGGACCCAATAAGATGTGGGTACCAAAGACCACCCCTCCTATTGTTTTTGATGTAGGTGTGGGCTCTCACATGACGTGAGAGTGATGACACCTTGGAGTGGATGCGTTCCGGACTTAAAGGAAATCAAATGGATGCATCACTTTCAAGGAAGGTTTGGTGGAGAGGACCACCATGTTTTGGAGACAAGGAGAGTTGCTTCTTTCGGTTTTGGTAACAATCCTTTACTCCCATTTATTGTTTCCATGCTTTCCATTTCATTGCTTATAGCATGTTTTGATGTTTTATAGCATGTTTCATTGTCTATGGATTAGTATGTTCATTCCATGTTTATTAGATCCTTGAATACATGTATAGTATTTGAGACACACATGCTTATTTGATTCACATTTAGTGTTCTCACTGTTTGTTTAAGCTATAATGTACATCATGAATCTAATACATGTGAATTTACATAGTAATCATGTCTTAGTTTTATCATGATGATTTTTATATTGTGTTTTGATGCTTCATGTTAAGGTTACTTGTTTAGATGTTAGTTTTCATTAAGACTAGGAATTATACTTGTACATATAGTGGGCCACAAATAAATCTATATATGTATGAGCTTGAACGCTTATTTGAACCCATTAGATGTGCTAGTATAGTCTAGTTTTGATGATTCATACATTTCAAACTTGTATTCCTTTTTGGATTTGTTTTATGATTGTGTGTTTCACTTCATGTATATGTTCGTATTGCCAAACTTTAAGATATACATGTATACCCCTTGAGTCATTTGCCTTTCATGCAAATCTATTTATAGACTCAATTGTGTTTAGGGATATGTATGTATACTTCATGTTGGACAAGACATACATATACCTTGAAATGAAAATTGCTTTTAGTAAAGATGTAGATTTTCATGTTTCATGTATTTATGTTTAACTTCATGTATATGTCTATCTAGTTCAAACTAATCTTATACATATACATCTTTTTGAGCCACGTGCCTTCATGAATATACATTTAGTGGACTCGTTGAGTTTTGGATATGTATGTATATTTTAGCTTGTATTAGACATACATATGCCTTGAAGATTAAATAAGTAGTTTTATATGATTTTTCATGTTTTTGATGGAATTATGTTTTAAGGAATAATTGAGCTCAATGAAATATTTTTCATGATTATGATCTTCACATATTATTTGTACACTCATATCTATTGCTCATGTTTTGTTTCTCATGAGGTATGCTTTATTGGTTAGAGTGATGATTATCATGTGAATTTCATTTCTTTTGTTTCATTCCTTACTTGAAGGATTTCGTGCTAGTTAACAAGTTTTCCATTTAACTAGTTGCGGTGTTCTTCATTTTGGTAGTGATTTTCAAACAAAACTACATTTTCAAATCTATCTTTGAAACCCCTACCATCCAAGGGCGGTAGGATGGGAGATCATGTTCATGTATGCCCTAAATTGAAAATCTTTAAAACTTGAATTATGATTGGGTGGTAGATAATATGATGTATACACTTGAACTTATTGTTATGTCAATTGGTATCATTGAACTCTTTCAATTGGTATCATTTTGATCTTCTTGTATACTCATATATGTTTTGTATGTATGTATGCTTTAAATTCCAAGTATATCAATTTCTATTGGTATCTATCTTTCATACATATATATGTTTGTGTTTATGCTAGTGCTTGAGTTTCAATTTTGTTTAAATTGATTACTTTTAAATTGTTATCAAGACTATGCATGACTTTAGTTTGTATTTCATAAAGGGGAGAAAATTTGATTTTGTATTTCAATTGGTATTTGTACTCCCACTCTTTATGATTAAAGTTGTTATTTTGAACATATGATATCAACATCAAATTTGTTTATATATTTTCAAAATGAAATATATTCTTACAATTGGTATCAAAATTTGTGTTTAGACATTCAAATTTGTTATGTTGTTTTACAATTGGTAATTTGTTATGTTTAATTACAATTGGTATTTTCAAAATTTTGTTTAAAGAAAATATTCAAAGTTTTGATTTGCATTTCCTATATGCAAGGAGAGCTTAACATCTCTCTTACATATAGATTCATGTTGAGTATATTATAAATTGAGGAGCTTGACAACTCTTCTTTATATGATATACGTGTGTAGGGGGAGCTTCACATCTCCTCTTATGCATTACATAATATGTGTTATGTGAATTGGGGCTTGTCATCCCTTCTTCATGTACTGCATATGTGTAGGGAAGCTAACTTAGCGTCTTCCTCTTCATGAATGTATATAGCATATAACATATATTGCTTCTTGTTTATTGTATCAAGATGCTTCATTGACATATTTTTAATTGATATCATGTTTGTAGTCACCCCTTATTGATTTTGTTTTTTGTTTTAGACAAAAAGGGGAGAACATTGTCTTTTATTGTTTTGTTTGACATAAAGGGGAAGAAAGATTTTTACCCCTCATTTTATCTATGGTTTTGATTGTTTACCCCTTTGTTGATGATTGACAAAAAGGGGAGAAGTATTTATGAAGTTTTATATGCATGCTTATGTTTATGCATATATTATGTTTTTAATCTCAAGAATATTAAGTTTAATTGATATATAAAGTTTGCTTTGTATTGGTATCTAGAGCTTATTTTGTTTTGAATATTCCATTTGATATCTAGAACCATTTATTGTTTATGCATACGCATGTTTCATGTTTAATATTCATTGCATATATTTATTGTTTATCCCTATGCATGAGTTAAGGGGAGCTTCCTTGAAGCTTATCTTTAATCCATGCATATATAACTCCATGAGTTTTGTCATCATCAAAAAGGGGGGAAATTGTTGGCCCAATGGCCTTCCACTCTAGTTTTGATGATGATCAACACTCATGTAGTTATGTTTACTAATATTCTTGTGTTTCTAAGTTTCAGATCATTAACAGGATATTAGGTTGGTGATTAGCTTCAACAAGATGATTAGAAGCTATTCATGATGATTCCGGTGCCAAAGCTTAAAGATCATACCTTTGCACTTGGAGAATCACGGAGTTTTGGAGCAAGTCTACTTGAAGATGAAGATCGTCAAGAAGACTTAGGTATCTAGTTTAGAGTTTGTGTTTTAGATCCATATTTGTAAAGCTTAGTATAGTTGATATGCTCAAGTGCACAAATCACACACGTTTATGATTGAGTTTTGGTTTTCATGAATAGTTTATCAAAACAAGTTTAAATTGATATATGTATAGTTGCTTCATTCTATACATGCATGCTTAATTTTTTAAACAAACTTATTTTGACTATCCTATTCATGTTTTGGAAAATTCTAGTTTGATAAAATACAAGTTTTGTTTTTGATAAAATTGGCAAGACACAAAAATGAATTGATATGATTGATATATGTCTTGAAATTTTTATCACAAGTTTGGTTATCAAAGTAAAATGATAAAACAAGTTTTAGAAAACAGTTTTTATTGTGATTAAAACTATTTTTTAGATTTACTGTGAATTTATGGGATTTTTATTGAGTGAAAAGACCTATTTTCAAATCCCGTATCTGTGCAGAACTGAGGACTGGCTGACAGGCCAAGTCGGTCGACCGGACCGGTCGACCGCACCATAGGCCGGTCGACCGGGACGGTCGACCGACGTGCACAAGTCTGTGCACGTTTTGGAGTCTCTGGGACGGTCGACCGGGCCGGTCGACCGAGATGAGAGTTCTGCTCTCAGGATGTTTCGGTCGACCGGGCCGTCGACCGCTATTGCCCAACGGTCACATTTTTGACCGTTGGCGGTCGACCGGAGCCGGTCGACCGATGCCTGTCAGAGCTGCCAGCTCAGCCTAACGGCTAGTTTTGTATAGGGGCTATATAAACCCCATCTCTTTGGGGATTTTTGCCAAGTTTTCTAAGAGAAAAATTTTTAGTTTTCTGAAGTGTTTAAAAGAGTTTTAAAAAGAGTTTTTGGGCTTTAAACTTCTCATCTCTATTTATTTTGGGTTTTTGAAAAATCAAAGAAAGCTAGGGTTTTGGGAGATTGAATTGATTTGCTTTTTCTATCTTCTACAAGTGATTTCCCAAGAAGTTTTTCTTTGTTGCTTGTTTCCAAAAACACCTTGTTTCCACACTTGAGCTATCTTCTATCCTAAACTATTAGGATCTTGTTTTTGTGAAAAAAGATAAGAGAAAAAGAAAGAGAAGTGTTTGAGGTTGTTTGTTGTAAACCTCATTGTTGTAAACACCCTTATACTTGTGAATCCCTCTTCGGTAGAGGTGATCGGGTGATTGTGTTGTGGATCCCTCTTAGGTAGAGGTGATAGTGTTTGGTTGTGAGCCTCTTCGGTAGAGGTGTGTGGATTGGTTGTTGTATTGGCTACGGGCCTTACCCCTCGGTTGTGAGGTGGTTGTTTGAGAGAGGAGTTTGGTACTCCTAGAGTTGTAAGAAATCCTCTTTGGTAGAGGTTCCCTCGGTGGGAGTTGAGATAGTGGAAATCCTACACGGTGGTGTAGGCGGGGATGTAGAGCAAGGTGCTCGAACCTCGAACAAATCTTGGTGTTTGCGTATTGATCCATTGTCTCTCTAACTCTCTCTCTCTCTTATATTTGTGCAAAGCATCATTTTCATATCATATCATATTTGCTTGTGTTGTGCATATTTCATATTGCCTTGCATTTATTCATATTGCTATTCATTCTTATATGCTTGGCTTGATTGTGTGTATTTTATATTGCTTGGATTGCTTGTGTGTGTGTGCCTAACTTATACTCATCCAACAAGAGCTTCACATAGCATCTCAACCCATTTCAAGGGGACTCAAGGGAGTTAGTCCAGAGCCTCGCAAGGGGAATTCGGCTACACTTGTTGTATTGTATTAGTTTGTGCATAATTTGCATTAGCTTCCGCATTTAGCGCACTTAGTTTGCATTTAGTTTCTTAGATTAGCACTTACACCTATTCACCCCCCCTCTAGGTGTATTTCACTTCATGATTTTAATTACTTGTTTAGATGATGTTTTTCTTTAAAACTTGTGTTTATACTTGTACAAGTAGTTAGCTACACTTGGTTATTATGTGTTTGTGCTTTATTACTCATTTGTACTTATTACATGTACATATATAACGTAGTTTTGATGATTCCTGTATCTTAACTTGTTTTCTCTATTTTTATACATGTTTTCATAAAATGTATTTATCTTCATGTATATATTATTTTTGTCTAAAACCATTAGATATACATGTCTATCCTAGAGTCACTTGCTTTTCATGCAAATTTTTATGGATTCATTTATGTTTGGGATATTTATGTATAAATTTAGTTTCAACAAAACATACATATACCTTGAAGTGTATTTTGTTTTGATGATTTCTTACCTTTGATAAAAGAAAATTCATATGAGCTTCAATGTCTTATTTCTATGATTTTGTTGATTACATGACTCTTACACTCTATGTTTGGTGTTTACTCATGTTTTTTTATTTCATGAGCATATATATGCTTTATTGCTATTTGAGTGTCAATAATCGTGTGATTTTCAAGTTTTCATGGGATATATGACTTGTTTTTCATGTTTGAAGGAATTAATACTAGTTTTTTCAAAATTATCTTTAAACTAGTCTTTAACTTCAATTGGTAGAGTTTTCAAATTATGCTAAATATTTTCAAATCATGATTTTTGAAACCCCTACCATCTAAGGGCGGTTGGATTGGCTACCATGCCTTATATACCCTTATTGAATATTTTTTAAACTTGTGCATGAAAGGTGGTAGGTATGAGTTATACACATGATATTCATGGAATCTTATATTTATATACTCATATATATTTCTTATATATGTATGCTTCAAATTTCAACTAGTATCAATTATGTTGAGAATTCATTGCATATATTTACCGTTTATTGCTATGCATGAGTTAAGGGGGAGTTTCTATGAAGCATAACTTTAATCCATGCATATATAACTCCATGAGTTTTGTCATCATCAAAAGGAGAAGATTGTTGGCCCAAAGGTCCATCACTCTAGTTTTGATAATGATTAATGCATGTAGCTATAGTTTACTAATGATATTGTGTTTATATAGTTTCAGTTATTAATCAAGATATTAATAAATAGACAGCTTCAACAAAGGAGTTTTGGAGCTAACACATGTAGATTCAAAAGCTCGTGTGTCAAGATCGCATCTAGCACTCAGTTGGAGTCAAGCTCTTTGGATCGTGTTTAGATCGAGTCAGCTTGGAGAAGGAGTTCTAAAAGAAGACGTCGGTTTATGTTTAGTTTAGTTTGTTAAAGAGTAGAATATATTTTTGAAGCTCAAAAATATACATACAAAAAATGCACGTTTTCAAAGAATGATTTTTAACATGTTTGGTCTTTGATACTTGTTCTATATTTTTCTAAATATTTCTATCAATGTTTGGATCTTGTGTGTCATGGATAAGCATGGTTTCTATCTCCCAAAATCAAAAAACATATTTGAAAACTTTATGTTTTCTTCAAAAAGAGTTTAATAATCTGTTTTGTCCTAAGTCGGTCGACCGGGCTGTCGACTGTGCCTATTATAGGCCAGAATGGTCAACTGGAGTTCTGACAATTGGGTGTGTGCACGTTGTGCATGTTCCCGTTGACCAGACGGTCGACCAGTCCCTGGTTACGGTCGACCGACCGGTTGATCGACTGTAACTAGGTTTAGACTCTATTTGTCACGATCGACCGACCGGTCGACTGAGGGCTAACAGTTAGATTTTTTTGAATCTGATGGTCGACCGGCTAGTGGACCGCCAGTGTGCCAGATTGGCATTAATGGCTATTTTGTTTAATTAATTTTTTAAAACATATTTAATTTCAAACATGGAGAGTTGAATATTAGGGCCAATTTCTTTCTCTTTTATCCTAGTAAAACTATACTATATTTACTCTTCCTAAACCCTATATGAAGGGGTCATTAGGATTGACTTTATCACAACTGTTATTCTATTTGAAAAATCAAGTTTTGGGCTTCATGAGAAAGAGCTTTCAAGCTTCACTTTTGTGCTTTTATTTTTAAAATATACTTTAGATTTTTGGTTCTCAAAATCTCTCTTATGATTTTACTCTCACTTACAAATTCTTGAGCTTCAAATTATATTTTATTCTATAGGTTTTTGTAAGAGAGTTTCAAGAGAGAGTTTGTAGTCTTTTGATCACCCAGAGATTGTTCCATTATCGTTATGCTACCTCCAGACTAGAGGAGTGTATTGGAAAGTTGTATACTCTGAGTGGTTGTAATTCCTTCGTGTAAGGTCCCCTAGTGGAAGATCCTATAGTGGATTGGGAAATCCAAATCCTTCAAGGTGGTGAAGGTGGGGACGTAGAGCAGTGGCTCGAACCTCGAAACAAGTCTTGTTATTTGCAATTGCTTTCTTGTCTCATTCATTATTGTCAATCTATACTCATCACAACAAGATAGCAATTAAACACCTCAAATTCTTATGTAGAGGAATCACGAGGAGAAATTTAGAGCCCTTCACGGCGAATTCGGTTTCAAGTCTTGTTTTGAGTGATCGGTTGCATCATCTTATTTTATATTGTATTGAATTTTAATTGATTAGCAATACACCTATTCACCCTCCCTCTTGTTGTAATTTCAGAAACAACATTGATTTGATCTTGATTTTATACTAGTGGAGTTTCTAGCAAGGGAAATTCCTCTAACACATAATTTGGAACTTGACAGTTGACACAACTTTTTCCCCACTTCAACTTTGTTTTCAGCAAGTTTTTAAAACAAGCTTTTGAACTTCAAATCAATATCATTAGTTTCAAATTTTTGGAAAATCGAAGAAAAACAACTTTTGGGAATTTATCTTTTATCTCTAAATTTCTATATCACTTCAAGAGTTTTCCCAAGAGTTTTTCTTTGTTTTTCTTTTTCAAAATTTTTATTCACTCGCATATTTGAGCTTTTTATTGCAAATCTATCCTCTAAGATCTTATATTGTGAGATGTGTTTTATTTGTAGTCATTGGATTACCAAGTCCTGTTTGTGATCTTTGTGGTCACCAAGTTGAAAATTTTTCTTTACTTTGTGCATAGCTTTGTACTTACCCTCTTGTGTAGAGGTGTGAGAGAGTTGGAGTTGTGTACTCCCAATTGTAAGTTGTAATTTCTCGGTGGAGGTCCCTTCGTGGAAGGTCCTTTGTGGACATAGTGAAAATCCTTCTGTATGAAGGAGGGGATATAGAACGGTGGCTCGAATCTCGAAACAAGTCCTTGTGTCTGCATTTGGATCTCTCTATCTCTCAACTCTTTATATCTTGCATTGTTATTATTACTTATATCTATACATGCTTGATATTGTTGTGTGCTCACACTTGTGTTCAACCAAGAGAGCTATTGAAGCATCTCAGCTCTTAATTTTGAGGAATTATGAGGAGAAGTTTTAGAGCCCTTCACGGGAATTCAGCTTCACTCTTGGTTACACTTTGTGTGTGTTAGCATTTAATTTTAATTTTGCATTATTAGTAACTAAATTAACACCACACCTATTCATTCCCCTCTAGGTGTATTTTCAATGAGCCAGTGCTCCTGATATTCGGTTTAGCCACCTAGAAGTGATCCTCATTTTGCTAATATATTTATTTATTTTGCACACATATTGTTATCACTCATAGATTTCTTGCACCACTTAAGTTTGATGTTTTTAACATTGACATATGAAAATTTAAAATGAGTACTTACCTTAAAGCACTAAGATTGCATATTTATCTTGCCACTACCAAGAAATCATATGTTGATAATGGTAAGTATATAGAGGCTAATGAAAAAGCATTGATTGCACTTAGGCAATCACTAAGTAAAGATTATTTACCTATAGTTTCTCATTGTGATTCCGCTTTTACTGTGTGTAACACATTGATCTCTCCTAAGGGACAACCTTCACATGATGTTCAGAGAGAATCCATTGGAGATGAGTTCGACCAAGCTTGCTATATAGTCCAAGGGATTGACTCCCTGGAGATAACTTCAGACACTCATTTAGATGATTGTGCTAGCTCTTCCAATGATTATGATAGTATGTATGCACATGCTTTGAATGAAGAGCTTTCTAAGTTATATGAAAACTTGCTTTCAAAATATAAGGTTTTAAAAACAAAAGTTTTGATTTAAAGAAAAAAACGAGATATTTTTTTTTTCAGAACTCGATTTGATTTTAAAGAAGAAGGTTGAGGTTTCAAGTGAAAGGGATTCCCTGAAAACTCAACTTGATATTGTTATGAAGGAGAATGAGATTTTGAAAAATAAAAAGAGTTGGATGTTGTTTGAAGAAAAATGATGTTTTATTTTCAAAACTTGATTTTGTTTTAAAAGAGAATGATTCTTTGAAAAACAAAATTGTTTTGATTTTCAAGGAATTGGAATAAATTTTTTTTAAAAATATTTCTTTGAAAAATGATTTTATTTCTTAGCATGTTTCTATTGATTTATCTCCTAGTGATAAGAATTTAGTTTCACATGCTACTTCTTCATTTCCTTCAATTTTTTAAAATGATATCGTGTTTTGAAGAAGAGTGTTGATTATTTGGGCTCAGCTTTGAGCCAATGTCCCATTAACCGCAAGAGGCTAGAATCCATGTTTTGTAAGAAACATACTCCACATTTGCATGCACACCCTCCATGACATACACATGCTCATCATGCTCACATACATAACTCTTTATATGCTAGAGTGTACACTTGTACACATTGTGATCGCAAAGGCCACCTTGCAAATTTTATTATGATAGAATAAATGCTATAAATTTTGCAAGTAAAAATATTTGGGTTAGGAGAAGTACTAACCCCAAAGGACCTAAGAAAATTTGGATACCAAAAATCACTCTCATTTCTGATAATGTAGGTATGGGCTCTCATAAGATGTGAGAGTATTGGTGCATTGATGATGGATACGTCTGAGCTTGATGGACACTACATTGGATACATAGCTATCAAGAAAGGTTTCGTGCGAGGACCACCATGATTTGGAGATGTTGTGACTAGTTCATTCGGTTTGGTATGTTTTCATGTTTTTAGATTGATGATTTTTAGCATATCTTGGTTTTCGTGCTCATTATATTTAAATACAATACCTATTATACTTGTGATATACATTGATAGTTTTTGAGATACACCCATGTTATCTGAATTCATATCTTTTGTGCTCTCATTATAGTTTAGCTATGTATGCATATCATTGTTGTAATGGCACTTGCATTTACACTTATGATCATATTAGTTTATCTTCCATATTTTGATGTTTTGTACGTATCATGTTTTGATTACATGTTTAAATGTATTTTTTAGTAAAACTTGTGTTTATACTTGTATAATTAGTGAACTATACTTGACTGTTATGTTTAGATGCTTTATTGTTCTTCTGAACTCATTACATGTACTTGTATTACCTAGTTTTGATGATTCTTGCATTTACACTCGTATTCCTTATTTATTTTTATATCACCTTTATAAATATTTTCTTGAAAGTATTAAGCTTCATGTATATGTAATTTTTTGCCAAACTAATTGTTCTACATGTTCTATCCTTGAGTCACTTACTTTATACGCCATGTACTCTATTGTGGTCTCATTTTAATTTTGAGATAAATATGTATGCTTTAGTTCTGACAAAATTTACATACGTCTTGAAGATTGTTTAGTTTTTGATGATAATAGAATTTTTCATAATTTATGATTTCATACTTATGATCAAAGTTTCATATGGTTTTGATGATACTGAGCTCATTATCTTATCTTCATATATATGTTAGTTACATGATCTTTGTGCACTCGATATATCTTTTTTACTCATGATTTTGGATTCATAAGAATCTATATGCTTCATAGTTCTTTGAGTGTCAATTATTGTGTATTTAGCAAATTTTTATGAGATATATTTGTTTTATTTCTTACTTGAAAGATTTCGTACTAGTTTTCAAAATTACTTTAAACTAGTTTTTTATTTTTCAATTGATAGCATTTTTAACTTATGCTAAAATTATCTTCAAAAATTATTTTTAAAAACTTTTACTTTACAAGGGAGGTTGGTTGGGCAACCATGCCCTGTGTGCCTTAATGAGAATCTTTTTAAATTTGTACATGATAGGGTGGATGTTATGAGTTAAACATAATTATTATGATTTTTTATTTTTGTATACTCATGTTTTCTTATATATGTATGTATCATATTTCAATTGGTATTTAAACTGATCATACATACATATATATGATTTCTTGTGCTAGATTAACAATATTTATACATATGATATATGGCACAAATTATTTTATGCTAAGTTTGATTTAGTTATAAATGTTATTTGGTATCTTTTACAAGCTTATGCATTGATTTTTTTGATATTTAAAAGGGGAAGAAATTTTTTGATTTATTTTCAAATGGTATCTTACTTTCACTTTTTTAGAAAAATATTTTGTTTAAGAAAATATATATTTTTTCCATATTGGTATCAATTATTTACAATTGATATCTATATTACAAAATAGTTTAAAATTTTAAAAAGAATCGAAAGTATTTAATCCATATTGTTTTTCAATTGGTATAATTTTAATATGATATCCATGTTTTATATAATATTCACTTGGTATTTCTTTGGTATCAAAATGTAATTCTAATTTCACTTTCAATTGGTATTTCCAATTGACATATTTATTGTTAAAACTGGTATTTTGTTTCAATTAATAGTTTTATTTTCAATTTATTTTTACCCCTTTGTTGATGATTGACAAAAAGGGAGAGAATGATTTGAGAGTTTATATATGCATGTTTTAGTTTTATGCATGGGCGGACCAATGAGTTGACTGGGCCGGGGTGTAGCCCGGCCCATTTTTTCATATATTCTCTTAAATATTTTTCTCTTTTGATTCTTTTTAATTATTGCTTTAAATCTCTTTATATTTTAATTTTTTTTTTGACAAATTTATTCCTGACTCCGTCCCTGGTGTAGTAGAGAATATTGTTTTATTTTTTTTGACAAATTTATATAATTCATAAGCATATGTTATAAAAAATTGCAGCCCACCCCAAAAAAATTTTCTGGTTCCGCCCCTGGTTTTATGCATGTATTTTATTTTGATATCTAGTTCTTTGATATCATATTTTGGTACACTGGTATCTAGCTATAGATTGTTTGGATATACTTTTTATTTGGTATCTAACTAGAAATTACAATGAATATATATTCTTTATCATTTGGCATCTAGAGCTTATATTTCATATTCATTTGATATTAAGAGTTTGTCATGAATATATATTTTTTGTATATGTTTGGTATCTAGAGTTAATATTGTATATCTATATGATCGTTATGATTGGTATCATGCGCTTTTATTGAATATCTACATTTTTTTTTTTGCTATGCATGAGTTAAAATCCATGCATATATAATTCTATGAGTTTTGTTATTATCAAAGGGGGGAGATTGTTGGCCCAATGACCCATCACTCTAGTTTTGAAGAATATTAACTCATGAAATTATATTACTAATGATCTTTTATTTATTAAGTTTTAGATATAAGTCAAGATCATTATTGGTGTTAAGCTTCTACAAAGGACTCGAAGTCAAGTTTCGAATTTATCACGTGTTGATTCAAGAGCTCAAGTGTCAAAATCGCATCGATTACTCGGGATGAAGTCAAGCTCTTTGGATCACGTTTTGGATAAATTCTACTTGGGCAAGAAGACTTTGCTCTAGATTAATTTAGTTTAAATCTTGTGTAAGGATAGTCTAGTTTTGAATTGCTCAAGTATTCACACACAAAAGTTTACAATTTGGTTTTCGGTTTAACCATTTTGCTTTCAAGATTATGTCTATTTGGTTTATATCTTAATACAATAAGATTCATGGTTTATATATGGGCTGAATTCTATCTACAGATATTAGAGCTTTATTGTTTATTAAGAAACTTACTTCTATGTGTTTTGGTTTATTATGTATAGGGTTTTGAGTTTCAGATTATCAAGTATACATCCTTTGTTTTTATGAATAAATTTCATCAAAAGAATTTTACATGGTTTATATGTATATTGAATTTCATCTAAACACATTGATGGTTCATATATGTTTAGAAAAACTTATTTTGTTGAATCTAGCTCATATCTTTAATTTTTGTTTTTATCAAAACTTATTTTGGTTTTTATTGTAAAAAATAAGTATATATTATTTACTATGTATATTAGATTATATCCATACACATCATGCTTCAAATATGTTTCAATATCTTGTTTTTATATTTATACAAGTTTATAGGAAATCAGATTTTCATTTCAAAGTTTGGTTTTAGAAAATACAGTTTTTGGTTTTTGCCTATATTTCTTTATCTCAAAAATGGTTTAAATGTTTGTAATATGTGTTGATTTTTGATCACACATATTTGCACTTCAAAGTATTTATATGAACTAATTTTTATGGAATTTATTGGGATTTAATTGAATTTTTATGAATTTAACAAGTTAGTTTTAAATCCCTTTTAATCCTGGTTTTGGGCTGCTTTCGGTCGACCGTCGTGCACACTTGCACAACCCAATGGGCAGTCGACTGATCGGTCAATCCACTGGCTCAACCAAAAGTTTTTGATGGGGGCCAGTCGACCGGACAGTCGACCGACAGAGAGTTAAATTCTCTGTGCTTTGGGGGCGGTCGATCGGGCGGTCGACCGAGAACTCAAACAGTCAGAAAATTAACCATTGGTTGGTCGACCGAGTAGTCGACCGACAAGCCATTTGGCTTGAGTTCTAAGCCCCAATGGCAAGTTTTTGTCAAGACTATTTAAAGGGCTATTTTGTCCAGTTTTTCTTAAGATTTTCAAGAGCCAATTTTTCCCACTTCAACTGAGTTTTCAGCATGTTTTTAAAACAAGTTTTTGAGTTTCAAATCAATATCATTATTTAGTTTCAAAGTTTTGAAAATCAAAGGAAAACAAGTTTTGAGAATCTAGTTTTATCTCTAAATTTCTATATCATTTCAGAGTTTTTCCAAGAGTTTCTTTGTGTTTCTTTCTCAAAATCGTGAGGAGAAGTTCTAGAGCCCTTCACGGAAAATTCAGCAACACTCTTGGTTACACGTGTGTGTTAGATTTAGTTTTAATTCCATATTATTAGTCACTAGATTAGTGCTACACCTATTCACCCCTCTCTAGGTGTATTTTCAATTGTATGTGAGTGAACAAAGATTTTGAAAAAGAAACACAAAGAAAAACTCTTGAAAAAACTCTTAAATGATATAAAATTTAGAGATAAAAACTAGATTCTCAAAAATTAATTTTCTTTGATTTTTCTAAAACTTTGAAACTAAATAAAGATGTCATTTTAAAGCTCAAAAACTTGATTTAAAAGCTTGCTGAAAACTCAGTTGAAGTAGGAAAAAATTGGCTCTTAAAAATCTTAAGAAAAACTAGCCAAAATTGCCCTTTAAATAGGCTAGACAAAACTAGCAGTTAGGACTCAGAACCCAGGCCAATTGGCCAGTCGGTTGACCACCCAGTGGACTAGCCAACGGTCAATTTTCTAACAGTTGGGGTTACCAGTCGACCGCCCCCAAAGCACAAAGGTTTTTAACTCTCTGTCGGTCGACTGCACGATCGACCGGGCCCCACTAGAAATTTGGGTTGAGCCAGTCGGTCAACCAGTCAGTCGACCAACCATTGGGCTGTACATATGGGCACGTCGGTCGACCTGTCGGTCTACCGCAAGCAGGCCAAAACTAGGATTAAAAGGGATTTAAAACTAATTTGTTTAATCCATATAAATTCAATTAAATCCCAATAAATTCTATAAAATAAGTTCATATAAATACTATGAAGTATAAATATGTATAAAAAAATAACACAAATTACAAACATTAGAACTATTTTTGGGAAAAAAGAAATATAGGCAACGACCAAAAACTATATTTTCCAAAAACAAAACTTTCAAATGGAAATCTGAGTTTTCTATAAACTTGTATAAATACAAAAACAAGGTATTGAAACATATTTGAAGCATGATGTGTATGGATATAATCCAATACACATAATAAGTGATATATACTTATTTTTGACAATAAAAACCAAAATAAGTTTTGATAAAAACAAAACTTAAGCACATGAAATAGATTCAACAAAATGAGTTTTTCTAGACATATATGAACCATCAATGTATATGGATGAAAGCCAATATACATATAAACCATATAAACTTCTTTTGATGAAATCTATTCATGAAAACAAAGAATGTATACTTAATAATGTGAAACTCAAAACCGTATACATGACAAACCAAAACACATAGAAGTAAGTTTCTTAATAAACAATAAATCTTTAGTACGTGTAGGTGTAATCCAACACATATATAAACAATGAAACTTATTCTATTGAGATATAAACCAAATAGATATAATCTTGAAAGCAAAATGGTTAAACTGAAAATCAAACTATAAACTTTTGTGTGTGTGAATACTTGAAGAATCCAAAACTAAACTATCCTTATACAAGATCTAAACTAAACAAACCTAGACTAAAGTCTTCTTGTCCAAGTAGACTTGATCGAAAACGTGATCCAAAGAACTTGACTCTATCTCAATGATGCGATCTTGATGCTTGAGCTCTTGAATCAACACGTGATAGCTCCAAAACTTGACTTCGAGTCCACTGGAGAAGCTAAACACCAATAATGATCTTGATCTATATCTGAAACTTAATAAACACAAGATCATTAGTAACATAACTTTATGAGTTAATCATCATCAAAACTAGAGTGATGGGTCATTGGGCCAGCACAACTGGATGTAAAAATTAGATTAACTTGGGTGACAAGGGAAGGACCATTGACTTCTAGGGTCTGTCCTACGCATCAAGGAAGTTATCTTGGCATCGACGACTATGTATGTTTCTATAAAATGGATACTGCCTTTTGATGTTGGGTTCGATGTGGAGAGTTTCTCATTGAAGCTTTCCTAGTGCATGGTCTTCTCAGAAAGCCCTTCCAAGAATTCTCATGCCTCTTCCTCCATCGTCCTCATGAAGTCTCCTTGACACATGGATTCTAGCAAGATTTTAGATGTATAACCTAACCTAGAAATCAAGTTAGTGAGTAAACTATATACCTATTTTTTAGCATTGTCTTTTAGACAAAAGGGTATAAACTTAAGTCTAATAGCATCATCGTTGAGTTGTTGAATTTTTATCATAATACATACTACCTCAAATTCACTGATGAACATATAGGTGTCTTTGGAATTGGGCCAGTGAATTTGGGAAGCATACCAATGAATTGTGGCTTGAGTTAATAGTTGTTCTCACTAGCGACCATGAGTTTAATGCATAAGGGAATGTAAGATCTTGAAAGATAATATTGATCTAGGTGAATCGGTGTGAAAATAGGGTCAATCATGATTAAAATGATAGAATAAAAGCTTACTAAATGACTTTTTGAATCATGGTACCAAGTGGGTTACACTAGTGACACAGACTAAGTTAGAAGGAAACAAAAAGACCTAAGAGGTGAGAAGTCTAAGGGATGAGAATGAAAGGATAAAAATAAAAAAAATCCTAACTAAACAAATAAAAACAACCAAGTCCTTTGAACTCGGGCAATCCTAAAACACCACTTGATAGCTCCTAACTATTTCAAGTTGATTATTAGCTTATCAAATCTAAAATTAACTAATCCAACTAGCCAGATAAGTCAATCAGGAGGTTGTCAATTTTGCAATAGTCCAAATTAAGTAATCACATTTCATAATTTCTTCCTAGACGCCAATTAAACTAGGCTTCAAAGGAATAACTTACCCTCCAACTTTCTTATCCTATTGAGCTTGAGATTCTTAGGAGCCAACATCTAATTGATTTTATGTTAGGCTTGGATAATGCTAATGAAAGAAGTGATTTTTAGGCTAAGGAATGGTGATGAAATCCCCATCTTATCTTGATTAATGGATTTTGTCCTTAATCGATCAGATATGAAATGCGCAAAATATGAATGCTATAATCATTTGTGATTTTTAATCTATAT
The DNA here is from genome assembly GCA_038442645.1 of Agave tequilana. Classification (NCBI taxonomy): domain Eukaryota; kingdom Viridiplantae; phylum Streptophyta; class Magnoliopsida; order Asparagales; family Asparagaceae; genus Agave; species Agave tequilana. The sequence continues at coordinate 214,346 of JAVJIF010004347.1, forward strand.
GAATGCAAAATTGTAGGGTACATATTTGCTCCAGCAATCACCAATAGAATATAAATAAGAATGCCCTAGATAAAGTTTTTAATATTTTTTGATTTATATAAAGAAGAAAAAAATATATATATAATATAAATAAATGGCATGAAAGTTAGAGTCGATATCCAAAAACCTTCACTGTTCACAAAGTGCACATTTTTCTGAGAATTTTATGAAAGATCAAAAAGTCAATTCAATTTTAAATTCTTACATTTAATTAATAACAAGATTTTTTGCAATCTGACTTAGTTTAAGAAAGGACAATTTCTGGTTAACCTCTGACCTTGGATTACTTATATTTTCACAAAAATACTTCAACACTTTTCTCTATTTCAAAAATGCGTTTTCAAAATACTAACATTTGATTTCTTTCTTTATGAATTTTGTGGGTGTAATCTGCTGAAAACCCTCAGGAGATAAAACTCCTCCTCTAGGGAAAATTTAGAGGTTTAACGGCTTGTTGCACATGCTCAGTGCAATCGCGTCACCTGCGAAAGTGGTGTAATATTTTCTTAGTTTTTTTGTTTTGCTCGGGACGAGCAAAAGATAAGTGTGGGGGTGTGATTAGTGTTTAATTTTGCATAATTTTCATCACATTATCATATTTATTAATAATAAATTCTGCTAATAATACCTTGCTTTCTTGATTCTATGTCCATGGTGTGTAATGAAGAAGAAGACCCTAAATCACCATTTAATTGGTGATTAAAGGCCTATTAAAGATAGCCATTGACTTAGAAAGCTAATTCTATCAAAATCAGGGGCTGCAAACTAGAAACTGAGCATAAGGCCTGACAGGGGACAGACGGGACTGCGTGCGGCCCTAGTAGGGTCGCGACCCCTGCCACGTTTTGGGCCAGGGCTTGTCCCCTGGACCCCCTCTTCCCTGATGGCTATAAAACCCCCCTGGGGTTCCATAGTTTGGGATATGCAGAGTTTTAGGAGTAGTTTCATTTCCATTTTATAGTTTAGGGTAGTGTAGTATAGTTTTTTCTCTTCCTCCTCCCTTGTATTTTTTATTTCTTGTAGATCTTGTATTAGGGGAGAGAGAGAGTGGTACATGTTGGGAAGCAAGAGTGCTTGTAATAGAAGGTGACAATCTATGAAAGGTGCTCTCTTACCTTATCTTTATTTTCTTCTTTCTAATCTCTTTTACATGTGTAGCTAGTCTTTTCTCTCATGGTAACTAACTACTAACCACCAACTTGCTAACTTCTTTTATGATAATCCACATGAATCTAATAGCCTCATTTTGGCCTTGCTCTTGCAAGATCCATTGATGGCTTATGATGATGGATCTAACACTCAACTTCCTAACCACTAACAAGCTAACATTAATTTAATCCATGCTTACTTTTAGTTTTGATGGTTTAAGTGTAGCTTGAACTTATTTTGTTGACTTGGGTTGTGATGATTTACATATGGGTCATGCTTTGTAAAGCTCTTGAACCAAGGACTAGTGATGGCCAATGATACTTGTGAGGCAACTATCACTAAGAGGTTAGCATGCTGGTGGAATCATTAGTAGCTAGTAGCCGTGAGTTTTCTTTCATTTTCACTTATTTTAGAAATAAAAATAAAAATCACAAAAACTATTCTTTTCTATGTTTCCCACTTCTTCGTATTTCACCATACTTCTCTTTTCATTCATTCTTTTCCTTTCTTTTTATTCTTTAAAACTTTGAAGAACTTCTTAACAAACACGTGAATCAATCGGTAAAGCTTCTATCGCCTCCCGTCCTTGTGGATTCGACTCGTTTTAGCCTCTATACTATAACAGAAGTATCGAGGAAGCCAAAACACACACTTTAAATATCAATTTCAAAACATACACTTTTTGTGCGCGATTTTCCCCCGATCAAATTTTAGCGCCGTTACCGGGGATGGGAATGGTTTGATTTACATTTTTGTTAACTTTTCTTCTTTGTTTTTTGGTGTGCAGGTCAAATTTTAGCATTGCAGAAGTCCACACTTGCTCAAGTGTGGTCGGGTAATTTCTTATACATTCATATACTCTACTGCTAAAATTTTTTATTATTACATGTATACTGTACATAATTTTAAGAACTGAAATACAGAAATTGGATGCTTTAAAACGGTTTAGACATTTGCATCTAGGCACGTGTCATTTTTATTCCAATATACTGTATTTTATTCTTATGTTGCTGTGATACTAATAGGAGGTGTACATATTGCATTGCATATAGTTAGGACAAACACTTTAATGATTTACTCACTTTTTTGTGTTCATCTTATCTATATTGCACACTTGCACAAATTTAACTTAAGGGAAAAACCCAAAACAACATAAGGTGGGGGAAGTCATTACCCTCCCTTAGCCCAAAAATCACCTCCCCACTCACACAACCCAAGCCTTAATAAAAAATTGCTAGACGGTGGCCCCTAGGGACATCTCGAACTCATTTAGGAGATTGACCTAAGGGGAAAGTTGTTAGAATTTGACTCTTGCTAAATCGGTGTCTAAGGTTGGGGATTGAGAGACGAAACCTCCAAGAACGGTGGTTTAGCATAATTAGACCCGTTGCTCCAGCACGGATACTTCCCACTGATCTTGCCCCTATCTGGCCGATTAACTCGTGGTCAGCTTCTGACAATAGACCCCCCGTGGACAGTCTAACCAGTTAGGAGTCGTCTAGGTCTAAGTCAACCCTAGCATAGGCTTGTTTTCTTTTTTGTTTGTTTTTTTTGTTGTTTGTTTGTTTTCTTTTTTTTTGTAAATTATGAAATGGATTTTAACAACAATAATTCTTTCAATCATGATATAAATCCATATTTCACTCTGACCTCATTTGACTCGGATAACTTTGACCCGGCTATGTACAATATAAACCAACCATATATGCCGGGTTGGGATTATCCGAATCAATATGACCCATATCCCCAACCATATGACCATAATTTTCAAAATAATTTTAACTCTTCATAAATTTCATGGGGATTTACCTACTCCGAGTCAAATTTTCAACCATCTTGTCCACAATTTTCACAATATTTTTCCCCAATTTTGATCATATACTCATTTTTCCTGAACCACCAACTGAAGAAAAATCATCATTGGAAAGGAGTTTGGAAGAAGCAATAGAGGCCCAAAAACATTTGAAAATAATATGGCCTCATCATGTCCACAAAATTTCAAAAATTCATGTAGTTCTTTCCCAGAACAACTCAAAGGAAAATTATTATGGGAAAAAATTATGGAATTCATGCAAGAGACCGAGCGCATAATGCAAAATATGATTGACTTCTCGTGTCCATCAAATGTTCAAGAATCTTCCCATTTTGGAAATCCAGTTTCAATTTCATCATATCAATCTAAACATGACCAACATCCAATTCCTGATACTTTGGCAAGTTATCCTTTTCCCGAAATTGAACTTGAGCTTGAAAGTGATCCTGATGTTAGTGATCCCATTCACTTTTTGATTCAATAATGACTTCGGTATCTTTCCAGATTTTTTCTCTATTCCGGCATCAACATTGAATCATGTCCCAGTACACCGTGAAATGGAATTACCAATCTTTTATGATCACACTTCATTGTTGGAGAAAGTGTGTGAATATGACTTATTTGGTTTGGACCCTGTTTTTGAACCAATTTTGATTCTCATTATTGACTCTCGGCTTGATCTGAGTCAAATTCCCGAGTCGGTATCGGTTTTTATTCCTGATTCCTTTGACCCTAAATCCATCATCTTTCAAAATCACACATCATTGTTGGACAAGAATGTTGACAAAAATGACTCAATAATTATTTTTGAAAATTGGAAATTAGATGGGGATAATTTTTTAAATAAGATCATTCATTCAATCAACATTTTATTGGGTCATATTAGAAAGGTCATTAGTGGGTTCCTATACGATCCACGCTATTTTGATTGGGTAGCAATGCTTGGCCCAATCAGACCACTACCGGAGCCACCCCCTTAAGGTAATCTTCCTTCCCTCTCCATTTGTTACATATATTTACACATTCAACTTTCATTGAGGACCATGCATGAGATAAGTGTGGGGGAGGGTTTACTAATATAGTTAGTTTTATATTTTCTTTCTTTTACACTTCTTTTTAATTAAAAAAATCTTTTTTAAAAACTCTTTTTTTTCTTTTTATAAAACTTTTTGAATTAATAGAAATAGTTTTGATCCATTTTTAAGAAAATTAAGATTATCTTAAGAATTAGGATGACCTAAAATTATGAAATTTTAAACCAAGTCAAAATAATAGATCATGTCTAGATTATAGGATAAGAAAGTAAGATTGAAAAGATAATTTGATCTTGAATTTTTTGCCTTAGATTTATGCACTCCACACTTACACAATTTTTGGGTCGAAACAAAGACTGGAAATGTCATAAAAATATATTAAATATATATATATGATAAATATAAACCACTTATTGAAATTAGGTAATTATGCCTCAGGAAGCATGATTACTCATACCTAAAACGGTGGACAATGATAAATAATCCCCTTAGTTTTGTTGCCTTGTTTACTCGAGTCCTTAAGTCCGAGGGATGTTTTCTCATCTGGTGCCCAAAGACCATCTGGTTTGGGAGTCACCGGCTAAAGGCTCACTATCCGGGTAAATAAGAAAGCCTAAGAAAACTAAGGGAAGAAGAAAAAAAGAAAAAGAAGAAAAAAATAATATAAATAAATGGCATGAAAGTTAGAGTCGGTATCCCAAAAACCTTCACAGTTCACAAAGTGCATATTTTTCTGAGAATTTTATGAAAGATCAAAAAGTCAATTCAATTTTAAATTCTTACATTTAATTTATCACAAGATTTTTTGCATTCTGACTTAGTTTAAGAAAGAACAATTTCTTGTTAATCTCTGACCTTGGATCACTTATATTTTCACAAAAATACTTCAACACTTTTCTCTATTTCAAAAATGCGTTTTCAAAATACTAACATTTGATTTCATTCTTTATAGATTTTGTGGGGGTAATCTACTGAAAACTCTCAGGAGACAAAACTCCTCCTCTAGGGAAAACTTAGAGGTTTAATGGCTTGTTGCACATGCTCAGTGCAATCACGTCACCTGCGAAAGTGGTGTAATAATTTTCTTAGTTTTTTGTTTTGCTCGGGACGAGCAAAAGATAAGTGTGGGGGTCTAATTAGTCTCTAATTTTGCATAATTTTCATCACATTATCATATTTATTTAATAATAAATTCTGCTAAAATACCTTGCTTTCTTGATTCTAGGTCCATGGTGTGCAATGAAGAAGAAGACTCTAAATCACCATTTAATTGGTGATTAAAGGCCTATTAAAGATAGTCATTGACCTAGAGAGCTAATTCTATCAAAACTAGGGGCTGCAAACTAGAAACCGGGCACAGGGCCTGACAGGGGACAGACGGGACCGCGTGCGGCCCTAGTAGGGCCACGGCCCTGGCCGCATTTTGGTCCAGGGCTTGTCTCCTGGCCCCCTCTTCCCTGATGGCTGTAAAAACCCCCTGGGGTTCCATAGTTTGGGATATGCAGAGTTTTAGGAGTAGTTTCATTTCCATTTTGTAGTTTAGGGTAGTCTAGTATAGTTTTTCTTTTTCTTCCTCACTTGTATTTTTCATTTCTTGTAGATCTTATATTAGGGAGAGAGAGTGGTACATGTTGGGAAGCAAGAGTGCTTGTAATAGAAGGTGACAATCTATGAAAGGTGCTCTCTTACCTTATCTTTGTTTTCTTCTCTCTAATCTCTTTTACATGTGTAGCTAGTCTTTTCTCTCATGGCAGCTAACTACTAACCACCAACTTGCTAACTTCTTTTATGATAATCCACATGAATCTAATAGCCTCGTTTTGGCCTTGCTCTTACAAAAGCCATTGATGGCTTATGATGATGGATCTAACACTCAACTTCCTAACCACTAACAAGCTAACATTACTTTAATCCATGCTTACTTTTAGTTTTGATGGTTTAAGTGTAGTTTGAACTTATTTTGTTGAGTTGGGTTGTGATGAGTTACATATGGGTCATGCTTTGTAAAGCTCTTGAACCAAAGACTAGTGATGGCCAATGATACATCTGAGGGAAGTATCACTAAGAGATTAGCATGTTGGTGGAATCATTAGTAGTTAGTAGCCGTGAGTTTTCTTTCATTTTCACTTATTTTAGAAATACAAACAAAAATCACAAAAACTATTCTTTTCTTTGTTTTCCACTTCTTCGTATTTCACCGTACTTCTCTTTTCATTCTTTCTTTTCCTTTCTTTTCATTCCTTAAAACTTTGAAGAACTTCTTAACAAACACGTGAATCAACCGGTAAAGCTTCTATCGCCTCCCGTCCTTGTGGATTCGACTCATTTTAGCCTCTATGCTATAACGGAAGTAACGAGGAAGCCAAAACACACACTTTAAATATCAATTTTAAAACATACACTTTTTGTGCGCGGTTTTCCCCCGATCAGAGACCAGAGGGCTAAAAAGCTAGAAAAAGAGAGTTTTGAGTATTGTAATGCGAGATTGGAGAGGTCAAGAGCTTTGTATTTGATGCTTATTGCATAAAATTCAGAATTCTTCTTCACGATCTTGCAGCATTCAGTATAAGTTTTTCTTTAATTTTCTCTTTATTTATTTTTTTATGCTATTATTTTCTTGCATATTTGATTCCATGAAGTCATCTCTTTTCTTTTATTAGCTTCTTTTATTTTCAGCATCACCTGGAGGAGGGAGACAACAAGGAGATGAAAAGAAATGAGTTTACTGGTTCATCTTCCTCTTCCCTTCGTACCAATATCTTAATTTCTTTTTTTTACTTTGGTTATTCAAATCTTCGCAAAAAGGTTAGTATTTCTTTCTTATTTTTTCATTTACTTTATTCATATTTTTATTTTGCTTTTGCTTTCTTCTACTAGATCTTTATTATTTATTTATTTTTTTAAAAAACAAAATTTCAACCTTCATCCAAGGGATTTCTCAACTAGAAGAAGATAAAAGTGAAATTTTTAATAACTAAATTTTCAAGAACAAGTCTCTGTAGATTCGATCCTATACTTGCCACTACATACTTTGTTAAAAAGATTCTAGCAAGTTTAGGTTTCATAACTTGTACGTGATTCAACAACGATGGAGTTTTTCATGAACTTTGAAATGCGAACAGTTTTTTGGCGCCGTTGCCGGGGACTTGTGAAAATTTTTAGATTTTGAAAATCAACATCTAATCTTTTTCTGATTTAATATTTAAAAAAATAAAAAATAATCAAAAATTAAAAAAAAATTAAGAAAGTTAAATCTTAAAAAAATTTAAAATTATTTTCTTATTATTTTTCTTTCCATCCCTAAGATTTAATTTCAAATTTTCTTTTACAGGGATGTTGCATGAACAAAGGAAGACTTGCACAACAAGAAGAAGCTTGCTTGCTTATGACATATTACTTTTCTAAAATAAAATAAAAATAAATAAAAATTTGCTTGCTTCAAAGTCGTCAGAAAGGTTAGTATTTTCTAACTCTACCCACGAATCTCTTGTTAGTGGGGTTTTGGGGGTGCTTATTGATTGAATTTTGTGCTGCATTAGTGCATACTTGCATAAAAAGATCTTAAGAGTTATCCCCCCTCATATAAGGTCGGGATTTCATCACCCACTCCTTGGCTCAAAAATGACAACCGCATATAAGGTTTTTTTCCCAAGCTTGAACTAATTTAAAATCAATTAGAACTCAGCCACTAGGATTTCGAGCTCATTTAAGTGGAACTATTTTGGGAAGACACCGGTGAACACTTTCAAGCTTTCGAAGAGGAACTTCCTTGTCTAGAAAAGGTGACTTAGCTATTGCGACGGTGTCTGGCCTGGAGGAAGAACTAAATCGCTTGTTTAACAGGTTTAACCAGTGAACCCACTATCCTTCCAATCCAGTTAGGAGATGTCTAACTAGGGAGAATTCTATTCTCTTAAGATTAGTAGTTGAAGAAAAAACTAATTACCTTTAAATTAAATTCAAGATAAAAAAACACTTGATTGCAATTGATTGGTTGAGTCATCTTGTGTGTAATCTTATCTAGGATTTAGAAAATCCTTCATCAGGGCAGTACCCTGGTTCATGCGAAAGTGGGTTCGTGTTAAGGGTCGATTAGAATCCATTACTGTTTCTGACCCTAATGCAACAATGGGTGATGCTAATGAAACCAAACAAATGACCTTAAAGGATTACATGTATCCTATAAGGTCCACCTAACTTTCCTGTATCACCTTGCCAGCCCTTACGGTAAATTTTGAGATTAAATCTGGGATGATACAGATGCTTTCAGTCTTTCGAGGATTGGCAAATGAGAACTTATATCAACATGTTAGGGAATTTGAGGATATTTGTGGGACCATGAAGTATCATCAAATGATAGAGAAATCCCTAAAACTTAGGTTATTCCCCTTTTCTCTAAAAGAAAGAGCCAAATCTTGGCTTCTTTCTCTCCAACCGGGTTCAATTTCTACTTGGCCAGGATTAGCCGAAGCCTTCTATAGGAAGCTTTATCCTAAGCAGAAAACTGCTACCATATGTCAAGCCCTCAACACCTTCCATCAACTACAAGGGGAGACGTTCTTTACATATTTTGAAAGATTCAAGGATCTTTTTACTTGAGTGTCCCCATCACGGATTCGAAAAGATCCATTTGATTCAAATTCTTTACGAAGGGTTAAACTACTCGAATAAGACCATGATTGAGTCCCTTTGCAATGGAATATTCATGAGCAAAACGGCTGATGATGCATGGCAATTCTTAGAAGAGGTAGCAGAAAATAATCTAGAATGGGAGCCTGTTAGTGTTGATAATAAGCAACTTACCACCTCAACTTTCACTAACAGGGGCAGTATACATAAAGTCAACCCTAACTTTGAGAGTGATGCCAAATTGACATCAGTAGTACGAAGATTTGAAGCATTAGAATTAAGTAAGGGAGCACAATCTTCAACTCCCGAACCATCCAAGCCAGTGGTGTCTCCCGTTTGTGTCCTTTGTGACAGCCAAGACCACTTTGTTGAACAATGTCCCAGGTTGCCAATTATCAAAGCAGAGCAAGCAAATATACTCAATACATTTTGCAAGCCCAATCCCAACAACAACCCATTTAGTGAAACATACAATCCGGGATGGCAGAATCATCCCAACCTTTCACGGAACTCCCCTCAAGGACAAGGATATGGTGGATCATCATCATTTCAAGGACCATCTTCTAATAATCAATTTTATAAGGGAAATCAATTCAATGCAACACCACTTGTCCCTCCATATGTCCCTCCCAACCAAAGAAAACCATCTTTAGAGGACACTCTCCAATAATTCATGCAGAGCCAACTAATAACTAATCAAACTCAAGCCCAAATGTGTCACAAATAGGATCAGACGATAGTTAAGGTCGAGGTTTAGATAAAACAGTTAGCTGCAACTGTTAGGGAAAGAGAGAAAGGACATTTTCCTAGTCAAACTGTGTCCAACCCGAGAGGACAACTTGCTCCTCCAAAATACTCCAACAGGCTAGTTTAAAATTAGTTCTGATTAAAATCGTCAAGTCCAAGCCATAGACACTTTACAGTCAGGCAAGAGAGTGGACAACTAAGTCCAAGATCCACCAAACAATCCTAATATTATAAAGAAAAAAAAGGAACCAAAGGAGTCAACAAAGACAGATGATCAAGTTATTATTGATAATCAAGATAAATCTTTTATGTCCAAAGCCCCATTTCCTCAACGTCTTTAACCAACTAGGAAGAAAAATCACTGTGAGGGAATTTTGAAAGTTTTCAAAAATGTTCAAATCAATATTCCCTTCTTGGATGCTATTAATCAGATACCTTCATATGCTAAATTTCTAAAAGACCTAACCACGGTCAAGAGGAAAAGTTCAGTGCCTCGTGAAGCTGCATTTGTTACCAAGCATCATGTCTCATCCAGCAACCCATTGCATCAAATATGAGGATCTAGGGAGTCCAACTATTTCTGTTAGGATAGGAGATCAGGTTATGGATCGGTGTCTACTAGATTTAGGGGTAGGTGTAAACCTTTTACCCTATTCTGTGTACAAACAATTAGGTTTAGGGGAGTTACAACCCACGAACCTTATATTGCTTCTAACAGATAGGTCAGTTAAGGTCCCCAAGAAAATTATTGAGGATGTTACATTGAAGGTCGATGAATTCTATTTTCCTGCCGACTTTGTGGTCTTAGACACTGAACCAGTTAGACATCCAAGCAATTACTCCCCTATGATTTTAGGGAGACCATTCCTTCTACTGCTGATGCTATTATTAGATGTAGGAATGGAGTCATGGCCTTGTCATTTGGGAATATGACAGTTGAGCTAAACATTTTCCATACTAGTTCCCAAGCACATGTAATGGACGATCATGAGGAGGTAAACATGATTGATGTGTCGGTCAATTACACCTTTGAGGAATCTTGCTATGAAGACCCCTTGGAGAAATGCTTAGCCCATTTTGGAATGAATTTTGATATTGAGGAGTCTATAGAAGAGGTGAACGCATTGTTATATTCTGTCCCCATCATGGACACCAACCTTTAAAGACCTAAGATAGAACCTTCACCATTGTCAACATCTATTCCTGTTCCATCAATCGTTGAGCCTCCCAAGTTAGAGCTCAAACCTTTACCCGACACATTGAAGTATGTCTTCCTAGGTAAGTCAAAACCTCGCTTGTAATCATGTCATCTCATTTAGATAAGGACCAAGAAGAAAAGTTGTTAGATGTTCTTAAGGAACATAAGGAAGCCATAGGATGGACCATAGCAAACATCAAAGGAATTAGCCCCTCTGTAATAATGCACCAAATTCATCTTGAAGAGAATACCAAGACCTCGAGAGGACCATAGAGGCGTTTAAACCCTATTTTGAAAGAGGTGGTAAGAGCGAAGATAATAAAATTATTAGATGCGGGTATCATTTACCCTATCTCTGATAGTTAGTGGGTTAGTCCAATACAAGTTGTACCCAAAAAGTCCTGAGTCACAGTTGTTACTAATGAGAATAATGTGTTGGTTCCAACTCGTGTTCAAACTAGTTGACGAGTGTGCATAGACTATAGAAAACTCAACTCTATGACTAGGAAAGATCATTTTGCTCTGCCTTTCATCGACCAAATGTTAGAACGTATTGCCGGGCACGCATACTATTCCTTCCTCGATGGTTTAACCAAATCCACATTGCTCGTGAGGACCAAGAGAAACGACATTCACATGTCCGTTTGGCGCATTTGCATATCGTCGCATGCCCTTTGTGCTATGCAATGCACCGGCTACTTTTCAGCGGTGCATGTTGAGCATCTTTTCAGATATGGTTGAGCGATTTCTAGAGGTTTTCATGAATGACTTCTCTGTCTTTGGGTCTACTTTTGATGAGGATTTATATCATCTATCATTGGTATTGATAAGATGCAAGGAGAAGAACCTAGTTCTTAACTGGGAAAAATACTATTTCATGGTGAAATCTGGGATTATCTTAGGACACATTGTTTCTGATAGAGGTATAGGTTGATAAAGCTAAGGTAGAGCTAATCGCCAAATTACCACCTCCTAGAATTGTTCGGGTGGTGCAATCTTTCGTAGGCCATGCTGGATTTTACCGCCGCTTTATCAAAGATTTTTTCAAAATCTCCAAACCTCTTTGTGATCTTCTAGCAAAAGATATACCTTTTGAGTTCACCCCTTCTTGTTTGGAAGCCTTTGAAAGGCTAAAGACCGAGTTAAGCTCAGCACCCATCATCCGACCACCTGATTGAATTTCCCATTTGAGGTGATGTGTGACGCTTCTGACTATGCTGTGGGGGTTATCCTAGGCCAATTGTTGGCCCAAGGTTACAATCACCCATTTTAGTGTGTTTTGATGATTACAAAACATATGTAGTTATTTGTACTAATCATGTTTGTTGTTTTAGTGTGTTTCAGGGTTTTAATGATTCTAGGAGTTCTTCCCTAAAGGAAGGTGGTTTTTGACTCAAGTCACCTCATTTCGGGCTCAAGTATCAAGCTTGCAAGATCATATGGAGAAGCCCACTTGAAGATCTTGTAGTCCTTTAGAACCAATGTAAGATATAGTTCGTTAAAATTTAAGGTTGTAGAATATGGTTCTAGGGGACACATACACATTTTCAAAATACAAGTTTTAGTATTTGTTTTTAAGTTTCATTCCTTGATAAATATACATGATTCCAATTTTTACAAAAATGTATATCATGTTTAAATCATGTATGTTTATCCTTCCAGCATGATACTTAGTCATATATCCATTTAAAATTATTTCACAAAATTTTCCAAGTCCAAAAATTTCTTCCCAGTTTTTCTGTTTCAGGCTGGAACGGCCGACCGGACCGGTCGACCGGATCCTGTGTCCAGGACGTGCACGCTCGTGCACGTCTGTCGGTCGGCCGACCGCTAGAAAACATCTGCTCTCTATTTTTTGTCGGTCGGCCGACCGGTCGATCGCCTTCGCAAAACTGTGTTTTCTTTTTGAGGCCGGTCGACTGGTCGGTCGACCCGAGCCCAACGGCTATATGCCAGCAGGGCTGACGGCCGACCGGACCGGTCGACCGCCAAGCCTGCCAGCTGCCAACGGCTCTTTCCTCTTTGGTGAAATTCTAAAATCTTTTTTAGGACTGCTTTTGTGGTAGAGTTTTTCTGGGTATTGTGGTTTATTTTCTGATCAAATAAGCTTAAATTAAAAGAGTTTTAATCCCTTCCTCTCCCTATAAATAGAGGAGATAGGTCTCTTGCAAAAACACCAAGAAATATACCTAGTTTTCAAAGTTTTCAAAAGAAAAGAAAAGTTTCAAAAGCTCTCTATTTTCAATTCATTCTTGGCTTTGTTTTTCAATTGTGCTAGCAAGAAAATTTCATTTACAACTGAGTTTATTTCTCACTACACTTCTAGAGCCAAAATTTCAATCCTCATTCTATAAGGAAATTGTAAAGAGAAGTGTTGTAAAGAGTTTGTGATCTTTATTGAGATCACTAGGTTACTTGTTCCTTTTTGTTGCTCTTGTGAAGATAACTCTTTGGTAGAGTTCTTGTAAGTGGTGGAGTTCGGTACTCCGGGTCTTCGGTAGACGTGTAAAGTCCTCGGTGGATAGTGGAAACCCTTCACGGAGGTGAAGGCGGGGAGTAGAGCGGTGGCTCGAACCTCGAAATAAATACTCGTGTTTGCGATTGCCTTTTACTCTTGCTCTCTATTTCGCTTTACTTTCAAATTGCTCTCTATTACTTATTGTTTCTAGTTTTTGATATTGCTTCATTTACTTGTGATATATCTAGTGTGCACTTCATCATTGCCTATTATTCATTCATTGATATTTCTGTCGATCAAATCTCATACAACAAGATTGCATTGCGCACCTCTAACTCATATCTAGAGGAATCATGAGGAAGGAGTTCAGAACCCTTCACCGGGTATACGGCTCCTAGTCTTGTTTTGAGAGATCGTTGCATCATTCATCCATACTTGTTTTAAAAAGTTAGTAGATTAGCATTTACACCTATTCACCCCCCTCTAGGTGTTTTTCAATTGGTATGAGAGCTTGGTCTCTAGGCTCTTGGCTTAACAACCTTAGAGAGATCCTATATTTGCTAATCATTTCATTCATTTCCACTTAGTAAATATGGCCGATGGAATTAAGACCCCTCCTAAGTTTGATGGACTTAACTTTCCCATATGGAAGGTTAAGATGACCGTTTTCTTACAATCTCTAGGAAGTCGAGTTGCAAAGGCCGTGACCAAACCCTTTAGTGCACCCCCCAGTGATGAATCCACTTGGTCCGAAATTGAGACTAAGGAGTTTGATGCCAATGCTAGGGCTCATTATGCACTACTTCAAGCCCTCAATGATGATGACATTTCTAGAGTCATCCATTGCAAATACGCATTTGAGATTTGGATACAATTGCTAGTAACACATGAGGGGACTTCACAAGTGAAGAGGGCTAAGATAGACCTTCTTCGGTCCCAATATGAGAAATTTTGCATGCAAGAGAATGAAACCATAGATGATATGGTTACAAGATTTACTAAGATCACTAATGGACTTTCTTCTCTAGGTGATGCTATCGACAATGACCAAAGAGTTAGAAAGATCATCCGAGCTCTCCTCCTTCATGGGAAGTAAAAGCAACTACCTTGAAGGAACTCAATGACAAGGAGGAGATGGAGCTAATAGGTCTCATTGGGAACCTCAAAACCCATGAGATGGAGAGAAAAGCTAGGGAGGACATGGCTCCTTCCAAGAAGAAAACAATTGCCTTCAAGAGTCAATCCATACACTCCGACGAAGAAGAAGAAGAAGAAGATGACGAAGAGCTCTCACTTCTTGTGAAGAACGTTCGGAGGATGTACAATAAGGCTAAGTTTCAAGGAAGAAGGAGATGGCAAGGAGGCAAAGAAGAAATTGCCAAAGACCGGGTCACATTGTTGCGGAGTGCCTGGATAAAGTAAAGCCCTCCACATCAAAGAAGCCTTACAAGAAGAAAACTTTGAAGGCTACTTGGGATTTCGAGAGTGAATCTGAGGAGGAAATCGACACCGCCAACATGTGCTTCATGGCTAATGAAGCACAAGCAAGGTAACCACTTTCACTTCTCTTAATGATGAACTTTCCATTGATGAATTAGGAGAAGCTTTTGTAGAATTATCACATAACTATGATTTTCTAAAGAAAAAGTATTTAAAAATGAAAAAGGAAAATGAATCTCTTAATCATCAAGTTTTTACTCTTTCTAAAGAAAAAGATGAATTACTTTTCACTCTTGTTTCCACCCAAAAAGATTTTGACAAATACAAGATTTCTTGCAAAGGTAAATTTTCACAAGTTGATAAAAATGAAATTACCATGCTAAAAGAGAAAATTGATTCTTTAGGAGTAGTTTTAAAAAAAAATGTGAATTTAACAAAATAGACTTGAGGCTATGTTTCCTAAGAAACAAGCCCCTAAGAAACAATCTTATGCTCACACTCATGCTCATGCTCATGCTCACACCTCACAACCTCTACATCATGCAAAACCTCCAAAACATGCTCACACTTCACACACACATCATGCATTCATGTATGGTAAAGTGTATTCATGTTCATATTGTGGCCGTAAAGGACACTTAGCTAATTTTTGCTATGATAGACTAAATGCATCTCGTCATAATGTTTGGGTTCGAAACACTAACTTTCAAGGACCCAAGAAAATTTGGGTACCAAAATCAATGAATTTGTTAAATGATGTAGGTACCGTCCAAGGCCCAACGAAGTAGAGGGTTGTGGTATCTTGATAGTGGTTGCTCAAGGCACATGACTTGGGACATCAACAACTTTGCAACCCTATCAAGATACCATGAAGGTGGCACCGTCACCTTCGGAGATGATGCCAAGGGTAAATCATCGGTATTGGTAATGTTAAACTTGGTATATCCCCTTTAATAGAAAATATAGTTTTAGTTGATGGCCTCAAGCATAATCTCTTGAGTGTTAGTCAACTTTGTGATAAAGATTTTGATGTTATTTTTGATAATGTAGTTTGTAAAGTTATTGATAGAATATCTAATACTTGTGTATTTTTCAGTTTCGTGAAAATAATGTTTATATGATTGATATGTCTAATATGTCTTGTAATATTACTTGTTTAAAAGCCCTCGATGATGACTCTTGGTTGTGGCATAGAAGATTAGGCCACATTCTTTTGACCATATATCTAGGTTAAACACAAAGGAAATAGTGAAAGGTATTCCTTACTTGAATTTAAAAAGGACCGGGTTTGTGACTCATGTCAATTTGGGAAACAAACCAAGTCTTCTTTCAAGTCAATCAAGGATATCATGACATCACGTCCCTTGGAGTTAATCCTTATAGATTTATTTGGTCCTACTCAAACCAAAAGTCTAAGTGGGAATCGTTTTGCATTTGTTTTGGTTGATGACTTTTCACGTTTTACTTGGGTTTTCTTTTTGGAACATAAAAACCAAGCCTTTCACATTTTCAAGCCTTTAAGAAAAGAGTTGAAAAGGAAAAAGATACTTCAATTTTAAGAATAAGAAGTGATAGAGGAGGTGAATTCATTACCTACCCTTTACCACTTTTTGTGAAGAACATGGAATTAAGCATGAACTATCTTGTCCTAGAACTCCACAACAAAATAGAGTAGTTGAACGAAAAAATAGAACTTTACAAGAGATGGCTAGGACAATGCTTAGTTAATATGGTCTCCCACATTATTTGTGGGCCGAGGCCGTTAATACATCATGCTATATATCAAATCATGTTTTCTTATGCAAAAATACTTCAAAAACTTCTTTTGAGATTTATTTTTTTAGAAAACCAAATGTCTCTTATTTTAAAGTTTTTGGATGCAAGTGCTTTGTTTTAAATACAAAAGATAATTTAGGTAAATTTGATGCTAGATCTTATGAGGCTATTTTTGTTGGTTATTCTAATACTAGTAAAGCTTATAGAATCTTCAATAGATCATCTTTGACTATTGAGGAATCTATACATGTTAAGTTTGAAGAATCTAATTCGTTTGTTAAGAATGTTGTAGAAATAGATTCTTTGGATGAAGACTTGGAGAAGGTTACCTTGGAGGATTCACCTACTATTGGAGGCAAGCCAAAGGATGATGAAGGGAGTGAAGCTAAAGTAGAAGAGGCTCAAGGAAATAAAATCAAACAATTGAAGTAGAGCCTACTCAACAACTTCCAAAGGATTGGAGATACAATCCACATCATCCCAAGGACCTCGTTATAGGTGAAGTATCTAAATGGGTAACCACTCGCTCTAAACATCATGATTTTTGTGGGCACTATGCATTTATTTCTCATGTTGAACCCAAGAACGTCCTCGAAGCCGAGGCCGATTCATATTGGTTGCTAGCCATGCAAGAGGAGCTCAATCAATTTGAGCGCAACCAAGTTTGACACCTTGTTCCTAGGCCCCACGATAGACCAACAATTGGTACTAAGTGGATCTTTAAGAACAAGTTGGATGAATCGGGTAACGTTGTTAGGAATAAAGCTAGGTTAGTTGCCCAAGGTTACACTCAAATCGAAGGAATCGATTTGAAGAAACCTTTGCACCCGTAGCACGGCTTGAAGCCATACGGATGACACTTGCATTTGCATCATATAAAGATTTTAAATTGTTTCAAATGAATGTTAAAGTGCTTTTCTAAATGGTTTTATCGAAGAGGAGGTGTATGTTGAACAACCCCCGGGTTTGTTGATCCTACACATCCGGATTTTGTTTTTAAATTAGACAAGGCTCTTTATGGTTTAAAACAAGCCCCTAGGGCTTGGTATGAAAGACTTTCTTTATTTTTAATTTCAAATGGTTTTAAGAAAGGAAAAATTGATACTACCTTGTTTACAAAACATATAGAAAATGACATTCTTATTGTACAAATTTATGTGGATGATATTATTTTTGGTTCTACTAATGAATCTTTTTTGAGTCATGCATGAAGGATGAATTTGAAATGTCTATGATGGGGGAGCTCAACTATTTTCTTGGTCTCCAAATCAAGCAATAGAAGGATGGGATCTTCATCAATCAAGCCAAGTACACAAAGGAACTAATCAAGAGGTTTGGGCTTGAAGGAGCTAAAGTGAGCAAAACTCCCATGGCAACAACCACAAAGCTTCATAAGGATGAACAAGGTAAAAGTGTAGACATAAACTTTATCGTAACATGATAGGTAGCTTGTTAAATTTAACGGCTAGTAGACCGGATATTATATTTTCCGTTTGGCTTTGTGCTCATTTTCAATCATGTCCGAAAGAGTCTCATCTAATTGCAATTAAACGCATAATTAGATACCTTAAGAGCAGTATTGAAATGGGTTTGTGTTGGCCCAAAGGCCTTCCACTCTAGTTTTGATGATGATCAACTCATGTAGTTATATGTTTACTAATAATCTTGTGATTTTAAGTTTCAGATCTTTAGCAAGATATTAGTTGATGATTAGCTTCAACAAGGAGTTTTGAAGCTTATCATGGTGATTCCGGTGCTCAAGCTTCAAGATCTTTCCTTTGCACTCGGTGGATCACGCGTTTGGGAGCAAGTCTACTTGAAGATGGAGGTCATAAAGAAGACTTAGGTATCCTAGTTTAGATAGTGTGTTTTAGATCCATATTGTAAAGCTTAGTATAGTTGATATGCTCAAGTGCACAATACACACACGTTTCATGTTTTGGATTTGGTTTTCATGAATATTTTGATCAAAACAAGTTTACATAGTTTATATGTATAGTAGATGTATTCTTTCTATACATGCATGCTTAATCTTATTACACAAACTTATTTTGACTTTCCTATTCATGTATTGAAAAATCCAAGTTTGATAAAATACATGTTTTTGGTTTTTGGTAAAAATGATTAAGAAACAAAAATGGTTTCATATGCTTGATATTTGAGTAGAAATGTTTATCACATGTTTATATATCAATGCAATATGGTAAAAAACATTTTTGGGATTTTTACAAGTTATTAAAAGAATTTTCAAAACATGTTTTAACCCAGATTTTGACCCAGACCTGTCGGTCAGGCCAGGCGCGTCGACCGAGCGATCGACCGAACCATGGGGCCGGTCGACCCGTACGGTCAACCGACGTGCACAGAGCCGTGCACGTCTGACACGCAGTGGGACGGCTGACCGGGCGGGTCGACCGTAACTGAGAGCGGTGCTCTCTGTTTATTTCGGTCGGCCGGACGGTCGACCGGTTTGCTCCAACGGTCAGATTTTTGACCGTTGGCGGTCGACCGGACGGTCGACCGTAGGTTTGTCAGATTGACAGATCAGCCTAACGGCTAGTTTCTGGTTTGGCCTATATAAACCCCATTTCTCTAGGGTTTTGGCTAAGATTTTTAGAGCTGAAAATACCAGACTTTTTCTATTGTTTAAAAGAGTTTTAAAAAGAGTTTTTGTGCTAAAAAGATTTATCTTTGTATTGTTTTGGGTTTTTGAAAAATCAAAGAAAAATAGAAAATTGGGAGAGTTGTTTTGTTTTTCACTTATATCTTTTACCAAGAGTTTTTTCCAAGATTTTTCTTTGAGTTATTGTTTTCCAAACACCTAGTTTTCCACATTTGAGCTATATCTTCTATCCTAATCTATTAGGATCTTGTTTTGTGGAAAAGAGATAGAGTTTGTGGTCTTTGTAACCACTTGTTGTAAACCCTCCTTTACTTGTGAATCCCTCTTTGGTAGAGGTTGATCGGAGTGGTATTTGGATCCCTCTTAGGTAGAGGTGATTGTATTTGTTGGCTACGGGCCGTATCCCTTTTCGGTAGAGGTGGATTGTGGTTGTATTGCCTCGATGGCATTGTAAGGTTGAGAGAGGAGTTTGATACTCCTATAGTGGATTAGAAATCCTTCACGGTGGTGAAGGCGGGGATGTAGAGCTGGGTGCTCGAACCTCGAAACATATCTTGTTGTTTGCGTTTGATCCACTTGTCTCTTTTACTCTCTCTCTCTCTTTCTTTTTATTTAGCAAAGCATCTTCAATCAGTACATTCATCTTGATTGCTTGCATTTGTACCTTGCATATTTCATATTGCTATATCTCGTGTATGCTTGGTTGTTTGTGTGTGCCTCACTTATACTTAACCACAAGAGCTTCACATAGCACCTCAACCCATTCAAGGGGAATCAAGAGGAGTTAGTTCAGAGCCCTTCACGGGGAATTCGGCTACACTTGTGTGTTGTATTAAGTGTGTTGCAATATTTGCATTAGCTTCCGCATTTAATTTAGAGCATTTAGTTTCTAGATTAGCACTTACACCTATTCACCCCCCCTCTAGGTGTTTTTCAATTGGTATCAGAGCTTGTGCTCCTGATATTAGGCTTAACATCTTAGGAGTGAGATCCTTTGTTTGCTAATCTTGTTTGCATTTGCTTGTTTGCACACTCATATAGTTTATGCCATGGACTTCATGACCCCACCTAGTTTTGACCCTTCAACAGTGTTGTTTGGAAGTATAGGATGTCCATGTACTTGAAGACCCTAGGTTTACATGTCTTTCTTGCCGCTACCAAGAAATGCTATCTTGGTAATGGTGATCATATAGGGGCAATGCACAAGCCCTAGAGGCTATTAGAAGCACATTATCAAAAGAATATCTTTTACATGTTTCTAATATTGATTCCGCTTTTGCAGTGTGGAATTTGTTGACAACCACAACCACCACCTCCAAGCTTCAATTGCAAATTCAACTGGAGGAGTCTAGTGGAGAATCTGATTCTCAATGCTTCATGGTCCAAGGGAATGACTCCCTTGAGGTACAATCGGAAACCCACTTAGATAGTGATGATTGTTCTAGTTCTTCGTGTGAGAAATATGATGCCCATGCTTTGAATGAAGAACTTTCAATTGTGTGTGAAAAATTAATTGAAAAATATAAGATTTTGAAAAAGAAAAGTCTAGGAATTGAAAAAGAAAATAAAAGTTTGCATTCTAGACTTGATGTTGTTTTGCAAGAGAAAGAGGAGATTTCTAATGAAAGGGATTCATTAAAATCTCAACTTGATCTTGCACTTAAAGAAAATGATCGTTTGAAAATAAAAATGATTGTAATGTTATTTTAAAGAAAAATGAAATCTTGTCTTCAAAAAGTTGATTTTATTTTAAAGGAGAATGTTGCTTTGAAAAATAAAATAATTTCTATTTCAAACAAGTTAAATGTTTGTTTAGAGAAAAATAATGTGTTGCAATATAAAATTGATTTTTCATGTTGCCATGCTAGTGTAGCTTCTTCATCTAGTCTACCTATTGCATGTACCTCTTCTTCTAGGATTAATGATGATATTTGTTTGCTAAAGAAGAGAGTAGATTGTTTGGGCTCCACCTTGAGCCATTGTGCCAAGAGCCATACACGATTGGAATCCTTGTTTCAAAAGAAGCAGGTTCCATCTTTTCATGCACACCCATCACGGCATACACATGCTCCTCACGGACACCATCACACGTATGCTCATGTGTACACTTGTACACATTGTGGACGTATGGGCCACCTTGCTAAATTTTGCTTTGATAGATTACATACTTCAAATTTAGCAAATAAATTTGTTTGGGTTAGAGAAGGTACTAACCCCCATGGACCCAAAAGAGTATGGGTACCAAAGACCACCCCTCCTATTTGTGTTGTAGGTGTGGGCTCTCACATGACGTGAGAGTTGCCGTATCTTAGAGTGGATGCGTTCCGAGCCTAAAGTTTATAAATTGGATGCATCACTTTCAAGGGATGTTTGGTGGGAAGACCACCTTAGTTTGGAGATCTAGAGCGGTGCCCTTATTGATTTTGGTATCGAATATCTAACTCCTTGTTTATATTAGCATGCTTTTCATGTCCATTGATTTATAGCATGTCATATTTTATGGTTCATTATACCTATGCCATGTTAATTAGATTAGTAATATACATGTCTAGTTATTTTGAGACACCCATGTTCAATATGGATTTATATTTATGTGTTCCCACTTTAATGTTTGAACTAATATGTATATCCTAGATCTAATACATATGCATTTACATAATGACCATATGAATGTTTATGATTTGTATTTCACATTTTTTGATGTTTATAGATTATTGTGAAAATATCATGACTATTAGATCATTGACATACATGTATAGCATTTAGAGACACCCATGTTTTATATGGACTATTATTGTGTGTTCTCGTATTTGTTTAGCTATCATGTTTATCATAGGTTTAATAACATGTAAATTTTCTTAATAATCATGTTTAAGATTTATCATGATGATTTTTATCATGCTTTGATGCTTCATGACTTGAATATTTGTTTAGATGTTAGTTTTCATTAAGACTAGGATATATACTTATGCATATAGTGGGTAACAAATAGATCTATATATGTTTGTGCTTGAATGCTTATTTGTACCCATTAGATGTGTTAGTATAGTCTAGTTTTGATGATTCATGCATTTTAAACTTGTATTCCTATTTTTGGATTTGTTTTATGATTGTGTGTTTCATTTCATGTATATGTGCATTTTGCCAAACTTTAAGATATACATGTATACTCTTTGAGTCATTTGCCTTTCATGCAAATATATATATATGGACTCAATTGTGTTTAGGATATGTATGTATACTTATTGTGTTGACAATTCATACATATACCTTAAAATGAAATTAGTTAATGAAAATTCAGTTTTCATGTTTTCTTGTTTGATGTTTTACTTCATGTATATGTCCATCTCATTCAAACTATTGATTATACATATACATCCTTTTTGAGCCACGTGCCTTCATGCATATATCTTTGTGGACTCGTTGTGTTTGGATATGTATGTATATTTTAGTTTGCATTAGACATACATATACCTTGAAGATTGAATATTTTTTGTGTGATTTCGTGTTTCAAGGAATATTGAGCTTAATTGCAAATTTCATAATGCCATGTTCCACATAACACTTGTGCACTCACTTTATTTAATGTTTTCTCATGAGTATGTTTTCATGAGTACTATATGAGCTTTATGGATTTAGAGTGTCTTAGTGCCATGTGATTTACATGTGTTTTTATGAAAAATTATTTGTTTTTATTCCTTGCTTGAAGGATTTCGTACTAGTTAACAAACTTTCCATTTTAACTAGTTCGTCTTCGTTGTGATATGAGTTATACCATGCTTCTATTGTTGTTTCAATTGGTATCAATTTTGATCATTTTTGTATACTCATATGTTTTATGTATGTATGCTTTCAAATTCTAATGGTATCAATGTCAATTGGTATCTATTTTCCATACATATATATTTGTTTATGCTAAGTTTGAAAACGTAATGATTATAATGTTTCAATTGATTTAGTTTTCAATTGGTATCTTATTTCAAGCCTACGCATGTTCTTAGTTTGTATTTCATAAAGGGGGAGAAAATTTGATTTTGTCTTTCAATTGGTATTTGATTCTCACTCCCTTGCTTTATGATAAAATATAGTTTCTAATTGGTATCATTTGCTTAAAAAGAAAATACTTTCTTTTGATATCAAGATGTTTATGTGTTAAGTTGGTATCTAAAAATTTTGTTTTAAGAAATATTCAAAAGTTTTGATTTATATTGCCTATATGCAAGGAGAGCTTAACATCTCTTCTACATATAGATTCATGTTGAGTGTATCTTGTATTGAGGAGCTTGATAACTCTTCTTTATGTGATACACATGTGTAGGGGGAGCTTCACATCTCCTCTTATGCATTACATAATATGTGTTATGTGAATTGGGGCTTATCATCCCTCTTCATATAATGCATATGTGTAGGGAAGCTAACTTAGCGTCTTCCTCTTCATGAATGTATATCGCATATATCATTTATTGTTTGGTTTATGTTCACTTTCAATTAGTATCAAGATGCACTTCATTGACATATCAGTTTCATTTGGTATCATATTTAAGTGTACATATTATGATTTGTTATTTACCCCTTATTTATATTACTTTTGTTTTAGACAAAAAGGGGGAGAAAAGGTTGTTTTTGTGCTTTTACCCCTTTGTTGATGATTGATAAAAGGGGGAGAAAGATTTTGAGTTTATATACATGCTTATGTTTTTGCATATATTATGATTTTAATTGGTATCTAGAGAGCATGTTTTGTTTTGAAAGTTTCAATTGGTATAAGAGCATGTTTATTGTGAATATTTCATTGGTATCTAGAGCATCTTGTTTATATGCATTACCATTCATTGCATATTTATTATTTGCTTAACTTTAATCCATGCATATCTAGAGCATCTTGTTTATAAGTTTCAATTGGTATAAGAGCATCTTGTTTTTAGCATCTTGCTTATGCATGAGTTAAGGGGAGCTTCTTTGAAGCTTAACTTTAATCCAAGCATATATAACTCCATGAGTTTTGTCATCATCAAAAAAGGGGAGATTGTTGGCCCAAAGGCCTTCCACTCTAGTTTTGATGATGATCAACTCATGTAGTTATATGTTTACTAATAATCTTGTGATTTTAAGTTTCAGATCTTTAGCAAGATATTAGTTGATGATTAGCTTTAACAAGGAGTTTTGAAGCTATCATGGTGATTCCGGTGCTCAACCTTCGAGATCTTTTCTTTGCACTCGGTGGATCACGCGTTTGGGAGCAAGTCTACTTGAAGATGGAGGTCATCAAGAAGACTTAGGTATCCTACTTTAGATAGTGTGTTTTAGATCCATATTGTAAAGCTTAGTATAGTTGATATGCTCAAGTGCACAATACACACACGTTTCATGTTTTGGATTTGGTTTTCATGAATATTTTGATCAAAACAAGTTTACATAGTTTATATGTATAGTAGATGTATTCTTTCTATACATGCATGCTTAATCTTATTACACAAACTTATTTTGACTTTCCTATTCATGTATTGAAAAATCCAAGTTTGATAAAATACATGTTTTGGTTTTTGGTAAAAATGATTAAGAAACAAAAATGGTTTCATATGCTTGATATTTGAGTAGAATGTTTATCACATGTTTATATATCAATGCAATATGGTAAAAAACATTTTTGGAATTTTTACAAGTTATTAAAAGAATTTTCAAAATATGTTTTAACCCAGATTTTGACCCAGACCTGTCTGTCAGGCCAGGCTGGTCGACCGAGCGATCGACCGAACCATGGGCCGGTCGACCCGTACGGTCGACCGACGTGCACAGAGCCGTGCACGTCTGACACGCAGTGGGACGGCCGACCGGGCGATCGACCGTAACTGAGAGCAGTGCTCTCTATTTATTTCGGTCGGCCGGACGGTCGACCGGTTTGCTCCAACGGTCTGTCAGATTGATAGATCAGCCTAACGGCTAGTTTCTGGTTTGGCCTATATAAACCCCATTTCTCTAGGGTTTTGGCTAAGATTTTTAGAGCTGAAAATACCAGACTTTTTCTATTGTTTAAAAGAGTTTTAAAAAGAGTTTTTGTGCTAAAAAGATTTATCTTTGTATTGTTTTGGGTTTTTGGAAAATCAAAGAAAAATAGAAAATTGGGAGAGTTGTTTTGTTCTTCACTTATATCTTTTACCAAGAGTTTTTCCCAAGATTTTTCTTTGAGTTATTGTTTTCCAAACACCTAGTTTTTCACACTTGAGCTATATCTTCTATCCTAATCTATTAGGATCTTGTTTTGTGGAAAAGAGATAGAGTTTGTGGTCTTTGTAACCACTTGTTGTAAACCCTCCTTTACTTGTGAATCCCTCTTTGGTAGAGGTTGATCGGAGGGGTATTTGGATCCCACTTAGGTAGAGGTGATTGTATTTGTTGGCTACGGGCCGTATCCCTTTTCGGTAGAGGTGGATTGTGGTTGTATTGCCTCGATGACATTATAAGGTTGAGAGAGGAGTTTGGTACTCCTATAGTGGATTAGAAATCCTTCACGGTGGTGAAGGCGGGGATGCAAAGCTGGGTGCTCGAACCTCGAAACATATCTTGTTGTTTGCGTTTGATCCACTTGTCTCTTTTACTCTCTCTCTTTCTTTTATTTTAGCAAAGCATCTTCAATCAGTACATTCATCTTGATTGCTTGCATTTGTACCTTGCATATTTCATATTGCTATATCTCGTGTATACTTGGTTGTCTGTGTGTGCCTCACTTATACTTAACCACAAGAGCTTCACATAGCACCTCAACCCATTCAAGGGAATCAAGAGGAGTTAGTCCAGAGCCCTTCACGGGGAATTCGGCTACACTTGTGTGTTGTATTAAGTGTGTTGCAATATTTGCATTAGCTTCCGCATTAATTTAGAGCATTTAGTTTCTAGATTAGCACTTACACCTATTCACCCCCCCTCTAGGTGTTTTTCAGTTTGTGGTATCCGAAAATCGGAAAATTTTCAATGACGAGTTTTTTAGATGCCGACTATGCGGGTTGTCGGGTAGATAGGAAGAGTACAAGTGGAACATATCAATTCCTTGGTAATTGTTTTGTGTCTTGGTCTTCAAAAAAGCAAAATTCGGTAGCCCTTTCAACCGCCGAGGCGGACTATGTTGCAGGGGAGCTTGTTGTGCACAAGTTCTTTGGATGAAACATACTCTCCTTGACTATGATTTACATTTTTCTCATATTAAAATATTTTGTGATAATACTAGTACTATTCATATGACAAAGAATGCAAATCTACATAGTAAAACTAAGCACATTGACATTAGGTATCACTTTCTTAGAGATCATTATGAGAAATGTGATATTGATATTGATTATGTTTCTACCGATTTTCAACTTGCCGATATTTTTACAAAACTACTAGACTATGCTGATTTTCTTTTATTTGTGGTGAGTTGAATGTGCGTATTATGGATTCTTGAAGAAAAACATTTTTTTTTGTTTGTTTTGTTTAACCCTTTTTGATGTATGACAAAAAGGGGGAGAAAAAGAAAGAGTAAGGTTTTGGTAGTTTGTTTGCTATTCTTGAGTTTTTAGTTTTAGTTTTTATTACAAGTTATTGTGTTTTCATGCTTTATGTATATAGCTACTCATAGTCATTCTTTTATACATAGCATAACTTGAGGGGGAGCATCCAAGCTCTTCTTCCATTTGTTTAAAATAACTTATATGTTTTGTCATCATCAAAAAGGGGAGATTGTTGGCCCAAGATTACAATCACCCGTTTTAGTGTGTTTTGATGATTACAAAACATATGTAGTTATTTGTACTAATCATGTTTGTTTTTTTAGTGTGTTTCAGGGTTCTAATGATTCTAGGAGTTCTTCCCTAAAGGAAGGTGATTTTTGACTCAAGTCACCTCATTTCAGGCTCAAGTATCAAGCTTGCAAGATCATATAGAGAAGCCCACTTGAAGATCTTGTAGTCCTTAGAACCAATATAAGATATAATTTGTTAAAATTTGAGGTTGTAGAATATTGGCTCTAGGACACACATACACATTTTCAAAATACAAGTTTTAGTATTTGTTTTTAAGTTTCATGCCTTGATAAATATACATGACTCCAATTTTTACAAAATGTATATCATGTTTAAATCATGTATGTTTATCCTTCCAGCATGATACTTAGTCATATATCCATTTAAAATTATTTCACAATTTTTTCCAAGTCCAAAAATTTCTTCCCAGTTTTTCTGTTTCAGGCTGGAACGGCCGACCGGACCGGTCGACCGGATCCTGTGTCCAGGACGTGCACGCTCGTGCACGTCTGTCGGTCGGCCGACCGGCCGACCGCCAGAAAACATCTGCTCCCTGTTTTTGTCGGTCGGCCGACCGGTCGACCGCCTTCGCAAAACTGTGTTTTCTTTTTGAGGCCGGTCGACCGGTCGGTCGACCCGAGCCCAACGGCTATATGCCAGCAGGGCTGACGGCCGACCGGGTATACGGCCAACAAGATTGCATTGCGCACCTCTAACTTGAAAATCACCTAGAGGGGGGGTGAATAGGTGATGATGCTAATCAAAGGTCAATTTAAAAATTTAAAGCTACAACAATCACCAATCAAGAATCACAAGATGAATGCAAGCAATTAAGTATGACAATGAATATGATGAGCAATTAATAAGTGCAAGTAAAGTAGAGTAAAGAGTGTAAGAACAAGAAAAGTAAACCAATCGCAAACACAAGGATATGTTATCGAGGTTCGAGCACCCAGCTCTACTCCCCGCCTTCCCCAGAAGGATTCCGACCACTTCCACTATCACAAAGATCTCAAATACAATGGAGTACCAAACTCCTACAATCTCAAGTACAAGTAATTTCCTTGGTAGTCAAAAGACCACAAACTCTCTCTTTCAAATATCTCTTCCCTTACAAAGGTCCTTAGAGAATATTGAGTAGGAATGAAGCTCTTGTTGTAAGTGAAGAAAGAAAATTAAATCAGAGAGTATTTGAAAACCCTTCAGAAAATCAGTGAGAAATTCAGCATAAAAACCAAGAAACAAGTCTCTTTTGAAAGCCTTAAATTTTTGAATTTTCTAGCAAATAATTGTTGTAACAAATCTCTCCCCAAACACCCCTATTTATAGGAGAGGGCTAGGGTTTAGGGATAAAACATAATTACTGATGTTTAGGAGGTAATTAGATCAAAATATATCCTTAAACGAATTTTTAAACACAAAAGACAAAAATAAACAGCTCACTTAAAATCTGCCCGTTACTGTTCAACGGACACATCGGTCGACTGGGCCGGTCGACCGGTAGTTCAAAAATTCGACCGTTATAGGCTAGCGGTCGACCGACCCGGTCGACTGAGAAAACCTGTGAGCAAAAACAATATCTCGGTCGACCGCCCCGGTCGACTGGCAGACATGCACACTGATACGTGCATCTGCCAGAACTGCGGTCGACTGGTCCGGTCGACCGAACCAGACTGACACAGACTCGGTCGACTGTCCCGGTCGACCGGATCAGGTCAAAAATCATTTTTGGAAAAGAAATAAAGAGGATTTTGATTTTAACAAAAATACTTTTGAACAGGGAATAGAATTAAACATAAAGATGTATTTGTAAGCAAAAACTTGTATGCAAAATATTTTTGTATAATTTATAAGAAATTATTTTGGAATGAGCATGTGCGCAAAAACGTGTGTGATAGAGATTCAAACCTATCCACTATTCTTTAACATACTATAAACTGAAAAAACAAATTACATGAAGACTTCTTGAGCTATCTTCAAGTCTTTGAGCCATCCAATGCCTTGCTAGAGCCTTCTCTTCTATGATCCTTCCTTGATGTGCAATTTGCCTTCCTTACTTTGTGGAACTTAGAAGTTCTTGCAATAGCTAAGCGAATGGTCTCTAAACATGGTACAAACCTGAAACTTATCTTAACAAACTTATTAGTACCAAATAGCTCTAATTTGGTTTGTCATCATCAAAACACAAAACAATTGGAGAGTGTAACCTCTTGGGCCAACAATCTCCCCCTTTTTGATGATGACAAAACAAATAGGCTATTAACAAAAATATAGGGAGGAGAAAACTCCCCCTCAAATTATGATATACATAAAACACAAGAATATGCTCTAGATACCAATAATTGAAATGATGCACCAATTATTGAAACTAATTAAAACAAATATATAAAACACAAAAATTGCTCTTGATACCAAAAATACCAAAACAACTAAAACACAAGAATACCAAAAATACCAAAACAACTAAAACACAAGAATTCATAAAACCAAAACATATAAGTTCATAAAACTTATTTTTGTCCATGTAAACTTATTCTCCCCCTTTTTGTCATACATCAAAAAGAGTTATGAAAAACATGTCTATTCAATAATACAAACATTAAGTTCTCCACAAAAAACGAAAATCTAGCAAAATCAAGAGGTTTGGTGACAATATCGGCTAGTTGTAAATCCGTGGAAACATAATCAATATCTATATCACCTTTCTCAAAATGATCTCTAAGAAAGTGATATCTAATCTCAATGTGCTTGGTCTTACTATGTTGATTTGCATTTTTGGTCATGTGTATAGTACTAGTATTATCACAAAATATTTTATATGATCAAAGTGCAAATCAAAATCAAGGAGAGTATGTTTCATCCAAAGGACTTGTGCACAACAAGCCCCCGCGGCAACATACTCCGCCTCGACGGTTGAGAGAGCTACGGAATTTTGCTTCCTAGAGGACCATGAAACAAGACAATTACCAAGAAATTGACATGTCCCACTAGTACTCTTTCTATCTACTCTACAACCCGCATAGTCGGCATCCGAATAACTAGTCATTGAAAAATCTATAGTTTTCGGATACCAAAGGCCCATTCCAATAGTGCCCTTAATATAACGAATAATGCGTTTTACCGCAATAAGATGAGACTCTTTAGGACACGATTGAAATCTAGCACAAAGACACACACTAAACATGATATCCGGACTACTTGCCGTCAAATATAAAAGACTTCCTATCATGCTTCTATATAATTTAATATCAACATTTTTACCTTGTTCGTCCTTATCAAGCTTGGTTGTAGTTGCCATTGGAGTGTTGCAAGCCTTTGATCCTTCAAGCCCAAACTTCTTTACTAGCTCCTTTGCGTACTTGGCTTGGTTAATGAAGGTTCCGTCTTGCAATTGCTTGATTTGGAGTCCAAGAAAGAAATTGAGCTCACCCATTGAAGACATTTCAAATTCAAGTTGCATGACCTTCTCAAATCCTTGCATAAAAGCTCATTAGTAGATCCAAAAATTATATCATCAACATAAATTTGCACAATTAAAATATCATTATCAACATGCTTAGTAAAAAGAGTTGTGTCTACTTTGCCTTTAATAAAATCATTTGAAATGAGAAAACTAGAAAGCCTTTCATACCAAGCTCTTGGAGCTTGTTTCAATCCATACAAAGCTTTATCAAGTTTAAAAACAAAATCGGGATGAACATGATCAACAAAACCGGGAGGTTGAGAAACATAAACTTCTTCATTAATAAAACCATTCAAAAATGCACTTTTCACATCCATTTGAAAAAGTTTAAAATTTTTAAAACATGCAAAAGCTAGTGTCATCCGTATGGCTTCAAGCCGTGCTACGGGTGCAAAGGTCTCCTCAAAGTCAATTCCCTCAACTTGAGTGTAACCTTGGGCCACTAACCTAGCTTTATTCCTAATGACATTTCCGGACTCATCCATCTTGTTTCTAAAGATCCACTTAGTACCAATTATTGGTCTATCGTGGGGCTTAGGAACAAGGTGCCAAACTTGGTTGCGCTCAAATTGATTGAGTTCCTCTTGCATGACAAGCAACCAATATGGGTCCGTCTCGGCTTCGAGAATGCCTTTTGGTTCATAATGAGAAATGAAAGTAAAGTTACCACATAGGTTATGGAGTTTGAGCGCGTTGTGACTCCTTTAGATGCATCACCCATGATGAGCTCCTTAGGATGATTTGTAGCGTATCTCCAAGCTTTAGGAAGTGGTTGAGTGCTTTCCTCCTTATCCTCTTGAACTTCACCTATAGATTCTTGCTTATCTTCTTGCGCGGGTGAGTCCTTCAAGGATAGTTTCTCCATGTTTTCACCTAATGGTTCAAACTCTACAACATTCTCAACAAACACAT
The DNA here is from genome assembly GCA_038442645.1 of Agave tequilana. Classification (NCBI taxonomy): domain Eukaryota; kingdom Viridiplantae; phylum Streptophyta; class Magnoliopsida; order Asparagales; family Asparagaceae; genus Agave; species Agave tequilana. The sequence goes on from JAVJIF010004347.1 coordinate 245,402, forward strand.
TAGATTCTTCAAACTTAACATGCATGGATTCTTCAATGGTTTGAGAAGATCTAATGAAAACTCTATATGCTTTGCTAGTAGAGGAATATCTAACAGAGATAGCCTCATAAGCCTTAGCATCAAATTTACCCAAATTATCCTTAGTATTCAAAACAAAACACTTGCATCCAAAAACTTTAAAATATGCAACATTTGGTTTTCTAGAATGATACATTTCAAAAGAAGTTTTTGAAGAATTTTTGCATAAATAAATACGATTCGATATATAGCATGCGGTGTTTACGGCCTCGGCCCATAAATATTAAGGGAGGTCATACTCACTTATCATTGTCCTAGCCATCTCTTGAAGTGTTCTATTTTTCCTTTCTACAACTCCATTTTGTTGTGGAGTTCTAGGACAAGACATTTCATGCTTAATTCCTTTTTCATCACAATAAGTCATGAAGAGTTGGTTAACAAACTCACCACCTCTATCACTCCTTATTCTCAAAATCGGAAAACCCTTTTCTTTTTCAACTCTTTTTCGAAAAATCTTAAAATGAGAAAAAGTTTGATCTTTATGTTGCAAAAAGAAAACCCAAGTAAAACGGGAGAAATCATCAACCAAAACAAATGCAAATCTACTTCCATTTAAACTCTTAGTTTTAGTTGGTCCAAAAAGATCCATATGAATTAATTCTAAAGGCCCAGTTGACATGATATCCTTGATTAGTTTGAAGGAAGACTTGGTTTGTTTCCCAAGTTGGCACGCACCACAAATGCGGTCTTTCTCAAAATTCAAGCAAGGTATACCCTTCACCAATTCCTTTGAATTAATCCTAGAAATATGGTCAAAAGATGCATGTCCTAATCTTCTATGCCAAAGCCAAGAATTTTCATCAAAAGCATTCAAGCATTTAGTAGAACAATCTAAATTAAGCATGTCAATAATATAAACATTATTATCACGAAAACCGGTGAGAATACAAACATCAGATTTAACATCAAAAATCTTACAAGAAGTATCATCAAAAACAACTTTAAGTCCACGATCACAAAGTTGACTAATGCTAAGCAAATTATGTTTTAAACCATCTACTAAAACAACATTCTCAATAATAGGAGATGCACCAATTTGAATGTTACCTATACCGATGATAGTTCCTTTGGAGTCATCCCCGAAGGTGACGGTGCCACCTTCCATGTACCTTGATAGGGTTGTGAAGTTGTTGATGTCCCATGTCATGTGTCTTGAACAACCACTATCAAGGTACCACCGCTCCCTACGTCTTGGAGCTTTGGTGTGTACCTACATCAAATAATTTAAGAGTTGATTTTGGTACCCACATTTTCTTGGGTCCTCTAGGGTTAGTGTCATGAACCCAAACAAGATTATTTGTTCTATTTAGTTGATCATAACAAAACTTAGCTAAATGTCCATTTTTACCACAATATGTGCATCTATATACTCTACCATATTTAAAAGTATAATGGGTGTGTGATTTGTGAGCATGAGCATTGTGAGCATGAGCATGAGAGGTGTTAGTATGAGAATTTTTATCTTGTGAAATTTTAGCATGAGTAGTGTGCTTTTTAGAAAACATGTCCTCAAGTTTCTTAGTATTGAAAGCACAATCATTTAAAACTTTTTCAAAATCATTCATTTTGGATTTAAAAGAAGAAATTTCTTTTTCATCAATAATAGGAGATTTTGCCTTACAAGTACTCTTGTAGGCACAAAATTCTTTTTGCATGGAAATGAAATTAGAAGAAATATCATCTTTTTCTTTAGAAACAATGGCGAGTTGATTCTTAAGAAAAACAACTTCTTTTTGTAATTTTAGCATTCAAGTTTCTTATTATCATAAGTTTCAGAAAGTTCTACAAAGGCATGTATTAGAACTTCCTTACTTACATCATCATCTTCATCATCAAGGGATTGAGGGGTTACCTTGGGTGTGTTTGCCATGAAACACATATTAGCTTGATCCACCTCCTCTTCGGACTCGCTTTCCGAATCCCACGTAGCTTTGTAAGCTTTCTTTTCCTCCGGCTTCTTTGGCTTGAAGGAGGAAGTCATTTTCTTCTTGAACTCCAGACAATCCGCCATGATATGTCCGGGTTTGCGGCAATTGTAGCATATGATCTTCCGCTCCTCTTTGCCTTCAAATTTTCTCCGAAAGTTGAGCTTGTTCTTCTGGTACATCCTCTTGACGTTGCGAACAAGTAGAGTAAGCTCCTCATCTTCTTCTTCGTCATCTTCATCGTCATCATTGGTGGATGAAGTCTTGAAGGCTATGGATTTCTTCTTTGAAGTAGTGGCCTCTTCTCTTGCCTTCTTCTCCATCTCATGGGTCTTTAGGTTCCCAATGAGACTAATGAGGTCCATCTCGTCCTTGTCGTTCAACTCCTTTAAGGTGGTGGCCTTGATCTCCTATGATGAAGGAAGAGCCCGAATTACTTTTCGCACCTTTTGATCGTTGGAGATGTCATCACCTAAGGATGAAAGTCCATTAGTGATTTTAGTAAACCTTGTAGCCATACTATCAATAGACTCATCATCAAGCATTTTAAATGACTCATATTGGGACCTCAAGAGATCTATCTTAGCTCTCTTGACTTGTGAAGTCCCCTCGTGTGTGACCAATAAGTGTTGCCAAATCTCATAGGCGGATTGGCAATGAATTACCCGTGTAAGGTCATCCTCATTCAAGGCGGTTAATAGGGAGTTTTGGGCCTTGGAGTTAGCCTCATATAGTTTAAAGTCAAGGTCGGTCCAAGTGCTCTCATCACCATCGGGTGCTTCATAGGGTTTGGTCAAGGACTTGGCTACTAAGCTACCCAAAGATTGCAAAAATATAGTCATCCTAACCTTCCAAATTGGGAAATTGAGTCCATCAAATTTAGGTGGGGATTTAATGTTGTCGGCCATGTTTACTAGTGATGAATGAATGAAATGAAAATGTTGATTAGCAAGTTTTAAGGATCTCTCTATGGATGTTAAGCCAAACCTAGAGTCCAAGCTCTGATACCAATTGAAAATCACCTAGAGGGGGGTGAATAGGTGATGATGCTAATCAAAGGTCAATTTAAAAATTTAAAGCTACAACAATCACCAATCAAGAATCACAAGATGAATGCAAGCAATTAAGTATGACAATGAATATGATGAGCAATTAATAAGTGCAAGCAAAGTAGAGTAAAGAGTGTAAGAACAAGAAAAGTAAACCAATCGCAAACACAAGGATATGTTATCGAGGTTCGAGCACCCAGCTCTACTCCCCGCCTTCCCCAGAAGGATTCCGACCACTTCCACTATCACAAAGATCTCAAATACAATGGAGTACCCAACTCCTACAATCTCAAGTACAAGTAATTTCCTTGGTAGTCAAAAGACCACAAACTCTCTCTTTCAGATATCTCTTCCCTTACAAAGGTCCTTAGAGAATATTGAGTAGGAATGAAGCTCTTGTTGTAAGTGAAGAAAGAAAATTAAATCAGAGAGTATTTGAAAACCCTTCAGAAAATCAGTGAGAAATTCAGCACAAAAACCAAGAAACAAGTCTCTTTTGAAAGCCTTAAATTTTTGAATTTTCTAGCAAATAATTGTTGTAACAAATCTCTCCCCAAACACCCCTATTTATAGGAGAGGGCTAGGGTTTAGGGATAAAACATAATTACTGATGTTTAGGAGGTAATTAGATCAAAATATATCCTTAAATGAATTTTTAAACACAAAAGACAAAAATAAACAGCACACTTAAAATCTGCCCGTTACTGTTCAACGGACACATCGGTCGATTGGGCCGGTCGACCGGTGGTTCAAAAATTCGACTGTTATAGGCTAGCGGTCGACTGAGAAAACCTGTGAGCAAAAACAATATCTCAGTCGACCGCCCCGGTCGACTGGCAGACATGCACACTGATACGTGCATCTGCCAGAACTGCGGTCGACTGGTCCGGTCGACCGAACCAGACTGACACAGACTCGGTCGACTGTCCCGGTCGACCGGATCAGGTCAAAAATCATTTTTGGAAAAGAAAATAAAGAGGATTTTGATTTTAACAAAAATACTTTTGAACAGGGAATAGAATTAAACATAAAGATGTATTTGTAGGCAAAAACTTGTATGCAAAATATTTTTGTATAATTTATAAGAAATTATTTTGGAATGAGCATGTGCGCAAAAATGTGTGTGATAGAGCTTCAAACCTATCCACTATTCTTTAACATACTATAAACTGAAAAACAAATTACATGAAGACTTCTTGAGCTATCTTCAAGTCTTTGAGCCATCCAATGCCTTACTAGATCTTTCTCTTCTATGATCCTTCCTTGATGTGCAATATGCCTTCCTTGCTTTGTGAAACTTAGAAGTTCTTGCAATAGCTAAGCGAATGGTCTCTAAATATGGTACAAACCTGAAACTTATCTTAACAAACTTATTAGTACCAATAGCTCTAATTTGGTTTGTCATCATCAAAACACAAAACAATTGGAGAGTGTAACCTCTTGGGCCAACATAACTCATATCTAGAGGAATCACGAGGAAGGAGTTCAAACCCTTCACCGGGTATACGGCTCCTAGTCTTGTTTTGAGAGATCGTTGCATCATTCATCCATACTTGTTTTAAAAAGTTAGTAGATTAGCATTTACACCTATTCACCCCCCCCTCTAGGTGTTTTTCACCAACGAGTGGATAAACTTCCTCATGTCATTTGTTATGCTAGTAAGACTCTTAATGATGCCCAACTAAATTATTCCACCAATGAAAAAGAGTTGTTGGCAGTCATTTTCATTCTTGACAAATTTCATCCAAACCTTATAGGTTCTAAGGTCCTAATCTACACCGATCATGCAGCTTTAAAGTACCTTCTCACAAAAAAAGATGCTAAAGCCCGTTTAATCTGTTAGATTTTACTCCTACAGGAATTCGACTTACAAATTCATGATAAAAAGGGAGCTGAGGATGTTGTAGTAGATCATTTATCTAGGATTGTGGTCAAATCTGTGTCTGACTTACTACCTATCCTTGAGACATTTCTTGATGAGCAGTTAATATCCGTCTTCTCTTCAATTGTTCCGTGGTATGCTGACATTGTGAATTATCTTATCACGGAATACATGCCTGATTCATGGACCAAGCAAAAATGATTGTGTTTCTTAGCTAGGGTCAAATGGTTCTTCTGAGAGAACCATACTTGTTAAAGTACTATCCCGATCAGATCATTCGACACTGCATTCCTGACTCAGAATTTAGGAGTATCCTTTCATTTTGCCATGACCAAGCCTATGGAGATCATTTTAGTGGGAAGAAAACTGCCGCAAAAATTTTGCAATGTGATTTTTATTGGCCCGCTCTATTTCGTGACGCTCTATCTATTGTCAATCATGTGATCGTTGTCAAACGATTAAGGAAGATTGCGCGCCAAAATGAAATGCCGTTAAACCCGATCTGACTTGTTGAAATCTTCGATGTTTGGGGCATTAACTTCTTGGGTCCCTTTCCCATATCCCATGGATACCAATATATCCTTGTAGCAGTTGACTACATCTCTAAATGGATAGAGGCGGTAGCATGTAAAACCAATGATCACAAAGTTATAGTAATGTTCTTGAAAGAGAATGTATTCTCTTGTTTTGGCTTTCCTCGTGCAATCATCAGCGATGGTGGAAAACATTTCTACAATCGTACATTTGAAGCATTAATAAGAAAATATTGCAATAAACATAGAGTAGCCACCCCTTACCACCCACAGACTAGTGGCCAAGTAGAAGTTTCCAATCGTACCATCAAGACTATTCTAGAGAGAACTGTGCACACCACTAGAAAAGATTGGTCTCTTTGCCTGACTGATGCCTTATGGGCATATAGAACTGCATTCGAAACTCCTATTGGAATGTCTCTATATTGGTTAGTTTATGGCAAGGCTTGCCATCTTCCTGTCGAGTTAGAACATAAAGCATACTGGGCAATCAAATGCCTAAATTTTGATCTAGACAGGGCAGGAGAGTCTAGGAAACTTCTACTGGATGAGCTTGAAGAGATAAGGAATGATGCATATGATTGTTCAAAATGGTACAAGGATCGTATGAAGATTATGCATGATAGAATCATAACTCAAAAGGAATTTGAACCAGGGCAAAAAGTTTTGTTGTACAATTCCCGTCTACATCTCTTTCCGAGAAAACTGAAATCCCGTTGGACCGGTCCGTACATTATTCATAAGGTACACTCACATGGTGCAGTTGAGGTCCACAATACCATAGATGGTACCACTTTTCAAGTAAATGGCCATCGTTTAAAATCATACCGTGAGTATCTAAGCCCAGAAGTGGAGGAAATCATTCTGGAAGATCCTGTTTATCAAGATTGATCTCTATACATACTAGGGATCCATTTATGTATTATAGTTTTTGTATTTTTTTCTCTTAACTAGACAATGATGGATGACATCCCTCATCCTCATCAGGTACTATCTACCCTTCACATTCTTACATTTGTAGCATGCTATGCATTCATTCACACATTGAGGACAATGCATTAGATAAGTGTGGGGGAGGGTTAACAAAGATTTTCTTTTAGGTTTTCAAAAAAAAATAATAAAAAAGATAAAAAATATAAAAAAACATTTTCTTTGTTACAAAAAATAACTTTTTGAAAGAATAATAATACTTTGACTTAATTTTGCAAGAAATTAAGTTAATTTTATGGAATAAGAGAATCATAATTAGGATTTCTTATACTTGGTTGAAATAAGAATATTTGTTTAATTTCTAAGGATAGGAAGAAAAAATTGAAAAGTAATCCATTCTTGATTTTTACCTTGATAAAATATGCATATTTTATATACTTACATACTTAGGGTTCAAAAACAAAGATTCTTATGCCTTCAAAAAAAAAACAAGAAAAAAAAGAAGAAAAAATATATATTATATATAATAAGAATTCTCTGTTTAAGCTGGATTTTGTACCTCATAAAATATGATTATTCATGCCTAAAAGTGATTCATATCACCAAATAAATCCTTAGTTTTGCCTTGTTTGCTCGAGTCTTAAGTCCTTGGGGTGTTTTCTCACCTGGGGCCTAAAACTATCTGGCTTGGGAGTCACGACTAAGGCTCATTACATGGGCAAATTAGAAAGCCTAAGAAAGCTAAGGAATATTACCACTAGTATATATATACAAATAAGGCATAAGAGTTAGAGTTGAAGAACCCTTAGTCAAAATATTTACGGTCACAAGATGCAATGACTTAGGGTAAAATAATAGACTAGATGAGAATATAATTTTATTCCTAACCTTAATTGATAACAAATATTTGAATAGAGGCTATGTCTAGGGATGAATAATTCGATACCCTTATAACTTAGAAGTTGCTTAAACTTGTAAAAACACTTCAAATATTTTCTCTTCTTTCAAAATGTATTTTCAAAAATACTAACAAATTATTTCTTTTCTATATGAATTTTATAGTTGTAATCCACTGAAAACTCTCAAGAGACTACAACTCCTTCTCTAAGGGTAACTTAGAAGTTTAAAGGCTTGTTGCAAATGCTAAGTGCAATCGCGTGACCTACAAAAGTGGTCCAATAAAAACCTTAGGTTAGTTTTGTTTTGCTCGAGGACGAGCAAAATATAAGTGTGGGGGTGTGTTTGGACACATATATTGCATAAACATTATTACATTCTTACATATATTCTGTAATAAATCATTACAAACTCACTTATCTTAATGTCCTAATCCTTGCAAGATGATAAAGAGAAGATAAACATGGATCCTATCCAAACAAACCCAAAACTTCAAATCAAACAGGGATCGACTCAAATTGAGAGAATCTTTAGTCTATCTTATCTGAGGATTGGATTTACCAGATAAGATAATACTATAAAAATTCAAAAGAAAAATGAATTTTTGAAGACCCTATTGGTTATGCTGAGGATAGAGAGAGAAGATCAATCGATGAGATGAAGCAATTTAGATTCAGATTCAGACTAGATACAGTTTAGCATTTTAATCATAACTTTCGATACTAAATCTTAAATCTGATGATTCAAAATGATCCAAAAAGAAGATTTAAAGGGCTACAACTCTTATGTTGATCACTGTTTCGAATTCTATCATCTGATAAGCAATATTCAGTAATCAACACATCAATAAGCTGCAGATTAGAATTCTGGATAAATCAAGCTTGGAGATAAAAGGAAGATTGAAATTTAAAAATAGCCAACTCTTCCTATCTCCCTACGCTCTCTCTTATCACTATTTTTCTATAAATACATGTATTCATTGAGAGAAAGGGAAGAGACCAGAGGGCTAAAAAACTAGAAAAAGAGAGTTTTGAGCGTTGTAATGTGAGATTGGAGAGGTCAAGAGCTTTGTATTTGATGCTTATTGAATAAACTTCAGAATTCTTCTTCACGATCTTGCGGCGTTCAGTCTATGTTTTTCTTTAATTTTCTCTTTATTTATTTTCTTTATGCTATTCTTTTCTTGCATATTTGATCCATGAAGTCATCTCTTTTCTTTTATTAGCTTCTTTTGTTTTTAGCATCGCTTGGAGGAGGGAGACAATAAGGAGACGACAAGAAACAAGTTACTGGTTCATCTTCCTCTTCCCTTCGTACCAATCTCTTAATTCTTTTTTTTACATTGGTTATTCAAATCTTCGCAAAAAGGTTAGTATTTCTTTCTTCTTTTTTTTCTTTTACTCTATTCATATTTTTATTTTGCTTTTGCTTTCTTCTATGAGATCTTTATTTATTTATTTATTTTTTAAAAACAAAATTCCAACCTTTATTTAAGGGATTTCTCAACTAGAATAAGATAAAAGTGAGATTTTTAATAACTAAATTTTCAAGAACAAGTCTCTGTGGATTCGACCCTATCCTTGCCACTACACACTTTGTTAAAAAATTCTAGCAAGTTTAAGTTTCATAACTTGTAGTGATTCAATAACGATGGAGTTTTTCATGAACTTCGAAACGCGAACAATAGTCAGAAAAAAATTAATTTCAAAAAACTAATCAGTGCCGCTAGCTGGTAGCCCGACTTCAGATTTTTGGTCTCGATTTCCTATAGTCTGGTCCACCTATCTCTAAAATGCTTCCTGCACCTTTAGATCCTGTACTTCTATTCCTGAAACAATAAACAAACAAATCAATCAGGTAAAAGTAATAAAAAAACTAAAGAAAAATCTGTTTTCCCTAGCAACGGTGTCAAAAACTTGATGTAAATTTTAGTGTGTTATCATAAGCATACGGTATCTAATCATAGTATTTGCTGGTCAAATTTTCAAGAAAGATAGTTATCTCTTTTAATAATCCTATTTGATGAATAGAGAAATAAAGAGATGGATGTCAAAAATTTGAGAAAGAACAAGTATTTAGATTTGAATCACAAAATTAATAATATGAAAACTAACTAGGACTCTCTAAGAATTATCATTATAATTATTAATTTATTTACTTAAAGCATAAGTTATACATGATTATGTGATAGTTGATCGGGGAAAATCGCGCACGAAAAGTATATGTTTTGAAATCAAGAGTTAAAAGTGCGTGCTTTGGCTCCCTCGATACTTCCGTTATAGCATAGAGGCTAAAACAAATCGAATCCATAAGAACGAGAGGCGATAGAAGCTTACATGGTTGTTCATGTGTATGTTAAAAGTTCTTCAATGTTTTAAAGAATGAAAAGAAAACAAAACAAAGAATGAAAAGATAAGAATACGGTGAAACACGAAGTGCGAAACATAGAAGAAATGATTTTTATGATTTTTGATATATTTCTAAATAAAGTAAAAAGATAAAGAAAACTCACGACTACTAACTACTAATGGCTCCGCTAACCATGCTAATCTCTTAGTGATAGTTGCCTCACATGTATCCTTGGCCATCACTAGTCCTTGGTTCAAAAGCGTTTCAAAGTATGACTCATATGAAAACTTTCAGATCCAAACTCAACATAACAAGTTCAAGCTACACCTAAACCATCAAAACTAAATAAGAGTAAGCATGGAATAAAGTAATATTAGCTTGTTAGAGAGTTAGGATGTTAGAGTGTTAGACCCATCATCATGAGCCATCAATGGCTCTTGCAAGAGCAAGGCCAAGTAGAGGCTCTTAGATTCATGTGGATTATTAAGTAAGAAGTTAGCAAGTTAGTGGTTAGTAGCTAGTTGCCATGAGCGAAAATTAGCTAAACATGTAAAAGGAGTTAGATAGAAAACAAAGAGAGGTAAAGAGAGAACCTTTCATAACTTGTCACCTTCTATTACAAGCACTCTTTCTTTCCACTCATGTATCACTCTCTCCTATTACAAGATCTAAAAGAAATTAAAATATAAAGAGTAGGAAGAAGAAGAACTAAACTAAACTACCCTAAACTATAACATGGAAAGAAAACTACCCTAACTCTACACTACTCTCTGGATATTTCTTTGAAGAAAATCCTAGGGGGTATTTATAGGCACCAGGGAAAAAAGGTCCAGGGTAGAACCCCTGGACCAAAGTACAGGAGCGACCGCACCCGTATAGCCGCGAAAAAGTGGCTAAAGCCGTGTTTCTGTGGCTATACCAGAGCGGCGCGCGCAGTGCCGCCTGCTGCGCGCCGCTTGTTTGTCCCCCTGTTGGCTGCATGTTCCAGTTTCTGGTTTTGGGCCCCTGGTTTTGATGAAACTGCTCTCCAAAGTCAATGGCTATATTATAGACCTTTAATCACCCATTAAATGGTAATTTAAGGTCTTCTTCTTCATTGCACACCATGGACCTAGAAACATATAAGAGAGGTATTATTAGCAGAATTTAATATGAAATAAATGTGAAGATGTGGTACGAAATATGCAGTTTTAGGGACTAATCACACCCCCACACTTATTTTTTTCTTTTCCCAAGCAAAACAAAAAACTAAGAAAATTATTACACCACTTTCGCAGGTGACGCGATTGTACTGAGCATGTGCAACAAGCCGTTAAACCTCTAGGTTTCCCTAGAGGAGGAGTTTTGTCTCCTGAGGGTTTTTAGCAGATTACACCCACAAAATTTATAAAGAAAGAAATCAAATATTAGTATTTGAAAACGTATTTTTGAAATAGAGAAAAGTATTGTAATATTTTTGTGAAAATTAAAGTGATCCAAGGTCATAGGTTAACTAGAAATTATTCTTCCTTAAACTAAGTCGAAATGCAAAATCTTGTTATAAATTAAATGTAAGAATTATAAATTGAATTGATTCTTTGATCTTTCATAAAACTCTTAGAAAAATATGTATTTTGTGAAATGTGAAGATTTTTGGGATATCGACTCTAACTTTTATGCCATTGATTTGTGTATATTTATTTTTCTACTTTTCTTTTTTTTTTCTCCCTTAGTTTTCTTCGGCTTTCTTATTTACCTGGTTAGTGAGCCTTTAGCCAGTGACTCCCAAACCAGATAGTTTTTAGGACACCAGATGAGAAAAACATCCCTCAGACTTAAGTGAAAAACACCTAGAGGGGGGGGGGTGAATAGGTGTTAATGTTAATCTAGAAACTAAATGCGGAAGCTTAAAAACTAATTTGCACAAACTTAATACAACCAATAAGTGTAGCTGAATTCCCCGTGAAGGGCTCTGGACTAACTCCTCTTGATTCCCTAGATAAGGGTTAAGGTGCTATATGAAGCTCTTGTGGTTAAGTATAAGTTAGGTACACAAACACCAAGCATATAATATGAATGAGCACTATGAATAAATGCAAGGCAACACAAGCAATATGAATGATATGAAATGATTGAAGATGCTTTGCACAAATAAAAAGAGAGAGTTAAGAGACAATGGATCAAATGCAAACACAAGGATATGTTCCGAGGTTCGAGCCTCTAGCTCTACGTCCCCGCCTTCACCGAGAAGGATTTCTAATCACTATAGGAGTACCGAACTCCTCTCTCAACCTTACAATCTCCAATGGGACAATACAACATAATCCACCTCTACCGAAGAGAGATTAGGCCCGTAGCCAAACAACCAATCTCCACCTCTCACTAGAGGAGCAAACACCACTCCGATCAACCTCTACCAAGAGGGATACACAAATACAATGAGGGTTTACACTTAGAGGCTCAATCAACCTCAAACACTCTCTTTTCCACAAAACAAAAGATCCTAATAGATTAGGATAGAAGATAAGCTCAAGTGTGAAAAACTAGGTGTTTGAAAAATAAAAACTCAAAGAAAAATCTTGGGAAAAACTCTTGGTAAAAGATATAAGTGAAGAACAAATAAATCTCCCAATTTTCTATTTTTCTTTGATTTTCCAAAAACCTAAAATAATCAAAGATAAATCTTTTAGGCACAAAACTCTTTTGAAACCTGTTTAAAATAATAGAGAAAGTCTGAAAATTTTAGCTCTAAAAATCTTAGTTAAAACCCCCAAGAAATGGGGCATTTATAGGCCTCTCCAAAATATAGCCGTTAGGCTGATCTGTCAGCCTGACAGGCTGGCGGTCGACCGGCCGGTCGACCGCCAACAGTCGGATTTCCGACCGTTGAGCAGCCCGGTCGACCCCCCAGATACAGAGAGGAAGGCTCTCTGGTCCGGTCGACCGCCCAGATACAGAGAGCAAAGCTCTCTGGTCCGGTCAACCGACCAGTCGACCGCCCACTGTGCCAGCAGACGTGCACAAGGCTGTGCACGTCAGTCGACCGCCCGGTCGACTGGATCCTGGCTCGGTCGACCGGACGGTCGACCGACCTGGTCTGTCAGCACAGTTCTGGGTCAGAAATTGGGTCAGAAAAACAGTCAAAAATATTTCTAAAAATTCTTGTAAAACTTGTAAAAATCCCCAAAAATAGTTGTAACATTTTGCATTGATATATAAACATGTGATAAAAATTCAACTCAAATATCAAGCAATTTGAACTATTTTTGTGTCTTATCATTTTTTCCAAATTCCAAAACTTGTATTTTGTCAAACTTGGATTTTTCAACACATGAATAGGAAGGTCAAAATAAGTTTGTTTAAAAGTTAAGCATGCATGTATAGAATGAATCTACTATACATAAACCAATTAAACTTGTTTTGATCAACTATTCATGAAAACTAAAATCCAAACATAAAACGTGTGTGTAAGTGCACTTGAGCATATCAACTATTTTAAGCTTTACAAATGGATCTAAAACACACAAATCAAAACTAGGATACCTAAGTCTTCTTGATGATCTTCATCTTCAAGTAGACTCGATCTAAACTCCATCCACGAGCTAGGCTATGTATGATCTTGAAGCTCGGGCTCTGGAATCACCTTGTGAAAACTTCTAAACTCTTCTTTGAAGCAATCACAAACTAATATCTTGTTAAATGATCTGAAACTAAAATCACAAGATTATTAGTAAACATAACTACATGAGTTAATCATCATCAAAACTAGAGTGGAAGGCCTCTGGGCCAACAATCTCCCCTTTTTGATGATGACAAAACACATGGAGTTATATATGCATGGATTAAAGTTAGCTTTAAAGAAGCTCCCCCTTAACTCGGAGTTATATATGCATGGATTAAAGTTAAGCTTTAAAGAAGCTCCCCCTAACTCATGCATAGCAAATAAACATAAATATATGCAATGAATGACAATGCATAAAACAATAAACATGCTCTTATGCCAAATGAAATATTTCAAAACACAAATATGTTCTAGATGCTAATTAAAACATCTAGATACCAATTAAACTTAATATATGCAAAAATATAAGTATGCATATAAACTCATATAACTCAAAATCTTTCTCCCCCTTTTTGTCAATCATCAATAAAGGAGTAAGAGCAAAAACAAACACTAATAAATTCTTCTCCCCCTTTTTGTTCAAAATAAGGAATCAACAAAGGGGTCAAAACCAATAAAAACAATGTTCTCCCCTTTTTGTCTAAAACAAAAACAAAATCAAATAGGGATGACAATCAATTAAGGTACCCATTAAAAAAGATATGTCAAGGTAGCATCTTGATACCAATTGAAAGTGAACATAAAACAATAAATGGTATATGCGATATACATTCATGAAGAGGAAGACGCTAAGTTAACTTCCCTACATACATGCATTACATGAAGAAGGGATGACAAGCCCTAACTCACATAACACACGATATGTAATGCATAAGAGGAGATGTGAAGCTCCCCCTACACACGTGTATCACATAAAGAAGAGTTATCAAGCTCCTCAATACAAGATACACTCAATCATGAATCTATACGTAGAAGAGATGTTAAGCTCTCCTTGCATATAGGCACTACAAATCAAAACTTTGAATATTTTTCTTAAAAAAATTTTTTATTTTTGATATCGATTATGAAAACAATGATCAAACTTTTAAACATAAGCATCTTGATATCAAAAGAGAGTATTATCCTTTTAAGCATATGATATCATTTGAAATTTTTATTTTCTATCATAAAGTAAGGAAGTGGAAATACAATACCAATTGAGATATGAAAATCTAATTTTCTCCCCTTTTATGAAATACAAACTAAACACATGCGTAGGCTTGAAATAAGATACCAATTGAAAAGTGAATCAATTGAAACAAGGTTGAAGCTCAAGCTTTAGCATAAATAAAATTTTATGCTTTGTGCTTAAGGATATAGGGATATAATAAGCACAAATAAAACATATATGTATGAAAAGTTTGATACCAATTGAAATTGATACCATTGGAATTGACGGCATACATACGTAAACACATATGAGTATACAAGAATATCAAAATTGATATCAATTGAAAGAATTCAATGATACCAATTGAAACAACAATGATAGCAAGTGTATACCTCACATCACAACGAAGAATACCAACTAGTTAAAATGAAAATTTTGTTAACTAGTACGAAATCCTTCAGCAAGGAAAAAAATTATTTTTCATAAAACATGAAAACCACATTATATTCAATACTCAAGTCTATGAAGCCTATAAATGACTCATGAATAAAACATGAGCAAACAAGAAAGGTGAGTGCATAAATAAAAATGTGAAGATCATGATCATGAAATTATTCAACTAAGCTCAATATTCTTTGAACATAAAACTCATCAAAAACCATTTAATCTTCAAGGTATATGTATGTTTTGACAACACAAAAAGTATACATACATATCCCTAAACACAATTGAGTCCATATATAAAGATTTGCATGAAAGGCAAATGACTCAAGGGTATACATGTATATCTTAAGTTTGGCAAAATGGACATATACATGAAGTTAAACATATAAACATAAAACAAATCAAAAATGGGAATACAAGTTTAAAATGCATGAATCATCAAAACTAGACTATACTAGCACATCTAATGGGAACAATTAAGCATTCAAGCACAAACATATATAGATTTATTTGTGGCCCACTATATGTACAAGTATAAATCCTAGTCTTAATGAAAACTAACATTTAAATATGTAATCAAAACATGAAGCACAAAACGGGATATAATCATACATGAGAAACTAAACATGATTATTTAGAGAATCTACATGTTATTAAACCTATGATAAACATGATAGCTAAACAATTGTGAGAACACAAAATAATAGTCCATATTAAACATGGGTGTCTCAAAATGCTATACAAGCATGTTAAGAGTCCTAATAAACATGTTATTTAACATAATAATCAAAACATGAAACATCAAAAACTAAATCATAAACATATGATCATTATGTATGTGCATGTGCATTAGATCTAGGACATACATATTAGTTAAAAAAAGTGAGAACACATATAAATAGATCCATATCAAACATGGGTGTCTCAAATAACTAAACATGTATATCACTAATCTAATAGACATAGCACAAGCATAACGAATCATAAAATAAGACATGCTTTAAAATGATGAACATGAAAAGCATGCAAATAATAAATGGAGTAGAGATCGATACCAAAACCGATGAAGGCACCTCTCTAGTTCTCCAAACCAAGTGGTCTTCCCACCATACATCCCTTGAAAGTGATGCATCCAATTGATTTCCATGAAGCTCGGAACGCATCCACTCCAGGTACCTATCTCTCACTCATGTAAGAGCCCACCCTACATCATAAACAAGAGGGGTGGTCTTTGGTACCCATACTCTTTTGGTCCATGGGGGTTAGTCCCTTCTCTAACCCAAACAAATTTATTTGCTAAATTAAATTATGAATTCTATCATAGAAAAGTTGCAAGGTGGCCCTTACGTCCACATTGTGTACAAGTATACACATGAGCATACAAGTGATGATGGTGTCCGTGAGGAGCATGTGTATGCCGTGGAGGGTGTGCATGAAAGATAGAACTTACTTCTTTTGAAACAAGGATTCCAAACGTGTATGGCTCTTGGCACATTGGCTCAAAGTGGAGCCCAAACAATCCATATTCTTCTTAAGCAAATTTATATATTTTCAATAGTAGAAGAAATGGAGCATGCAAGGGGTGATCTAGGTGAAACTACCCTAGCATGGCAAACATATGAATCAATTTTTTTTTCAAAACTTCATTTTTCTCTAAACAAACGTTTAAATCATTTGAAATAGAAATTATTTTATTTTCAAAGCAACATTCTCCTTTCAAACAAAATCAATTTTTGAAGTTAAAATTTTATTTTTCTTCAAAACATTTTCACAATCATTATTGTTTTTCAAAAACTCTTTTCTTTAAGTGCAAGATCAAGTTGAGATTTTAATGAATCCCTCTCATTAGCAATCTCCTCTTTCTCTTGCGAAACAACATCAAGTCTTGAAATCAAATTTTTATTTCATTCTTAATGCCTAGACTTTTCTTTTTCAAATATTATATTTTTCAATCAATTTTTCACACACATAGATAGTTTCTTCATTTAAAGTATTAGCATCAATATATTCATCACATGAAGAACTAGCATCAAAACTATCTAGTTGAGATTCTGATTGTACCTCAAGGGAGTCATTCCCTTGGACCATGAAGCATTGTGAGTCGGATTCTCCACTAGAATCCTCCGGTTGAATTGGCAATTGAAGCTTGGAGGTGGATGTGGTTGTCAACATGTTCCACACTGTATATGCGGAATCAAAGTTAGAAGCAAGCATAAGATATTCTTTATTGAATGTGCTTCTAATAGCCTCTAGGGCTTGTGCATTGGCCCCTATATGCTTGCGGTCACCAAGATAACATCTCTTGTAGCGGCAAGGAAAGCATGCAATCCTAGGGTCTTTAGATACATGGACATCCTATATTCTATGTGTCAATGTTGGAGACATCGAACATGGGAGGTTGAAAAGCAATCATGGTTGTAAACTAAATGTGTGCAAACAAGCAAATGCAATTTAGATTAGCAACAAGGATCTCACTCCTAGGATGTTAAGCCTAAAGTATTAGGAGCGTAAACTCTGATACCATTGAAAAACACCTAGAGGGGGGTGAATAGGTGTTATTGCTAATCTAGAAACTAAATGCGGAAGCTTAAAAACTAATTTGTACAAACTTAATACAACCAACAAGTGTAGCGAATTCCCCGTGAAGGGCTCTGGACTAACTCCTCTTAATTCCCCTAGATAAGGGTTGAGGTGCTATATGAAGCTCTTGTGGTTAAGTATAAGTGAGGCACACAAACAACCAAGCAATAATATGAATGAGCACTATGAATAAATGCAAGGCAACACAAGCAATATGAATGATATGAAATGATTGAAGATGCTTTGTACAAATAAAAAGAGAGAGTTAAGAGATAATGGATCAAATGCAACACAAGGATATGTTCCGAGGTTCGAGCCCCAAGCTCTACTCCCCGCCTTCACCGAGAAGGATTTCTAATCCACTATAGGAGTACCGACTCCTCTCTTAACCTTACAACCTCCAATGAGGCAATACAACACAATCCACCTCTATCGAAGAGGGATTAGGCCCGTAGCCAAACAACCAATCTCCACCTCTCACTAGAGGGAGCAAACAGCACTCCGATCAACCTCTACCAAAGAGGGATACAAAATATAAGGAGGGTTTACAACTTAGAGGCTCAATCAACCTCAAACACTATCTTTCCACAAAACAAAAGATCCTAATAGATTAGGATAGAAGACAAGCTCAAGTGTTGAAACTAGGGTGTTTGGAAAACAAAACTCAAAGAAAAATCTTGGGAAAAACTCTTGGTAACAGATATAAGTGAAGAACAAAACAAATATCCCATTTTCTATTTTTCTTTGATTTTTCAAAAACCTAAAACAATACAAAGATAAATCTTTTTGGCACAAAACTCTT
>JAVJIF010004348.1:0-219462 GCA_038442645.1 Agave tequilana
CTAATCAAGTAGAATGATTTGAGCTTTAGGTCGTTTGTGCTTGTTATTTAAACGAGTTTAAAATTTTCTTCAAGCATGATTTGTTTAAAACGAGCTCGACCAAGCTCTCAACGAGTCTGAACCAGATCTCGAGTTTTTTGAATCTATTTCTACTCTAAATAAACATTAGGAAATATATTTCACAGTTTTATGCAAACATAATATAAACACTATTTTATTAAGGAACGAGCAATGAGAATTTAGGAACAAATATTTTCTATTTAGGGATTAGGCTTGTAAAATTTCTTTTTTAAAAAGAAAAAGTGATATTATTTTATTAGATTGGTGACCGAATTGATATATTAGATGAGACCATTTAGAAAAGCAATTAAATTAATCCAAACCTATAAATCAAAGCTTAAATCAGTTTATTGAGCTTTTTATAAGTTGAGCTTGAATTGAGGCAAGTCAGCCTATACGAGTCACACTAGTGAGCTGAGCTTGAACACGAGCGAGTCAAGTCCAACAATGTTCTAGTTTGTTTATTTATTTCACTGAGCTTAAATTCTTGTTGGTGTTTGGTTCATTTAAGTTATTTAACGACCTACATGAGTTTTTTACTTTCAAGTCGAGACTCAAGCTTCGGAGCCCGTTAGCAATTCTAGCTAGATGGCGTGAATCATAGGGCTAATGGGCCTGGCAGGTTTGAAATGGTATGATTTCTTTTTTATCTTGTTTTTTTTTTTAAATCTTTGAGCTTGAACTGTGGGAATTAAGAGGGGCACAACTATAATCTATAATTGTTGAGAGTATTTGGGTGGGCTTCGGGGAACATGTGATCCCCCTTGACCCCCTCCCTCCGCCATTGGGGAGGATGCTAGAACATGTCTTATTATAGTGAAGAAGGTCCACGGAATCTGGGTGATGGAGAATCTGGCCTTGTATAAATATAGGCATGAAAGTGCATAAATAAAACCAATACCATTCAGAATAGTATATGAAAAATAATTTTCATTTTTTTCTTTAAAGGAGAATGTTGTAATATTTCTTACAGTACCAACCTTGGATGAGAGATGGCAATATTCTGGCTTTTGCCAATTCTTGAGAAATGGAAAAAAGATTGGAGCAGCAGTTAGCTATGTTTTTTTGCTGGATCTCACTTAGCTATTATTTATAGCTATACATTGACCTTCGGAAAGATGGGCCTGTAGTGGTAGATCTTAATCTCAACTGGCATCTCTTTATTGGTGAGTTGACTTGGTTTTGAGAGTATTGTCTTTTTAATTATTTATTGCTTTTACTGGTAGAATTAATGTGTTAGTGTGTGTATGTGTAGTTCATAGTGTTAATATATTTTGAGTTATATAGAGAGGTTTGCATACATAAGATTCATTAGTGCAAAGATTTGAAAGCAGGAAATATTGGTCACTGACATTCTGGTGGTCCTTCAATCAGGTTGACCGTGTTCTTTACTCATCTGTAGTGTACCCCCACAACTATGGCTTCATTCCACGGACCATTTGTGAGGATAGTGATCCCATGGATGTGCTGGTACTGATGCAGGTAGTTTCCTGTTGGAAGGGGAATTTTTTATATGAGATGTAAAGAAGCTCATAACCATTTACTCTTTTAGCTTTTAAGCCATTCGCGATTTGTCTTCCTTTGCAGGAGCCTGTACTGCCTGGCAGTTTTCTTCGCGCTCGTGCTATTGGGTTGATGCCTATGATTGATCAAGTCAGCTTTTTTATTACTGCAATGTTAACTTCCTTTTTTCCAAGAATTTTTTTAAAAAAAAAAATGGGAGTAATAATGAGTTGATTGTTTGCACGGCTGTACCTCTTTTCCAGGGTGAGATGGATGACAAAATTATAGCTGTTGCTGCTGATGACCCTGAATTCCGTCACTACAAGGACATCAAAGATCTTGCTCCTCACCGCCTCCAAGAAATTCGCCGTTTCTTTGAAGACTGTATCCGCTCAATATATTCCCAACTTGCCATCAGGCAATATAATCTTCATTCCATTCCATTTTCTCTATTTCGACTGGCAACTTTTAGGATATAATTTTCTTATGATTATTTAGTCCATGATCTCAGGAGACGCATTCTTATCCAGCACTACTAGTTCAAAATTTAATTTATTTATTTTCTCTTACACATGCCTTCAACAATGCCTTCAACAATGACTTTTATTACGAGATTACTATTTCTTGATCATCTAAGCATGAAGTTTCCTTTGTATTTTATGCGCGCCTTCATTCAGTTCAACCTTGACTGAGCAATTGAATAGACAAGAAGAACGAGAACAAAGAGGTTGCAGTCAACGACTTCCTCCCCGCTGAGGACGCGATCAAAGCAATACAGTACTCAATGTGAGTGTATTACGAACCTGCCCGACTTTTTGCTGTCTGATCTGAACACATTGTTACTTTTCATTCTGCTGAAGTACTTTTTATGGACATTACAGGGATTTGTACGCGTCCTACATTGTTGAGAGCTTGAGGCAGTGAACTCCTCTTGTTGCAACTCTTGTCAGTTACAGCTACCATTGTTGTGCTAACTGGCAAATTGGACTTGATGTTTGTTATATGTACTGGCCTCATGCCTGCTGCTCCTGATTCTGATCACTGGGCACAGGAAAATACTTAAGCAGTTAAGACATGAGGCTTTTATTGCTTTCCTTGGCACAAAGTAACGAGTATCTGCCCCCAGAAATAGTATTGTGAGCAAATCTAATTCACTGATAACTAAAAAGAGAGCATGTCATGGGTGATATTTCTGATGGATGCTACAGTCTGTATTATTGCACCTTATGTTTTGTGTCTTTGACAAAAACTGATATATGTCTATTTGGATTGGGCTCTTGCAGATTCATTTTAAAGAGTCTTTGTTCAGATGCCCCCCTTTTTAAAAATCTTTTCTGTTGTAATTGATTAGTTTTGATTAGATGTTTTTCCCTCCTTACTGTTAAAGATTTTGCAGGAGAAAATCTCTGTGATTTGTAGAAATTGCTTAATTTTGAAAATGGGTGTTTTCATTTCAATGGAATGTGATTTTTCTGCTCATTTGAAGAGAACATGGGATTTTTTTTTTTACATGGTCCAAATAATATAAAAAGTGGGTCTTTTGCAATTTACTTTAAATTTTATGGTGTTTAACAGTATTGATGAGAATAAAAGCTCTTATACTGTCTGCATCCACATTGTATATGCAAAGATATGTGCACA
The DNA here is from genome assembly GCA_038442645.1 of Agave tequilana. Classification (NCBI taxonomy): domain Eukaryota; kingdom Viridiplantae; phylum Streptophyta; class Magnoliopsida; order Asparagales; family Asparagaceae; genus Agave; species Agave tequilana. The sequence goes on from JAVJIF010004348.1 coordinate 3,205, forward strand.
AAATGAGATGGACTTGTGTTATTCTAAAGAATTTGAGGTCAAATTTTTTTCACTCAAATACAATCTTGCGATATCCGAATGTAAAATTCATTCGTTGAAGTTGATCTACATTATTTCAAGTAATTAAAAATTAAAAAAATCAGTATTTTGAATTTTTTTGCTCATTCATCATGTAGGCTTAAAATTGATAGTTGAAAATCGCATATTGCTTAGATTTACGTCCTTAGACATGTAAATTCACGATCTGACTTCCTTTTCATCATGATCTAATAAAAAAAAAAAAAAACCTCATAATACATGATTTTTTTCTATTTTTAGCTACTTGAAATAATGTAGATCAACCCTAACGGAATGAATCTTGCATTCAGATGTTGTAGGGTTGTTTTAGAACAGGAAGGGATTACTCAAATCCTTCTGAAATGAGACAAGTCTGTCTCTACAACACTCTCTACATGCTTATTTAACATTTAATAAGTTTTCATACTACAGTAGTTATCTAGTATGTGGCGCTAGCATTGAGGCCCGTACTAAATTTGAGATTGGACTACAACCTTTGTTAGGAAAAAAAGAAAAGAAAAGAACATCAAGGGACGGTGATTGATCTTTAACCCTAGTCACACCTATTTTCCAATCCAAGTCGAGTTCAATATTTTATGAAAATCCTAAACTCAAAACAGAAAACAATAAGTATTGGGTTGAACTCCAATTTTGACTTGACCATGAGAAAAAATGAAAAGAGATTACCGTAACATGCAAGAGACATCAGATTTAGATTTCTCTTGCGCCATGCTACAATCTATCTTAAGAAAAAAACAAAAAAAAAAAGATCAAGAAGAAGAAGGAAAAAAAAAATCTTCAATCTTCTATTTTTGCATTAACATAGAATAAATCAAAATGGGAGGGCCCATGATCTAACTATCTAATTAAGGCCTCCCACCAAACTCTAACACACTAGACAGTGACTAGAAATAAACACACACGGCTATTCAACACACCAGCACATTTAGTTTAACCCTAAATGTGCATTAATTCTCTCATATTTTTACATGTCAATATTTTATTTTGGCGCTAAGAAACTACTGGCATATCAGAATTCAATTACGATTACTGGAGAACAAACTCACAGTCCAACCAGTGATAAAAATTAAATAAATTATAAATATGCTCACGACAAATTTAAACTGACGAAACAGAGCTCTTTTGATCCCAAGGCCGACCGAGATGCCACTTAAGGACAGGACAATCTTTGTTGCAACTCATTTCAATCCTTTAGCGTGTGACATGAATCTAACTTTGCGGTCGGGTCACGTCCAACCGGGGCCGTGGACATTTCGTACCCGTTAAAAAACAAAAAGGATCGCTTGGCTTTTTATTTGTTTGCTCCTTGTTGTTGTTTGAAGCAAACGAGAACCAAACATCCTTTTTATTTTTTTTTCCACCCAACGTCAGTCAAAAAAGTCACCTCAAAATTAAATAAAAGGATAAAAACTAAATTCTTTTGTTTTATTTGTAGACAGTGATAAGTGGGACCCAGAAGGAGTCGACCATGATTTGACTCTTCAGATTACAGGTCAGCATGAGCGGACTCCACGTCTGAGATTCGCGGCACCGAAATTCAAAAGAAGAATTGTTCTTTTGCAATGTAGTCCGTGTGAACTTTATTATTGCAGATGAGGCACCGATGACTTTGATGATTGCATGAATGCATGCTTATATTAAAATAAAATAAATAAAACATAAACAAGTGGATAAAAAAAGATGATGATTACATGCTATGCGTTGACGGTCATGCTTTCATGTCAATCCATGCTTAATACTTGTTTTTTGCAAGAGTCTGCTTGGTTAAGGGTGGAAGTGAGGAAGTAAGGAAGTGAGGAAGTGATAATAGTTCCCTTTGGAACTTAAGAATTAGTTAGTAATTTTTCGGTGTGTGGATGTTATTGAGAAGTGTGGTTTAAAAAATGTTTTATTTTTTCTAGTGTTTGGATGGTAATGTCAAAGCGGAAGTGAAAAAGTTGACCATAAAGTTGACCGCAAAATAATATTAAAATAAAAATTAATTAAGAAAAATCAAAAAATGAACTGTAATTAGAATGCAAGAGAGATTTACTTGATCAAAAATTAACTGTTTTGTGCTATAACATATTACAAATGAGATTTACATGACCACAAAATTAACTGTAGCACTCTAAAATTAAGGAAATGATTGTGTAAAAGAGAGGAAAGAAAAGGAAATTTTCTTTTTTGTGTTTGAATAGATAAGGAAGTGAGCAATTATACTTCCTCATTTCCTTACTTCCGCCCACTTCCTTGTAACCAAACACGTAAACTAATGTATGTTTTTTATGTATGTTGTATTTTTTATTGCAGCAAAAAGTTAGAATCATCATTCAACATGATACTCTTAGTCGATTTTATTGTCTGCTATTGTGTTCTTCGCAACACTTGTTATTATTGTTATTTAATTAGTCAATTATTTTTTATATTGTGTTATGTAATTTTTTTTATTCTTTATTTTCGGAGTGTTGAGCATGTTAGCTTCAATATAATAAAAAAAGTTCAAAATATAAATTGTATATGGACTAATATGCAAAAAAAAGTTCCGGCAAACAGAAAGCAAACACACTCTTCCTAAATTTAATGGCAAAAGGACTCCACGCGTCTTTCCCACCGGCGTAAATATTTCTTTTTCCGAAAAAGGAAAAGTAAATTCCTTTATTTCTTTAATTAAATAGTCATAACTACAAAACTCCCTTTTCCAAAATCTAATTGTTAATTGTCTAGGAATACGTGGCAGTTTTCCTTGTGGACCCCACACGTCAGTGTCACTATCAGTGGTCCGAAATTGCTGTCTACTTTTATAGTGCGAGAATATTCTCATTCCGAATTTTCCCACTTTTTTAATAATTCGATAAAATAGAAAAGGAAAAAAAGCAAAAAAGGAAAAAAAAAAAGGACTCAACAGGGATGAAGAAGAGAAAAAGCTGGCGCTTTGTGAAACACAGAGAGAGAGAGAGAGAGAGTCCCATCAGCGCCGAAGACAGCTCTCGAATAGAGAGAGAGAGAGGGAAAAACTGAGAGGAGAGAGAAAGAGAAAATCAAAAACCCTAACCCGAGGTCCCGAGCCCGACCCCCCTCTCTCTCTCTGGAGCTTGCGCGTTATCCTCGCCCATGGAGGACCTGCGCAGCTCCCGCCGGCCGGCGAAGTCATCCTACGGCGACGTCTTCGGCGGTCCACCCAAGTACTCCGCCCCCTTCGCTGCCAAATCCGACGACTACGGCGAGATCTTCGGGGGAATCGCCGGCTCCTGCTCCATTCCCTTCCTCGATCTCCCGCCCGTGGCGGAGAGCTACGACGGCGGTGGGCGGATCGATTACTCGGAGATCTTCGGGGGTTTTAAGGGCGGAGACTTTGCTGTTGACTATGAGGAGCTGTTCAACGAGAAGAGGAAGACGGCGGAGAGTTCGGCTTCTTCGAATGGGAGGTTCGGTTTCTTGTTTTTTTCCCCCTTCTTTTTGTGTTAGTCTTTTTTAAAACTAGAATTATTGGTGTTGGTTTTGGCTGTGCTTTCAAATAAATAAGTGGGATTTGATGGGGGTTTGGTTGTTTTGCTTGTGGTACAAGCTTTTGTTAGTGAAAAGTGCAACAAAAATGTGGCTTTGAAGAGTGGGTATTTGCAAAAAAGTGAGTTTTTGTTAAAAATGTGATTTTGAAGGGTGGGTCAACTATGGGCACCTCTAATTTGAAAGTTGCATTTGAGTGTAATGGAAGGCAAAATAGCTTCAGCAATCGAGGATTACACTTTTGAGATATCTAACGTTTAATTTTTTTCTTTCTTTTTTTAGTTTTTAGATCATCTTGTCTAGAGTTAGTAAATTCTTGATTTTTTTTGTGCTGTATCAAATGGGGATCGAATGATGAAAGCAGTGAGACAGAGTAGTAAGCTACTTTCTTTCTTTCATATTTTCCCCTCCTGTATCTCTGGTGATGCAAGCTGTTACAACAGAGAAGTACTTCCCTTAGCTATCTAATTTGACCTCTCATGCTTTGGTAATCCTTAGTGATACAGGGGATGCAACAAACCCTTTTCTTTAATGAAAGTTAATGTTCCTGACTTTTGCTGCAGTACTGGGGAACCTGTCAGTCTCTTTTGGTAGCCTTGGACCAAGAAAGAGGGAAGGGCATTATGTTTGAGTTAAACTCGATGATGTCGTTCACTAGGTTTGCAAAGGGCACATCATAAACTTATCAATATTGTCCAGCTCTTCCAACTCTCTTTGATTTATCTGCCTTCTACTTGTTGTCCTTAGCTCCCTTGAACCTCTATGCTCAATGTCTATTGCTTTTATACAAAAGCAGACAAGTCAAATTTTATATGCCTTCAATTGTATTAATACACAGTGATAGTTCATCTTTCCATCGTTATCTGGAAGTGGTAGTACTCTCTCAAGTACTCTTGTCTTTTCCTCTTCCTGGTCGAAAGCGTCCCATTTATATACACATCAGCTTTGTAGATCTCTCCGTGTGATTGAGAATTCTTATGTTTGTAGTTTAATTTTCATGTGATAAAAGTTTGTATATGGAAAAATATGTAAATAAATGAGTTTTTGAATCATGATATTCTAAAAAAAGTGATTTCTTCTCGAATGGAATTTTGAAGAATGGATGAACTATTTGGAGTCCAATTGTCGCTGTAATTGAAAGCATAAGAGCCTCAGCAACTGGGCAAGAGTCGCGGCTTCTAAATACATCGGGCTCAATTTTACATCCTCTTAGGCTTCTTTTTTTTGATATGATCATCTTGTGTGAATTAGTAAGTTGTTAATTTCTTTTTCATATGGAATGCCCGAATCAGGATTAAATAGTGAAAATGAGCATGCTGAATAGTAAACTTTGAGGTGCGTTTTGCCATTTCTACAGTTATCATGCTGTATAAAGAAGAACTCCTCTGCAATCAAATGGGATAATGTTTGTGGCAGTGAATTAAAGAAGTAAGCTTGTTTACCAAAGTTTGTAGATATTATTGTATAGGCTTGGGTTGAGCAGTCACCCAGTTGGTAGACTCGGAGACCAAGAAAGTGAGCAATCTCATTACATTTGACTTATCAATTCAGCAATAATGTCAATTCGGTTCACAAAGTCCACATTCTGAATTTAATCATTTTCTGCTACTATTTCAGACATCTTTAACTTATTTCTCTTCTATTTAATGTCCTTAATTCCCTTAAGTCTTATAGTCCACATGCCGGGACAAGAAGGCTGATATATCCTATCTATTTTAATTTTCTCTTCCTTCTTGAAAACAACTCTTGATTCTCTCCCTTGTACTCTTCCTTAACAATTTGCCCCATTTATACTCATAAGCATAGGTCTTGCTAATCAGCTCATTTGACATGGACACCTCTTCAATCTAGAAATTCCTTTCTGATATATTTTTTCCTTTTGTGGAAACCAAAATACTTCCGTAAAACGCTCTTTAATTCTTTTTCTACTAAACCTGCCTATATAAATTTTCTCTGGCAACAATTGTGGCTGAAGATACTGTACTCTGTGAAATTTTGACATCATCTGCGTGGTGGGAAGTAAGAGAACTCCTCACGGATTTGGGTAGTGTGGCTACTTGTAGCAAGGGTCTGGGAAGCAGGCACTCTCTGTGGAATTTTGACATCATCTGCGTGGTGGGTAGTAAGAGAACTCCTCACGGATTTGTGTAGTGTGGCTACTTGTAGCAAGGGTCTGGGAAGCAGACACAGTGGATATAGGACAGATGTAGTGTGGGATGGAAGTAGATGTGTGGCTGGACAATGCCTATGGCGGTGGACAACAGAATAAATTGAAGAGTTGCAAAGAAGTTGATATGGTGTTAGATTAGCAGGTTGGTATCTGAAATATAGGTTTCTACCCGTCATATCCAGCGGAGGTAGTATTCTGAACACAAGTCTCAACACGTGTGACCCCCCTAGATGAACCCCAGAGCATTGGGTGCCCAGTAAATTCTGAGTTTGTCTTCTTTCATTATTCTAACATGTCTCCGTGTTCCCACTTAGGTGATTTCTGATCCAGTTAAACCTTTATTTGGTGGGCTTTCTAATGTTGCTGGGTTCATTATTAACTTCAAACTGTCTCTCTCTGTTCATGGCCCGGTAGTCTTCCCACTGCCGTGTGGAAGGGTAGGTTTTTTTGGTTACTCATTCCTTTACCATGCTGCATTCTCTACCTCTTCGTTCCATTCTGTTTCTTCAGTCCCGTTTCATCTTCTTTGCTACCTACATGATACCTTATAATATTATACTTGAGACTTTTGCACGAAATAATTAATCAATACATTATGGTATACCATTTTCTTTTTACTCAGTTTATTGTTGTTATTGTTTTTATTATTGATTTTTTCACATCTTTTGTTGCATTTTATGTGGAAATTATTGCCTGATTTCCCGATTTTGTGTGTGCGTTTTTGAGTAATGATTATCATTTTTTTGAATAGGGTCCGGATGGATGCAAAATTTGGCCAACATGCAGAAGTTTCAGATCTCTTGCCGGAAGGGGCCAGTAAAAATTATGGGGTTTCTTCAGAGAAGAATAAGTTCTTATCAACCTCCAACCTTTCAGATGATGGATCAAAGCAATTCAATATGTTGTATCACATGACAAGCAGTGGTAGCATAGAGGATGTAATAAGCGGGAAGACACACATAACCGAACTTCATGCCATGATTAATTCATGCTCCTCACGGGATATAAGAATCAATAATTCTCCAAACATTCAAATCAATGAGCTCGCCAACAATGTAAGTAACAATGGGCAATCGAATGATTTGGAACAAGAAAAAATAGCCCCATCCGCCTCTTCTACCGACAATACAAAGATTTCTGGAGGTGACTTGAGAACAAATCTGAAAGAGTACAACACTAGGCATGCTGCCTCAGATGACGATACTGTGAATGTAAAGCATCATTCACACTCTTCTAGCAATTATTCGGCTTCTAGTGGAGATGTACCTTATCCTGATTCCACATATGTAAGTATATCCAACATCAACCTCCGAACTCGACCATCTAAAGTGCCACCGCCTTCAAGAGCACCACCCAAATTAGCTACTAAGCAAGAAAATACCAAGAGTCGTCAGATACATTACAGCATCGGTGCTTCAAGAAGCCATGGGCTTCAGGGGGTTGCAAAGGACAGTTCCTCTCGTTTCCTTGATGTTGAGGTAGATGCTAGTTCAGCTGCTGCAGCTTCTGCTGCTGCTATGAAAGAGGCAATGGAGCAAGCTGAGGCTAGATTAAAGAGTGCAAAGGAATTAATGGAGAGAAAGCGAGATATGCGAGATATCCGTAAGAAGCTAGGTCACAGAGAAGGTGCAAAATATGATGAAAGGAAGGAAGTTACAGCTTCCGAAGTGGAGAAAATTTTCACTGAAGTGAGAACTAAGAGCCTATTGCCAAAGGAGGATAAAGGAATGAAAGAATATGCTTTGGATGACATGCAAAAAGTCAGAAAAGAAGGCAAAGTTTCACCGGATCATGGAAAGCAGGAAACATATGTTGTAACGGCTGAAGAAAGTCATCAAATGAGGCAAGGGAATGGATTTAAATCATCTCAAATGTACAATAAATCCGAAGATGTATCTGGGGAATGGAAAACTGAGGATCTATTCTATGAGTTGATAAACAATGAGAAGAAGTTCGGAGCAGTGAAAGAGGCCTCCAAGCCGGAGGATGTTGAGAAGAAAGCAAAGACAACTGCAAAGGTCAATGAAGAGAAGGAAATTTGTTCGGAAAAGGCTGAACTAGCCAATGAATTTAAAAGGACAGTGAAGCCGAACAAAGTGGATGCAACTGTTGAGAGGGATGAAATTGTTGACAACCCAAAAGCCTGTAATACGACTATCAAGGAGGAAACTAGGAAGATACCTGATGAAATCCCAGAGACATGCATATTGAACAAAACAGAAGACTACTCTAGTTCTTATCATCAGCAAAATGCTAACGAAAAACTACAAGCAGCTCAAGAAGCTCTTATGGGAGGAGAGGAGCTACAGAAACCAGATGCTTTCGTGGAGGCTTCTTGTGGAGAGAATAAAGTGAATTTGGAATCTTCTAATAATTCTTTTAGATTTGAGGAGATTTATCATGATGACAAAGTAGTCGGGAAGTTGCAGCCTGCTAAAGAGGCTTGTGAGCATGGCGACGAGGAGGAAGAATTTAGTGGAACTTCTATGACCTCTGCATCACATGAAAGTGAGGAAAATATGAAAATGTTTAGAAGAACAGGTGTGCAGCATGAAATTGAAATTGAAATGGAAGTTACCTCTGCAACATGTGTGAAGGAAGAAGAGGAGGAACTAGTTGCACATGAAGAAGCTTACTTATATGAAAACTCTGATTATACAAGCGGAAATGGTCAACAAGAATCCTGTAATGAAGAAAATGAATGTAAATTGGAAGGCTCTAGTACAGTTGGAAAATCAAATGGGGTTCAAGGGCCACACATTCCAGCGGAAGATAATTTGCAAACTGAAGTGGATCAAGATGGCAATGAAGTGAGGGAGAATTTTGAAGAAGTCAAACCAGCACTAGGCACCATTGGGCTCAGAGTGATTGAGAAGAAAATGAACTCAGCAAAAGAGACATCCTGGCCGGATTATGGGGGAGCGGAAACAAGAGAAGCTCAACTGGAACTTCAGCAAAATGAGAAGACACAAAACGCAAATCAAATGCCTCCTGTTGTGGAAGATAGTGTAGAGCCAGGAGTTCTGGGAGGTGATCATGCAGAGAGAGAAAACGGAAAGTTTAAAGAAGGTAATGGGGTTTTTGGTTTAGAGAATGCACCCACCCCTGTGATGCAGCCCAAGAGGACTTCCAGAGGGCTGCAGACATGGATATAGGAGGTGTTCGACAAGGCTCTAGTGCTCAGAATGAGGAACTAGGAGATGCTGCTGAAGAGGTCTGCAGAAAGTCGCGAAGTTCATCTGATGGTGCTATAGAAACTCTGGGGACTGCCACGAGTAAGAATTCTGAATCTGGTGTACATAAACGAGAAAAAATGGATAGTGAGAAAACAATAGAAAGAGAAGCATCCTATGAGAAAGAACATGCAAGAAAATTAGAGGAAGAGAAAGAGAGGGAAAGGGAAAGAGAAAAAGACAGACTTGCTGTTGAAAGAGCAACTCGTGAAGCACATGAACGGGCAATTGCTGAATCCCGGGAGAGGGCGGAAAGGATTGCAGTGGAAAGGGTTACTGCTGAAGCTCGACAAAGAGCCCTTGCGGAAGCCTGGGAGAAAGCAGAGAAGGCTTCTGCTGAAGCTTTGGAGAAATCATTAGCTGAGAAAGCGTTGAAGGAGGCTAAATTGAGGGCAGAGCGTGCTGCAGTGGAGCGAGCAACAGCAGAGGCTCGAGAGCGTGCTGTAGAAAAAGCGCTTGCTGACAGAGCTGCTACTGATGCAAGACAACGTGCAGAAAGACTCAACACTATATCTCGGGACAAGAACAGGAAAGAAAATGAAGCAGGAGACTCATTTAGGACAAGTGATAAGGAAGATAGAGAGATAAAGCTAAAGTCCAGTTCTTCTGTAAGTAGTAAAGCCATGTCAAGCTTTATTTCACACGTCTTAACAACACTACTGATCATGCTTAGTTCATGCTTATAATTAATGGTGGTCATGCAGGATGTTCTACATGATATAAGGTTTAAAAGCACAGGATCTACTGGCAGTTCTCAAAGGGATTATTCTGCTCATGGTAATATGTGATTCTGTATATTTCTGCTTTTATAATTTTTAGAGTAATTCATGAATGTCCTCTCAATCTGTCGAGACAGAAAATTCAGATTCGATGTATGCATCTAAAAATTTGTTACCTTTATTCTTACAACTTTAAATTAAAGATGGTTAGTTTAAATATAGGTGAGGTTGAATCTCCTTTAAGGTGTAAAGCAAGGCTTGAGAGGCATCAACGGACTGTGGAGCGAGCGGTACTTGAAGTTCACATGCTTTATATTTTTGGAGGCTATATTGGATTTGTCTTTATATATTTGTTTTCTGATCATTTGTTTATTCCTTTACAGGCAAAAGCTCTTGCAGAAAAGAATACGCGTGATATTCTTGCTCAAAGGGAGCAAGCTGAGAGAAATGTAAGATCCATTCGGTCCGGAAAATATAAAATCTATTTTGTACCCCCTTCTGATCTTTGATCAAACTGTGGTTGCAGAGGATGGCAGAAGCATTGGATGCTGATGTCAAGAGATGGTCAACTGGAAAAGAAGGAAATTTGAGGGCATTGCTATCAACACTGCAATATGTATGCATTTTTTTCACTCTTAAATTTGGTATTTTGTTTTTTGTGGTTTAAGCAAAAGTATTTTTGCTGTTGTAATACTGTTGCTTTATATTATCTGTTGCCTAACTGTATTTTAAGGACAGTGAGTTAAGTGACTTCAGTACTTGTGATGGAGCCAAAGGTGTTCATTCACTTCTGAATTATTGCAGTGTTAGGATTTAGTTAAATGGAAACGTTGGTCTGGACATTCGTTCTTGTGTAAATTTGATGCACTAGTTTATTGTGGTGCATTCTGTCATAACTGATTGGAAGTCACCATTGATTGATGATAATATGACCCCATTTTGAGCTTAATGTGACACAACTGCTCTTTTCTTTTTCCTTTTAGTATAATTGACTGACCCATCACTGTGTTGACATCAGACTTTCTTTTTCATGTTTACAATTGTATTCAGCGACATTGGTAAGTTTAGCCCTAAAACTGGCATGATTGTGTATAAAGAACCATGTCATATGTGTTGTTGCTTTTACACCACCTATTACAGTTCTATCAATCATGGTTTAAATTTTCAATATTTTTATGGGTATTAGCCAATGTTTCTAGCATGAATATCGTCAATATCGGCTGTCAGTATGGGCAATATCGGCCATATCGGCAATATCAATTGATACCCGATATTATAGGATAATATCATATTAGGTACCTCAACCGCAATACGATATTTGCCAATTTATGTCGGAATCAGCTGATATTTGAAACCATGCTATCAAGATCTGTTTAATTGAATACAGTAAACCTTGAAAATAAAGTTTGCAGTGTTAGTCATCTTAGTTTTTGTACAGCCATATGTACCATGTCGTGGCAATAAGTCATTGTTTTAAACCTTTTTGTTCATTTTCAGTTTCTCATCATACATTCGCATTGGCTGATGACTGTATATGGGTGCCTTGGCAGTGAACTCTTAACTTTCTCTGAACATCATCACTTTCAAGTCTATGTTGAAGATTGGTGAAATATCTTTTTGTTTATCCACCCCTTAGCACCCAAAACTATAGCTACTTTTCACATGTTTACTCCTCTTTTATAAAAGACCTTTTTTCTAAAATTTTTTCTGTCAACTATGGGTGCTTTATCTTTCTAAATTCACTGATGATATCTATAGTGCGCCTCTTCCAATGAAAATCTAACCTGCTTTTTTGTGAAGTGTCCTTAACCGTTCACTTTATTGTTTCTTCATTTGTACTATGCTAACACAATTGTAATTGGTTGCATAGTGTTTCAATGTCTGCTTGCAATGGTGAATTTTGAATTAAGTTTTTTGGAAGGGGAAGTATCTGACTGATGGTAACCCACTAAATGACTTTAAGTTTCCTATTACTCTGAGGTAACTCTGACACGGCCTTTATGAACTTCTGAAAATTTCAACCCTCTGGGTCGCCACACATATCCAATGTCATCTTGTGCAAGTTGGGTCTCGATTTTTTCTTTGTTCCTTAGAACTGCACATAATCGATCAATTTCTCATTCTAAGCAAGAGAGAAAAACATGGAACATAAACCAAGAGCTCCTGGTTTATGGATTTTATCTGATACTACTTCAAGATTCTTTACCTAGGGGACTGTGGAGGGAGGCGAGGATGCCATGCCTGCTGACAGCCATGCCTCTCAACACGCTTTCTAACAGAGTCCGCCACGTGGAGATGTCAGTTGATAAAAATCATTAAATCTTGGCTGTTGTGTAACATATTACCAGGCAGGGCCAATTATATATAAAAAAAGGAATACAAGCAACCTAATCTGATTCCGTTTTGTATCATTATTTTGACAAATAAGGTGCAATATTCGTTCCATTTAAAGGATGGATAGGGATGCAGATAGTGCTACATTTCCTGATTTACAAATGTATGTCCGAATATAGAAAACATGCACTGATGCTTTTAGATCAAAGGTATATGAAGTATACATACATTATATAACATTATGATTAGTAACTAATGCGATTTTATATTTTTCTGCCTTCAGTGTGAAAAATACACTAACATTAAAGTTCTAGTTTCTTCCAATTGCTAATCATATTAGTCTTGTTTGTTACTAGATTTGAGTTTTGTTCGTTTTTTTTCAACATGGAATTGAGTTCAGTATCTGTATTCATTTCCATTTCCCCCAGAAGAAAACTAGTATAAATATTGACCTATATCCACTCAGTATCCGTCTTTCTACACCCCTACCTGGTAGCAGCATGACTCTATAATGTTTTGCTACCTGGAGAACATCCTTTAAATTTGGTTAAGACACATTATTGTTTTTTCCTCTTTTTTTCCTGTTTTAAAGTCGCTCTATGCAACTTGCACTATAGCTATTCAAAACTGAACAATGCCCGGCAAAATCTTCTTTTTCTTTCTTTCTTTTGTCTTTTTGGCAGTTTGTTGCAATTTGCTCTCATATACATTGATATTAAATTTTAACGAGATGTTACTTTGTATGGTATGGTAAGCATTTTTGGAATGGTAAGCATTTGTGGGCCATGTGATTCTTACAACCTTTGGCTTTCAACGTGGCAGATCCTTGGGCCTGAAAGTGGTTGGCAGCCAATACCTTTAACAGATGTTATTACTGCTGCTGCTGTTAAAAAAGCTTATAGGAAGGCTACACTTTGTGTTCATCCTGACAAATTGCAGCAAAGAGGTGCTAGCATTCAACAAAAGTACATTTGCGAGAAAGTATTTGATCTTCTTAAGGTACATTCTTGTCTATAGTTACTTCACTCAATAAGCTTCTTGGCCTTGGGGGTTGGGAGGAATTTTTTTTTGTTTGGGGTGGGGGGGTTGGGGGGGGGGGGGTGGGGGGGGGGGGTGATATTATTCTGTCAGTCTATTGACCAGATAATATTCTTATTATGTACACCATTGATTGGGAAAAGTTTAGTAGTTGACTTCGGACCTATGAGGGGGCAGTGACGTTGCTGCAGAGTTCACTTGTTCAAGGAGTGGATGGATTGGCAAAACTAGAGGTAGACCTAATGGTAATGGAATAATCCTTGAATCAGTAAGAGAAAACATGATATTGGTTTATTTAACAGGAAAGATGACCATTAGCAAAGATGAATGGAGAAAAAGTATTTTGGTAGCCGACCTATTTGGAATAAAGACTTGTCATATTATCCATTTCTTGACCTCATAACATAAGCTTTAATAGTTGCTTGGCAAACTTAGCAATCAGTGTTGATAATGGTTTACTTGGGACTTGGGAGGCCAATTGGTTCGCCTGTTTGAAGTATTGGTTCTCAACCGATAGTTTTTTAGTTGTTGAATCTGTAGTAGTTAGTAAATCACTTATGCTTGGGACTGAAGAGATAAATGATATAAGTACCAACTAGAAGACAATTGACATATTCTTTATTTAATTTCAGCAGTGATCTATTAGATAATTGTTGAAATAATTTATTTTCATAAATGAAGTTGGTCTATTAAGAGTAATGATTATTTCATTAATGCCTATAAGTGACAATAAGTACTAACTAGAAAATGATTGACATATTCTTTATTTAGTATCTGAAGTTATCTATGAGATAGTTGTTGAAATAATCCGTTCTCAAATATAAATTAAGTATTAATGCAATGCCCATTTCTCTTGATAGAACAACTTGTGTAAACATTCAGTGGATAAGAAGAATGAGTATCAAGATGTATAGCCCTCATATACTGTGATTTTGCTCTGCAGCTTGGTGTTTTGCTTTCTTTAGATCTTATGCCACTGTAGGCCCTTTCGTAAAGCACGTGCCTTGTGATAGAGTCTTAATAAAACCCATAAACAGTGAATCACATTTGATTCTTGGATGACTGCTTTATCTGATAACTATTGTTTATTAGTTTCTCAATGATATCTTTGGAATGTGATTCTGTTGGCCTTTTGGCTCTTTTGTGACTCGAGCTAACTTTGATTTCATATAGTGGATCTTATAATCTTACCTCCTTGTAGACTCTTTTTGCATTCTAGAGGAATTTAGGATTTCTCCTTAGTTGCTCAAGCCTCAACTGCATGACCAGAAAAGGTTGATTTATCTACGCACGAACTGTCATCAAGGATTTATGGCAGGGTGCTCACCTGAATAGGAACTTAACATCAAAATAGGAGGTTGACATGAGGTCGTAAGAGGGGTTTTTTTTTTTTTTTTTTGTGTGTGTGTGGAGCTTTCGTGACTCAGATGCTGCTGCTAGTGACATTGGCGGTGATGATCTCGTAAAATAATAGATTTAATTAGTTTCATTAGGCATTATAAATTTCGTTGATGCGCTGTGATGACTAGTAATGCATATTAAACGTAAACTTCTGAAGGTCTGGTGAGATATCTTCTTAAGGAGAGAATACAATCTCTCCTGGCTTCTAGATAATATTTCTCAGCTCCTCAGTTTTGCATAACATTGCATTATTTGACAATGAGCATGAGATATTTATTTAAAAATTTATTTTATTTTATTTTATCTTTTTTTTGGGGCGGGGGGTTGGGTTGGGTGGGGTACCAAACTAAACTTTGGGTTTTAAACCATGGAAATGCCATAGCCACATTTCTTCGAAATTCTTCCACCTATTGGTTGCATGTTAGCCTCTGGGAACTCCTATTCAATTTGAAATCTCCATTTTCCTGGCTTTTGACTAGATTTATGAAGTAAATGCTTCTGCATCATAGTCATTTGATATCAATTACGGTCGAGGTTGGTGATAACACACTTGTGCGAATCACCTCTGGGTGTTGACCGGTGATTTTGGAAAGTTGGTTATACAGGTTAAGTGATGAGAATCACTCTAGTTATTATTTAGTAGTCTTCTTTTAATTGTTTTATTTTATTTAGTGTGTTTTTTTGGTCCCACATCGGTTATGATGAGGAAGTCTTCTTTGTAGGAGCCTATATAAGGCCACGAGTTGTAGTGTTTAAACAGACTATGATGATTTGAATTAAATGAAATCTTTTGTTGAAGCATGATGATTTGCTTTCAAATTTTATCTTTGCATGGTGATATGCATAGTGGGAGAGAGATCTCCTGGGTGCTGAAGCCCGAATCTATCTTTATTCCCTAATCTAAAGTTCTTTCTGCCTTTTTCTTCCCCCGTTTCCTTTCTACATCAGTTTGGTATCAGAGCTAAAATCCTGATTCCTTTCTTCTCTTCCACCACAAAAAATTCAAAACCTTAGATCCTTCTCTCCCATTTTCTTTTTTCTTCTCTAGTTTGCCTAAAAAATATTCTGTCCCCAAAACCCTAGCCTCCTCTACAAAACCCTAGTCCTACAAACCTGGATCCCCTTCATTGCCTACAAAAAAAAAAAAAAAGAAGAAAAAAGAAAAAAGGAAAGAAAAAGAAAAAAAATAAAAAAATAAAAATCAAATACTGTTCAGCCCTGTTCATCGTCTTCCCTCACTCTTATTCACTCGACACCCAGAACAAAACCCTAACCCTAGGGTTCCATGTCGACTCCCATCTCCCTTCGTTGAGCTCGTCGACTATGTCACCACTCGTCGTTAGAGCTCCCTCCGCCACCACCGTTGTGACCACTTCGTCACTGCCTCGCCGCCGCTTCGTTGAGATCTCATCGGAAACACGAGATCGGAGCAGATTTGATTCCATCAGATCCGCCTTTTTGCATAACAACTTTAAATTAAACTCGTTTATATGCGGATGCGCTCGTTTTCTTCAGTCACCTCATACCCAACCTGGATTTGACCCGCGCAGTTAGACCCGAGCCAAGCCGTGAGCTGTTGCAGACGTCAGCGACTTAACTTGCGCCGCGGAGCCGACCCGAGCTAACGAGCCGCCAGAGTTGCTGCGAACCGCCGCGAGCCGTTGCTGACGTCCGCGGCTTGATTCGAGGCACAAAGCGACCCGAGCTGACAACGAGCTGCCATAGCCGCCGCTGTCGTTAGCTGACGTCAGCCGAGCCAAGTTGACGTCATCGGCTCCGTCTGAGCCGCACTGTTCACTGCAGAGCACATATGCACTTTAAAGCTCATTTCAGGCCCGTTCGGAGTCCGATTCAAGTTGCGTCTGAAGCGTTGGATTTGAAACTGAGTCCCAGAGATACTGAAAGAATTTCACAGCTTTTGGGTAGCATCTGCCTCTACAAGCCATTGTTTGGTGCCAGTACGGTTTTAGCTCTTGGTTGTGAGTATTTCACTGAAGAATCAGGATTTCTGCATTCGTGCGTGCATTACTCACCCCTCTGATGAATTCTAACTTGAACTACATTGTCAATTGTCATATTACCTGCGAATACTATTGGACTGCGTTAATTTGCTAGTTAGACTGTATTTTGCTTCTATCTAGTGGTTATCATTGATTGTTACTCATCATTTTAAAATTACATTTCTTTGGACCTTGAACCTTTTGGGATATTTTAACTTTTTTCATTTAGTGCATTCATTTTGCTTTTTTAATCTAGGATTTGTGTTGCATCTGTGAGTTTATTTGTCGTGCATTAGTATTAGCGCACGTTCATTCGGTTAATCGAGCCGAAATGAAAGAGAACCTTAATCACATACTAGAGAAATTTGACCTTATTCTCGGATTAGCTGGGGATTGCAATTCCACATTAAAGAGGATAGAATCACGAGGCGAGAGTCGACATATTATCATCGTTCCTAATGATGATGTTAGAGACTTGAGAGTTGTTGATGATCTTTATGTTTTCTCACTATTACTAGTGTCGTAGAGGACCACTAGCCAATTCTGATGTGCAAATTATTGATGAAATCCATTAGTTTTTTAGAGTACTAGCGACAAATATTCAGAAAATATCAGTTCTAACCAATTCTTGGGCTTTCTAATACACCTAGATTAGGGCTTGGACTCGTGGAATAATAATAAAAATAATATTATTTTAATGCATGACTAATATTTGCTAGGCATAGGCTATCTCAGATTAATTTCTAGGTACAATCTATCTCGGTGTCAATTAATCAAACATTAAAACATGATTCCAATCATCTAAAAATAAAACAATAACAATAACCACAAAATTTAGACTTCATAACCCAAGAATAACTTTCTACTCACTCATAATTTCTGCAAGATTAATAAACAGTCCCGTAAATTTCATAGCAAAAGAAAGTAGTATTCAATACAAAGATTATATCCCAATTAAAGAGAGAATAAAATAGAGTGAGAATAACAAAAGTAAATCATAAACACTTTCCTCTCTCTTTATAAAGCTCTCCTCTCTTCTGATTTCATTGACAACGAACCACGAGCTCTCCTTCTATCTGGTAGTGACTGCGAGCTCTGTGCAGATCCTTAAAGCCTCTCGCCGCGAGCAAAGCCTTCTCTGATGACTACAACTACCTCTTCGATTGATTCCCCTGGATCTGAACTGCGAGCAGGCTTTGGCTGTCTTCAAATCTCTCCTGCGAGCTCCTCTCTTCTCTTTTCCCCCTATATGATGGTGAGAGAGGTCCTTTTATAGCTGCTGTTGGTTTTCAAATTGTTGCTATCTTCAATCAAACTTTATTTATATTCAGGTAATCAATTGAATTTGAGTTCAATTTTTGAAATAATCCTTTCTTATCTCTTGCGAAGCTTCTGTTATTTGTGCTCGGATGAGTTGGTTTGTTGCAGATTTGAGATTCATATTTGGGATTTGATTTGAAATGAAATTTTGCTTCTGGATTTTGGGATTTGATCTTGATTTTGCTTACTCGGATCTGGGATTTGATTCTCCTTTGCTTTTGGATTGGGAGTTTGATTGTGTTTTCAGTTTCACCCAAAATATTATTGGGTTGAGTTTTGGCTTAGTTGAACGGCTATTGAATGCCCACCACATGTTTGTTGAATTTGACCAAAACAACTCTGAGCTGGTCTTCTTGCCGCGCACACTAACGATTCGTTGAAATGCCTTGTTGCTGTCCCTTGCCTCTCTCGGCTGTTCCGTGTGCTTGTTTGGCTGTGCCCTGGACTTGAATTGTTTGCCTCGGTGATTTCTTGTTCTTGGCTGCTGCTTTTTTATGTGGTGGCTGCCCATTGCGCGCATGGCTGCTCATGTGGTGGCTGCCCCTTGTGTACTTATGATGACTCCCATGCGTACAATATCTCTTTTGCTGAGCTAATTCAATGAGTTTTAAAGCTAATCTTTCGTATTTCTACTAATACTTGCAAGTTATAATATTACAATATTATTGTCACTTTCACACAATTTTAATTTATAAAATCATTTAATAAAAACATCAATTGGTAAGAATTATTAGACTTATCACCAAGCTAGCAAGCCTAATTTCAAATATCCCTCTCTGCTGTATCTCTCTTCCTCGATCCCCCCCCCCCCCCCCGATCTCTATTTGCTCTCTCTATCCCCATCTCGATCAAGATCGCCCGCAGTCACGATCTCTCTCTCTGAGACAACAATACTCCTGATCTCTCTCTCTCTCTCTCTCTGAAATCACTCTGCGCTCTCTTGCCCCCGCCTGATCTCTATCTATACAAAATCACTCTCTGCTCCCCCCCCCCCCCCCCCCCCCCAACCCCTTGAACTCTCTATAGAGAGATCGGGAGAGAGGGCGAGAGCAAACTCAGATCGAGAGAGAGGGCAAACTTAGAGGGGGGAGCATACGCAGAGAGAGATCAGGGGGAGAGCAGACTCACAGAGAGAGAGAGAGAGCCCCGAGATTGGTGATCGTGACGATATCGAGATCGAGATCGAGACGATGAAAGGAGATCGGCTACGATGAGGAGTTTGCAGGTCCTCAACTTTTTCTCCCAATTCCCCTCCCCCAACCACCCCCCCAAAAAGAAAAGAAAAGAAATAAGCTTTTTACATGACTGACCGATTAATGGGAGCATTTTTTGCTTTTTGTGAACGGTTCTTCAACGTAAACGTTTAAGCGGCCGTTTAATCGGCCGCTTAAAACATTTTTTAGATCACTGTCCTTGTATCTTTTTGAGCTC
This sequence comes from Agave tequilana, assembly GCA_038442645.1. NCBI lineage: Eukaryota > Viridiplantae > Streptophyta > Magnoliopsida > Asparagales > Asparagaceae > Agave > Agave tequilana. The sequence goes on from JAVJIF010004348.1 coordinate 22,415, forward strand.
CATTTTGGGAAATGGTAGGTGATATTGATAATAGTTGTGCGCCTTGTGGCTCCTTTTTGTCCCATTATTCTCATTTCATTTTCTGTTAATATTGCATCAGGGCAACTATACGATTAATGACGCTCTTGATCAGTCTGCATCTTCATAAGTGACCATTTATGCAACACACTCCCATTAGGGTTTCTTTTCTTTTCTGAATCACATGAACCTTAATGGAGGCCATTATGTTCTCTCCATATGGAATATGAGTATTTACCCCTTGCCTTCTAGCTTTTGCTTCATCCTCATTTCTATTTAGACCTTTCGTGTTTCAGGAATATTATCATGGCATGTCCTTGTTTGCCATGTGTGCCAGGCTGGCAAATGGATTGGTATCGTTTGTTTAACGCAACACAATTGCATCTGGACTGTGAGCCCACATGTCAACTAAACGGGTGAAGATCACCTACCTGAGACCCTACCCTCATATTTGTGTTATCTGACCCCACCTGCAGAGCCCATTTGCTAAATTGGTGGGGTTTGAAACAGGCGGACAGGTTATGCAGAACAACTGGACACCATCCTGGGCTCGCCACCAATTTGAAGCTACTTGCTTGGAGCCCATTAGTCTTAAAATACATCAGGCCTGAAACATGCAAGCTAAATAAGATACTCTCTCCGAGACAAGGAATTAACCTGATTAATAATTGATCCGGAGGGTTAAACTGGTTATGACCTTGGAGACCCAATCACGCCTAACGTACCAGCTGACTTTGGTCTAGGTCGGGGGTTGAGTTATTGGCTCTGTTGAAATGCCACTTTATTCTGCTTGTTGCGTGCTTTCTTTTCTTGGAAGTCCATTTAGGGAACCCTGTTGAGTAGAATTGATATAATTTTTCCTCCTGATTATTCCTATATCCTTAATGTCATCTTTCGCCAAAATTAAGGGAATCTATCCAAGTTGTCGCGCATTAGATAATCTGCATATGACATTCAGAATATCTGATAGCTGCTGCCCTGATGTAATTTTCTGTTTTAGATATAATTTTTTCTATAAGAGGAGGATGGCGAAGAAGCAAACATGTCAATTATAACAATGCTATTGTTAAGAATATAAAACAACAATAACAGCAGCATCATCAACAACAAACCCTTTATTACAAAATCTTGGGGTCGTACATGTTTCCTTTTCTTTCAACCACAAAGATCGGTCGGGTTTTGTGATTTGGGAAGATTTGGACTAATAATGGCTGAAACTGACTGAAATTGAAGAAATCTTGGCAGTAGTTCATGACTTGGCTTAATATCTTTCAATTATGTCAGTAAAAAAAAAAAGTTCAGTAGAAAAAGTAAGTGGGAGAGTGGGAGGAAGTGAGGGAATATATAATTAAGAGACTGCTCTCTTCCAGTTCCACCTCTTTAAATCTACTGCTTCTTAAGGTCATCACCACTATGGTCATCTTCCCAGTGTTCCCACTATAGCAGGATTAGATGATATGGGAACAGGAATGTCCCTTGTGTATTGATCCATGCGAAGCTCTGGTCTCTGTATTCCCAGCTGACAGAAACCCAGTTCGTATGTGTGTGTATGAAATTCAAAGTGAAAACGCATAGTAGTTAGAACCAAAATTATGCCCAATCCAGACGTTTGTATGGTTTTGTGTATAAACCTGTCAATATGTTAGTTTATATATTAAGTAGAAAAAGAGATTGAAGTACTACAGGTTTTGCACTACATCCCTTAATGTATTATTTCCCTCTAATTTTTCCTTTGAAATTTATAGATTACATAGTTTTTCTCCCTTTGTTCTCACTGTTAGGCTTGGAAATTCTTACTAAGCTACATTTCTTTTTATCTACAAATTTTATCTTAGCAAATTAAATTTTATGTTACTTTTGAGTATTGAGGTAACAAAAAACAGTATTGTTTTAAAGTTTTCAGTTATTAATTTTCTTAATCTTTTGAATGCTAAAATGGAATTGGAAACAATCGACAGTGCCAAAACAAACTCTCCCTAGAGACCATGAACACAATAATTTTCCCTTTCTTTAATAACACAAGTCAGAGTTGCAAATTCTGATAATAATGGAACCTTATTTCCTTTTCCATTATTTATTTTTCATGATTTATTGGAGTTACTAGATGGACTCAAAATAGTTTTTAAATATTCATCACATTGTATAATTATAACTTCTGTATAAGCAACTGACAAGGATTTGTTCCTGATGCAGGATGCGTGGAACAGATTCAACTCAGAAGAGCGATAGCAGTTGGCATCTGGTAACATTGATTGTAAATTAACATTTCGAATGTGTTGTAATTCTAGGTTTATTATGTTTACTTGTAACTGTATAATGATTATTTTTTTGCATTTTTGTAAATATAATATTCCATTCGCCCCCTTTCAGAATCTTCTATTGGCCTCTGGCACGCTCTTAATCCAACATTTACAAATACCTAATCTTTTCATACCAGCTATTCGTAAGGTAAAAAAATTATGGAACTCTAGAGTGACAAGGGAACCATGAGCTAATTTTGGGAGATTATGACCGGTTTTTTGAGTACTAAGTAGCATCCATTCATTTCTGTGCTCGTTAGCAAATATGGGTGTACATTTGTTTCATAAATGTCTTGCATTTTTATTATTTATATCGGGATTCATTTTCATATCTGTTAACCTAACAAACGGGAAATTTGCCAATAAACAGTGCTATTGGATATGCTTGTCTTCTTCACCTCCTAAATGTTTTCAGTGCTTGTAAGTGGATTTATATGTACATAAATATAATACATATGTAGTCATGAGTTAAAACATCTAGATTTTCTCAGCGAAGGATTTATTATGCAAGTGAATCATATGGAAATTGAGTTTTTGTCTCTTGGGTTCAAAGATGCCGAGTTCTTTCAAGGTCTGTGATTTGAACTTAAACTGAATTGAAACGAGGATGTTAACAGAGAAAATCTATTTTGAATTTGTTGTTATTTATTGCTAACTGTTTGAGACATGTTTTGATTCTAATAGAGAACATAATCTGAAGATAACAGAAGTAACTAAAGCAAATTTTACAGACATAAAAGAGTGATGCTGCTGCAAATCCCATATCTGTATTCGTTATTATGAAAGTTTCTCCATTTTCATCCCTTTTTATTTAAAGCAAAGTGTGTTGAAAAGCCACAAACAAATATCATTACAATCCATTCCACAATCACTGTTCAACAATACCAAAATAAAAATACCTGTTTTCAATCTATTATATTGCCATAATTAGCTGGTACTTTGTGTTTGTCTAAAACCCCAGTGTGTAGCAATAGGGGCCTTCTCCTCTGATTCCCTGCCAATAGCTTTAGTCACAACAAGCTGCTCTCCAATCACTTCCAGTTTGCCATTCTCAGGGAGCACTACTGCCTCCAGAGTCTTGAGAGGTATGAGCTTCTTCTCCATGCAAGAGCGTATCGCCTCATCAAACATCTCCTCCATTGTGTACTTGTACTCGAACCCGAGCTCTAAGAGCTTCTTTGAAGAGAAGTGCACTGATTGAATCTTGTCATCAATGCCTTCAATCCTACAACATAATTTGTATAATTTTGCTTATAATATTTTTTCTTAGAAACTAGAACAAAATTTAAAAACAAAATTGTGTTACTTTTGGGGGATGTGATACTGAGGATACTTGTCTCTGATCATGTTTGCAAGATCATAAATGGTAGCATCATGAGAAGAGCATATATATCTCCCATTTGCTTTGGGATGATTGAGGAGGAAAATGTGAGCATTGCACAAGTCATCCAAGTGGACCAATTGGATTTGCTTAAGTATGCAGTAGTGTGCTTCATTCCCTGCCATGGATCCATGCATTCAGCTCTTAGCTAGTTATCTTTCAATGTGAAGAAAAAAGAATTATTTTGCTAATATATTCTCTGATGAGATGTCTCAATGAGATGTAATGTACCTGTGATCAGTGATAGTGCAGTGACCAGACTTGGTGGCATGGTTGAGGTGATGAAAGGACCTACCACCAATGTTGGTATGATGGTGATTAGGTCAATTCCATTCTCCCTTGCAAAATCCCATGCTGCTCTCTCTGCAAGAGACTTTGATACAAAATACATCTGCATGACAAAAAATTGATGTCATTAGAGCTAGTTTTTTAAGTTGTTAAGGATACATATGCATGGTGAGTTTGATTATATCTATTTAGTCAAGTAGTTCATGTGCTAAGAATTCCATTTCTTTTAACCTCCCCTTACCCTCTTTTTTTTTTAAAAGAACAAAAGCTATGGCCTGGTTGGGATCACAGGCTTGCTCCATTCTTTTATCAGTAAACTGGGTCTGATGAGAATGCTAGTGATTTCCTTGGATCACATTGCATGTGTAGTTTTTCAACCACAAAAAACATATATATGCTCTAATCATCATGACATCTATGGATATCTAAGTCTGTTTTGTAACAAGAGTCAGGGATTTAGGGTTCTGAATTTTTGAAATGAATAGCAGTAATAGTTAGGAATTAGGTTTTGATTGGTTACTGTAATGATTACTTGCTAATTCTTACTAATTTTAAACCGCTCGGCAAGAGTTACCTAGAGTTAGCATAACTAGTTTAGTACATCAGAGAATTCACATACCCATCCTGTCATCTTGATGCGCCTGCAGAACTCAAGATCACTCCATGAGCTCTCGTTGTACGCCGGTTTCTGTTCTTCTTCCACGTTTACCGTTCCCGCCGATGACGTGTAGACGAAGCGCTGGACCGTCCCGGCTTTCTTGCAGGACCTCATGATATTCAACACTCCGTTGATTGTTGGCTTTATCACTTCATTCTACACATACGGCATGTTTTGATAATGACATCACATTAAATATAGAAAACCACATTAAATATAGAAAACCACTATGAACTCACATCGATTTTGAAAAACCCAAGTCACATGTCTTACTAAAATTTCAGGTTCCTTTCGAGAGAAGAAATACTAAATGTACTTACTTCTGGATCTTTGGATTCGAAATCCATGGGAGTGGCAACATGGAACACCCCGGTGCATCCGCTGACGATGTCGTCGAAGCCTCCTTCGACGGTGAGATCTGCTTTCCAGATGGTGAGGTGTGTGTCTGCTCCGGGCAGATCTAAGAGGGGCTTCACCTTCTCCATGTTTGCTGCAAAAAGATGAGACCTCCACAATTTCTAGAATGAACAAGTGATGGTAAAGCAACAACAAATTCTTAACTATTATGTATAGAGATCATGTTGCAAAGCAAAGATCAAGGGATACATCTTGTGTGATGTGAACCCCTTGAGGGGAAATCCAAATTGTGTCATAAACTTCATATTTTGTCTTTGTAGAAAACAACAAGTCACCATTTAATATATGTTCTACACTTCTAAACAAAAAGGAAAAACTCAAAAAATAGGGAGGAAGATGAGCTAATTACTTGGATCTCTCACTGTGCCCCGAACAGTGTAACCATCTTGGAGGAGCTTCATCACCAGCCATGAACCGACGTAGCCGCTGGCCCGGTCACCACCACCGGCCCCTTCGCCGTTTTCATCTTCATCTGCATCTCTCTCTCTCTCTCTCTCTCTCTCTCTCTCTCTCTCTCTCTGTCACACACACACACACTCACACAATATCTCAGAACTAGAGCCAAATACACTCAATCAAAAACTAATCTCAGAACTAGAACAGGCTAAGAGTGCAAGTAGAGAGGAGAAGTTGAGGACCTGAGGTGGGCTCTAATGGAGAATGGTATATATATTGATCAGACAATGATTTTAGAGACACAACTCACATTGTACTTTGCCCAACTGTCTCTCTTCATCTAACTTTCAATGCACCTTTTTGTAGAGTTGGATGCAACGTGCCATATCCTCCATTCAAGCAAAATATGAAACCCTAACCCTGTATAACTATTTAGGTATCCAAATATGGGCAAGAACCAGACAAACTAGAGAGGCTGCTGTTTTAAAAGATGGGGAAAAAAAAAAGGGAAGCAGCAGCAGCAGCAGAAGCAGTAATAGTGCTTCAAGAGTATATCACCATCATTTACTTCTTAAGAGCAAGGGCACCAGAACAAATAGAAAACTCTATGGGATCTTACTGGCTGAACTCCCCTAAATCCTGATCATCTATCATTTAAAAACTTAGATTTTTCATATTAAATCGAATCTGTCATTCATTCAAAATTTTAATTTAATACCCTTGCAAATGACTATGTATATATATTTAAGGGCTGTTTGTTTCGCCGTAAAAGGCGTAAAAGTCCGTAATTCATATATGACTCGCAACCTAATTATAGCTACGGCGTTTGTTTGGACGGTAATACGTAAAAGACTTACGCAACTCAACTGCCACTCACTTGCAATCCAATTACCACTCACTTACAGCCCAGTTACAGTTTATTTTGTGGTCATGCAAATTTGTATTATTTTTTTATTTTAATATTAATTTTTTTTAATATTTAACATTTTTAATATTAATTTGCAATATTAAAACTTTTTAAATCACTAAATAGTTAATTTTGTGGTCAAATTTTTTACTTACGACTTACACATTACGACAACCAAACACCATAGAATACAACACACTTTACCAATTACATTTTTATATTACCAATCAAACGTCATAAAACTTACATGCATGTAACTTATTTACAACTGTAAAAGATTTTACCAATTACGACTTAGGAATTACAGCCAATTATGACAACCAAACAAGTATAAGTGTAAACCCAGTTTTGATACTGCAGAAACATCCAGGTGGAGGTCAGCTCTCATAAACTTACAAGTTTCCTTCAGTGCATTAGAAAGCTGGAGGGTTTTTTATGGACAGTTTTGCCCCAGAATCTTTCTTTTTATTACCTTTCCTCTCTCTCTGTCCCCATCTCTCGCGGTCTCTCTCTCTCTCTCGAGAGAGTTAGGAGAACAGAAGATGGACGGCAAACTGCGACTAAGGAAGGAGGAGCCTTCCATCCTCAAAAATCTTCGTCTCCTAATGGACTGTTTGCGCCTGTAAAATGCACCATCTCAATCAGTTTGCCTGCACCTCTGACTCGACGGAGAAGATCTCGAGAAGAGCCGGAGAGGTGACAGTTCCGTCTTGGCATTCGACGGCCAAATGCATTTCTAATTCAAGTTTGTGTTTCTATTTTGAATACTTTCAGTTCTAATAGTATTGACTTGAGTTTGTCAAGAATATTAACAGTTATGTCAGCTCAAGACTCAAGAGTACGTTGTGCATTATATTTGCAGCTTTCTGAAAAATTTGTTAAATGGTTGTTGATCTTGAGTACGCTCAATTGTGTCCATGTCTCGGGTTTTGTACATTTTGGAGCTCAGATATGTTCAATTCTGTCAATTCTTTCCTACTTTAGCTTTTTTTTACATGGTATCCAAAATTTTGCTTGTTACAGGTCTAACAGCTCCAATTCTATGCATGTTAAATCTCAATCCTGCTCTTTTATGTATCTTTTTACGATAAACTGAAATTATCATCCAAGCCCAAGAATCCCCAAACCCTAGATCGTCGAGATCTCTATACCCTAAACCTACACCGTGGCAATTCGCCGCGGTGTCCCCTCCTCTCTCCTCCAGTCCTTCGCAACCCGGCGATCAAGGGTCATCTCGATCATTGATCTCATCAACTCCAGATGTCATCTACAGGTAAAGAAGATGTCCATTTTTTTTAGTTTTATTTTATAAAATGTTGATAACTTCGAAAGTAATACCAAGATTTCATTAAATTTAAATTTATTTTAAGTTCTGAAAACCCCCGCGTCACGTGGTGGCTCCTTCCTAGTATAGAGTATTAGAGCAAAGGAACATAATTTCAAATAGAACTTTGAAATTTTGATACGTATATAGAGTATAAACTAGCAAACATATTTCTTGATATTATTATAAGAACAAAGTTGATTAGATAGAATTATGTAATGAATTAATGATTAGATGAAGACTGGAAGGTAGCTGGGTGCGGATCACTGGTCATGCAAACTACAACTATCAAAAGTGGGGGAAAAAGTATGAAAAACTTAGCAAATAAGCAGGAGAAAATAGTTTTATCTAGCTTGAAGACTAGGGTAATAAATAAAAATGCATGATGTTGAAGACAAAAACACACATGTGAATAAAAAGCCTGGATGCAGAAGACACTCGTGCAATCAAGAATTATACAAGTGAAGGGGGTTGTAACCACAAGATCCTGTTTGACTAAGATTTGGCGTAACATGATACAGATCATGGAGAATTTGATCACAAAATTCTTTATTTCCACAAGAAACAGAATTAGATTTTATGTACATCTTTTGCTTGATCTGGGTTTTGTTAGTTTCAAGATGTTAAATCTTTGGCTCCCTCCCTCTAAAAAAATAATAATAATTGTCGAACCCATTGCTTGTCTTAAAGCCATCACCATCATCATTCATATCTCACTGCCAAGATTGTGGACTTAAGTTCTATCTTTTATCACTTCTCTCTCTTTCAACGGTTTAAAGATAATTTGGGAAGGGTTGAAAGTGGCTGAACACACATCAATGGTCAAAGGCTGTTTTTGTTGAAGCTTTGCTATAGAACATGGGAAGGGAATGCAGCAATCCATTGTTGATTTATATGGGTGCTCACTCAGTTTCCTTTGCCTTCCATTCATATATCTCACATTTTTGAAAGAAGAAAATGTTTCCTTTCAGTTTGGATTCAGATTCCAAAGATGCTGCAAGGTTTCAATATGATGCAACATCCATGAAATTTCTCAGATTGCAAGCTCTAGCTTCAGCCTCTATTGGCAACACAAAGGAAAAGAGTGAAGGCTTGAGAGAATTAAAAACATAGATGCAAGAGTTTTTGGAGTCCCCCACCCACACCAAAAAAAAAAAAAGCTGAGCATAATTTGGAAAATTTCATGTCACACTTTGGACAACATGGTGCTCCCTTGTCAAAAAAGGACCATGGATAATATTTGTTCAATGGAATAAAGACCATTAATAAAACTTGACGTGGCTCCAAATATGACTCAAGGCAAGATAATATCACCTCGAACCATCTTTATGCTGGGTGTGTTTGGTTGCAAGGAAGTGGGCGGAAGTAACGAAATGAGAAAGTATAATTACTCACTTTCATATCTATCCAAACACCAGAAAAGGAAAATAAGAAAAACTCTTTTCCTTTTCTCTTTTACACAACTATTTACTCACTTTCAGGATGCTACGGTCAATTTTGTGATCATGTAAATCTCATTTGTAATAAGTTATATCACAAAACAGTCAGTTTTTTGATCATGCAAATCTTACTTGCGTTCTAATTACAGTCCATTTTTTATTTTTCATAATTAATTTTTATTTTAATATTATTTTGCGGTCAACTTTACGGTTAACTTTTTTACTTTCACTTTCACATTACCATCCAAACACCGGAAAAGACATAACATTTTTCAAATTATACTTCCCAATAACATTCAAATACCGAAAAACTTACTGACCAATTCCTAAGCTCCAAAAGGAACTATTACTACTTTCTCACTTCCTCACTCCACCCTTAACCAGACAGGGGGGTTATATCAGGATCCAATCCCACCCTAACAATGATCAAAGCTAGTCTTTTCAACCGAAAATTAACAAATGTAGTTCAATTGTAGGGTTCTGGTGCCATTTACGATCCATATAATATAATAGTGAATCTAGTTACATGTTTGATGTGAAACACGTACTCACGCAAGGCGGGAATGAGTGATATAATTTGAATTTTGTAATATTTCATCAAAATTACTTTGTTCGATTGGAAAATAATTTAAACATGCAATGTTGAATAAATGGATTTAAATAAAAATTGCAAGCTCACGTTGAACCGTTCTAATCTCAAATAAATTAAAATAGACACTCGATTATGGTGGTAACAGTTATATGATCATTATTAACGACCAATAGTTATAGGTGTATCGGATTCACGCAATCTCACAATTATTTCTAGTAGGATGAAGTATTGATAATATTCTTGAGATTGTATATCAAACCTCAATAATAAATGATCATGTCCAAGAAAACTCACATTATTGAGGATTACATTTGACCTCAGAGTTCTTAACCTGCGGTGATGCGTAGAACTGTCTTCCATGATTTCAACGCCACGAAAATGGCTCGAATCGGCTTTAGAACGGCTTAGAAATGGCTCGAAAACTAAAATCGGTTTGTAAATAAGTCTGTTCTAAAAATGGGTCTACAAGTGTAGCTGCGGGTTGGGTCATATTTGAGTCTGCTCTTGTAACGCCCCGATCCGTAGGTATGGAGACGTTAGTGTGATGTATATATATAAGTCAAAAATACCCTCGCGTATACACACTAAACATCAGTACAGGTAAGAATCAGAGTACGGAAGTACGTGATGTATTATACATTCCAATATATGAGTACAATTACAAAGTTATCACAGGATGTGATCCAATATTATAAGAATATTACATCACCGATAGACACAAATACCAAGATACAAAAAATATACAATTATGAATAGTACAAAAGATGCTTACGAGTTACAAAAGAAAAAACTCAAGAGACGAGCAGGGGGCCTAGAAGGATAGGGCTCTGGATGGTCAACGGTTGATCCATGACGCTAACACTGCGCAACTCTGATCACCAGGAAGTCCATCACGGTTCAAACTCCAAGATCTGCACATGCAGATCCAGAAGGGTCAGAAATTCCCCAACGAGTGGTGTGATGACTGCCAAGTGACGTGCATACATAAGAACACGTGTATCGATAAATCTGAGTCAAAAGAGCATGTATTGAAAATCGTGTCGCGAGTATAAACACATAGGAGCAAGAATGAGGTATCAAGTAAAGTAAATATAATAAAATCAGTTATATAAGCTCAAATTACCGATCAGTGAAGTTAGTACATTGAAAGAATAATCCAAATAAGGAAACCCTCATATATATATATATATATATATATATATATATATATATATATATATATATATATATATATATATATATATATTATATATATACACACACACACACACACCCTATACCTCACATCATTGTATTTTGAGTTCATATAATCTGAATTGTCTCCTAACAACAAAAACATCATAAAAATCGATAAAACCGATAAAATTGATAACATTGAATACCAACAAAACCAGTTATACAAACTCAGTTTACGGCTTCATGAGATAAGTACGTCAAAGGAATAATCCAAATAAGGAAACCCTCATCTATATACCTTTATCCCATGCCACCATAATCCGAGCGTATACAACCCGTATTGTAAAACAACACGACGAATTGTTGATTACGTCTTATTATTATTACTCATCCGACCCATATATCTAAGTATGTATACAGGCGTACGTTCCATCCCACATACATCCATATATGAGTAAATTGAGGTTGTTATTGGAAACTGTTGATAAAACCAATGGGTTATGTTTATAGTGGGTCCTGTACATACCCGAGACAACAGCCCAGGATGTTCCAATGTTGAACTAGAACTTGCCGCTAGGCAAACATGAGGTGGGTCTTATATTATACCCATTCAGGAATATAACAGGATGTAGGGAGCCAGCGCTCCCCTCGAAACACTTGGAGGCCCTCAGATAGATCCGGAAGATTGAGTTGCACAACATACCTAATATCACTGTAAATATATTCACTAATTGAAGTCCATCAGTTTTCCCTTACTCGATATAGGTTGGTCTTTTTATAATTTATTATTATGTAATTATCATATTACGGGAATAACATGAGCAAGATAGGAGTTACAGAGTACATAAGTACTAGAAATACATGTCATTGTATATAATACATGATAGCAAGACATGCTTCCCGAAATATGATAATCACAAGGCAAGCAGTAATGTGTCAGGTGGCAGGTAACAAGTGATATCAAACAGGTGACAGGTGATAGCATGTAGGAGTCAGGTTTCAAGTAATGGCATGTCGAGTAATAAGCACAATAGATATCACTAATCAGGGAAATAATATCACTACAGAGGATCCATATGAATACAAGAAAACGGTACCAATACAGGAGATCGATACTAATACAGAAAAATGGTACCGATACAGGAGACTGGCACAAATATAGGAAAACGACACATGGACCACCTTTCTCCACTCATTCCTATCGAGCAATATGCCTTCACTAAGATCTTTAGCCTCTATATCTTGTCGTATTACCTCCATCCATATTTTCTTCAGTCTCGCTTGCGCTCTTTTAACTTGCCCTAATTTGATACGCTCTACTCGTCGGACTGGCGCATCTGTAGGTCTACGTCGCACATGATCAAACCATCGTAGGCAATTTTCTCTCATCTTCTCTTCATAGTGGTTACGCCTATCTTAATACGAATATCCTCATTTCTCACCTTGTCTCTTCTCGTGTTACCACACATCTAACGAAGCATACACATCTAACGAAGCATGCACATCTGTGCTACACTCATCTTATAGGCATGATATCTCTTTATAACCCAACATTCTGCGTCATATAACAAAGCTGGCCTAATAGCAGTCTGATAAAACTTTTCCTTCAGCCATAACGGAATATTACAATGACATAAAACTCCTATTGTACTCCTCTATTTTAACCAGCCGGCTTGGATCCTATAGTTGACATCACTATTAATCTCTTCATCCTTTTGGATAATAGAACCAAGCACTTAAAATGACTACTCATTGGTATTTCTTGACCATATTGTGTCATAATACAATAATTTTGGATCCCCTATTTATTAAATTTACACTCCATATATTCTGTTTTGATCCTACTTAATTTAAAGCCTCGAGATTCTAGAGTTTGCATTCATGACTCCAATTTTACATTTACCCCAGCTCTCATTTCATCGACTGGGATAATATCATCAGCAAATAGCATATATCACGGTATCTCATTCTGAAAAGCTTTAGTAAGCTCATCCATCACAGTGACAAATAAGAATGGACTCAATGTAAATCCTTAATGCAATTCAATTGTGATGAAAAATCACTTGTTATTCCTCCACAAGTTCTGACATTTGCCACACTCCATCGTATATGTTTCTGATATGTCAGCATATTTGATGAGGACTCCCTTTTTCATCAATATCCACCATAATACCTCTTTTTGAACTTTATCTTAAACTTTTTCTAAATCAATAAAGACTATATGTAAATTTCTCTTCCTCTCTCGAAATCGCTCTATAAGTTGACGAATCAAATGAATAGCCTCTGTCGTCGATCGTCCCGGCATGAATCCAAGCTGATTCTCTGATATTTTAATATTCTGTCTTAACTTGTGTTCAATTACTCTTTCCTAAAGCTTCATGGTGTGACATATGAGTTTTATTCCACGATACTTTGAACAACTCTGGATATCATCCTTATTCTTATAGAGAGGTACTAGGGTACTCTTTCTCCACTCATTTGGCATCTTTTTAGTTAGCCAGTTGTTAAAGAGCTTTGCCAACCATCTCACGCCTACCTCTCCTAAGCATCTTCATACCTCAATAGGAATTCCATACGGCCCAATAGCTTTCATTTACTTCATCCTCTTCAAGGTCTTTTTAACTTCAGATTTGCTAATTCTGCGCATATAATTACAGTTCATATCTTGATACTGAATGGTAAGGTCATCCAAATCTTGAGTAGAACTGCCATTGAACAATTTATCAAAATACTCTCTCCATCTTTCTTTGATTTCTTCATCTTGAACTAAAACCTTCTGATTCTCATTCTTGATCACCTCATACTACATAAGTCTCTAGTCTTTCTCTCCCTTATTCGAATAATTCTATATATATCCTTTACAACCTCTTTGGTGTCCAACTTCTCATACACTTCTTTATACACTTTAGCTTTTGTATTCTGAACAGCTTTTTTAGCCTCCTTCTTGGCTAGCTTATACCTCTCAAAACTCACTCCATCACAATTTTTCTTCAAATCTCTGTAAGAGTTTCGTTTGATCTTAATGACAACTTTTACCTCTTCATTCTACCATGATGTATCCTAACATGGTGGATCACCACCCTGTGACTCACCAAGTACATCTTTGGCTACTCTTTTAATGCAACTATGTTTCATGTTATATTGTAATCATCTTGGGCTTTTCAATCTGCTTCATATACTATTCGATCTACAAAAACTTCTTTGTTACCTTCTTTTAGCCGTCGTCACTTAATCTTAGGATCTAACTTACGTTTAATCTTTCTAAATCTCCTTCTAATCTGGATATCTAAAATTAAGACTTTATGTTGGGTTACTAAACTCTCACTCGGTACTACCTTACAATCCATACAACAACCTCTATCTACTTTCCTAGTTAAAAAGAAACCTACTTGGCTCGCAATTGATTCACTTCTAAAAGTGATCAAATGAGACTCTCTCTTTCTAAATAAATATTCGCTAAGATCAAATTATAGGACAACACAAAATCTAGAATCGACTTACCTACTTCATTTTTTTCAAAACTAAATCCTCCATGTACCTATCAAACCTATAACGACTAGTTCCTATATGCCCATTGAGGTCACCGTCTATGAAAAGCTTTTCTCTAATCGGTATGCCTTACACTATCTCATCTAAAGTCTCCCAAAATTGACACTTACTAGACTCATCAAGTTCTATTTGTGGTGCATAGACACTAATAACATTTAAAATCTCTCTACCTAAAATAAGATTAACTAGTAAAATTCTATCACCCTTTCTCCTAACATCCACTTCATTCTCAAGTAATTGTTTATCTATGATCACACCCACCCAATTACAATTTCTATCTCTACCAGTGTACCAAAGTTTATAACCCCAAGCTTTTATAATTCTAACTTTTTTCACCTACCCACTTAGTTTTCTGCACAAATAAAATATTAACATTCTGTCTAACCATAACATCAACTAACTCTGCTAATCTACCTTAAGAGAACCTATGTTCCATGATGCTAACCTAATCTTATATTCATGAGCTAACTTCTCTACCCTCACCAGCTCATAAAATTGTGAGAACCCTTAGTCATTTGACACCACATCCGGGCGCCGATGTGACGCGCCATTTTTGGACGACGACCTAGCAACCCTTACCCACTTTCACTACACCCGGACTCTGATGCAGCGCGTCGCTCAGTGGGGAACGCCCCAATGAAATTTAGTTCTTGGTTCATATTCATAGCATATATGAAAATTATATGTATCATTGCAGTAACTTTATTTCCCTTATAGTTGGTTTATATAGCTTGTTCCGATCACTTTAGATTTAGCGTGTATATATGGAGTAGTTTTCTCACATATATACGTCTTCGATTCTCATCGTGTCTCCTCTCCAGCGTATTTTCAGAAGCGGGGCATCACAAATACAGATGCATAGTCTGATACCTAGAATGGTGATGAGTCATGGGGACTAAATTAATTAGCTACTTAGGCTTAAAGCCAGTTGCAATCTCAAATGGTCTAAGATTCGTGATTCTATTGATAGAACTATTGTATTCAACTCGGCCATAAGAAAGATCAAATTTCATGTTTTTAAGTTTCTCCCAACAAGATACCTAAGGAGAGTTTCTAAGGTCCTATGATTACCTCGGTCTGTCCATCAGTCTGTGGGTGGAAGGCCTTCGAGAATTTCAGTTTGGTTCCCATCTTGTGCCATATTATTTGCTAAAAATAGCTTACAAACTTGACATCTCTATCTGACACCATAGTCTTAAGCAACTTATGCAGCTTGACAACATGATCCAAGAAAAAGACAACTACACGAGAGACATTTAAGATTTTAGAATATGAAATAAAGTGAGCCATCTTGTGGAACCCGATATTAAGTCCAGCATATTATCAAGACAGGGAATGAGAAAATGATATTAGACAGTGATTTTATTGATTGGACGATTATCTACACACATGCGTCATACGCCATCCTTCTTTGGTGCCAAAAGTGCAGGAATCGCGAATGGGCACAAACTCTCTTGGATAAACCCTTTGTCAAGTAATTCATCTACCTGCGTTTTTAACTCTGTGTGCTCGACATGATTCATCTTATATTGATAATTCATTTACCTGCCCTTTTAACTCTGTATGCTCGACATGGTTCATCTTATAATGAGATATGTTTGGTAAGGTTGCTCCTGAGATTAGGTCAATGTCATGCTGAATGTCTTTCATTGGTGGCAGCTCGCCGACAAATACTTGGGGAGAATATTTGAAAACTCTTCAAGTATTGGCTTATGTGTCATGGAATCTGCAACTCAATCTCTGATTCAGTTTCTCGAGGCACAAGTGCGTGACAAGTCAAACCTTTGTTGAAGCTCTTCTCGAGCTGATTAGGACTAGTCAAGTTCATCACCATCTTTCCTTTTCCCTTATCAATCTTTTTCCAGGAGCTGGTTGTTTAGATTGATTTGACAATAACTTCACTCTCCAGCCATTATGGATTAATGAGCAATGATTGATTCATTCATATATAGTCAAAGTAGGTCAAATAATCATGATCATCCCAAAATGATATGACCAACATTCATAGGGAGTATGTCACACCACACAATATCTGTATATTGGCAAACTATGTAGGGATCTGACATCTCTCTTGAACATCTATGGATATAGCGTCAATCCACGTGACCATGTAGGGATTTGGATGTTTCATTGGTTTCATCCCTAATGTGGTAATTAGTTTTGACACAATGATATTGATGAAACTGCCACTATCCACTATAACTTTACACTTTTTTCCTCAATTTTTGTACATGTTTGAAATATAACAGTTTTTCTCCAGTCATTGACTTGTTCGGGCTATGCTAAGGTGCACATAATTACTCTAAAATGGGCTCTGTCCTAAGAGTTATGACAGTCAATGCTAAATTCCTAATGCAGCCACTGAACTCACAATTTTCAACAGAAGCGTCAAGTCATCGTGCTGTTGGTGTACAATCACTTCTAGACCTTCTTCTTCTTCTATGAAAAATTCTACTTAAAGGGTCTTAGTTCGATTAGGGAACAGGTTTGTAAGGTGTCCATACCTCCGTCATCTATAACACTGGGTATGCAGGTTGACCTTCACTGGTTCACTAGTGGTCTGTTTCTCAAAAGTTTTTCAGGTTTGTACCAGACGGACCCGCTGGTTTGACGCTTGAAGAACTAGAGGATAGTTTGCACTGGGTGGAGAAGGATCGATTATACTTAGGTTTGCTAGTAGCCTAGCAGTTGTTGTCTTAAAGCCATCCCAAAAATCAGTTTGGTGAAAGATGAGACTCATCTAGACCGGTGATCAGCTGATAAGCATGTTCCAAGTTAATGATGCCCCGAACTATAATCTCTCAGTGATCATCACCCCTAAGACCTAAACTAAACCCAGATAGGGCATGTTCGGAAGACTTCAACCTGATGGCGCTGCATCGATTCAAGTATTCATCAAATCTCATGATGTAATCTGTGGCTGACTTGTTTTCCTGAGTTAACCTATTCCATTTGTCCAGTAATTGTTGGCTGAAGCAAGATGGATGTATTTCTGCCTAAGATTCTCTTTTATTTCATCTCAAGTCTCAACTGGATTTTCCCTTCTTAATAGCATCAACCTTTTACCCTTCTCATAATACTGTCTGGCTTGTTCAGTTAGTTTCATATTTGCAAATTAGACCATCTTAGGCTTTGACATGTCGTACCAATAAAAGTAGCAGTCTATAGCTAATGTCCAATGTATAAAATCCTGAGGGTCTAGTCATCTTTTGAAAGATGGAGCATCTAATTTTACACTCTTAGTATATTGAGTATTTGTGTCCTCGTGTCTATGGGCTTGTCTAGCTCTATGTAGTCCATGGAGGGAATAACCTATGTCAGATTCTGAATCAGTGTGGTAGTGATAATCTTGCCTTCGCAGGGATGGTCTATTGTTAGCTCAGGAATCATTCTCCTCTAAGAGATATAGGGTTCTCCTTCCGTATGTTTCTAGCTTATCAAGTAGTGTGGCTAATTCTTATAATTGGAGCCAGCCTGATCTCTATACTCTTGTAGTTATTGATCCATCTGGTCCACCCTAGCAAGGATCGCATCAAGATTATCCTGAATGTTAGAGTTCATTTGTGCAGAAATTTCTCTTATTGAAAAGTTTTCCCACTTCTAGTAGGCATGCAAATTTTAACTAATCCTAAATGAAGATTTTTTTTTAATGCACACAAATGATAAATGTTAGTGCAAAGTGCAAACTACTCTAAGGGTGAGAAGTATGCTAATGCAAGAGGAATTAGAGATCAATTGAATGATGAATAACACCGAATTTTAAGCCCTATTGATTAACACGTAATTAACACAATATAATATCGAGGATGCAATTAATTACTCGTGCTAATGCAGTAAGTTTTCAAATTAATTCAAGTGATCACTGATTCGAATCAAATTAAGTTGCACAGTTAATATCAATAGTGATTTCCAATTAAGGTCAAATCAAACAATCTCATTTTTATGGGCAGCAATCAATAGTTCTAGTTTGCAATAGTTTTAGGAACTAGCTGGCTAATTAAGTGAAATAAACAACTGATTAAATTTTTTCAAGGATTACCTGATAGATGATCAAAACTCAAACCTGAATCTGAAGTGAACTGATCAGGCTCAATGGTGACATTAGGCGGCGAGATCGGCGGGACAAGGAGCCAATCTGGAGCTGGATGTGGAAGTAGATCAGAGATGGTGAGAGATTCGAGACTAGAAGCCAATTTGGATCGAAGATGTCGGCTTGGGTTTTCATCGTCAGCTCTTTGAGACTTGTGTCTGGGCCGTCAGCTCAAGTCGGCTCGGGTCAGCTTGAGTCTGAGCCATCAGCTCAGGTCAACTCAGGGTAAGGTCGGTGTTGTAGATTCGGGCGGCTTGAGTCGGGTGGTGTTGTTCTCTCCGGTCAGATTTGCTGAAAACAAACCCGATTTGGTGTTACACTTGATGGCGGATCGTGTAGCTAGGAGGAAGAGGACGAGATTTTCTTCAACAGGGGCGACGTCGGGGGAGGTTAGGGTCATCGGTTGGTTGGGGGCAGCAATGACAACAAGAGGGAGCAGTAGCAGGGGATGAAGGAGGAGCAGACAACGGTGAGAACGTCAGTGATGAGATTGACGAGGAGATGGTGGCATCGGCATGACCTCGTGGCGGTGCAAACAAGACGACAAGGGTGACAACATAGAGAGGGGCGAAGGTGACTGTAGACTTGGGAACAAAGATGGGGAAGGAGGCGCAGGCAGTAGGTGCAAGGGGAGAGGGGAGCACGGTGGCACTGGGGACGGTGAGAAGAGACGAAGGCGATGGTTGGGTCTTGGTGGCGTGGCGAGGAGAGGAGGTGAGGTTCACAATGCTGCTACGGCTAAGGTTAGGGTTTTGGGTTGGGGGGGGGGGGGTGAGATGAATGACAATTTTCTTGGAGAATGGATATGAAAATTGAAGGAGATTGGAAGCCTTAAGCTCTAATATCAAAATGATATAAAATTTAGGGTCCTAATCGCCTTCAATCCAAATAAAATAGGAAAAAATTAGGGTTTGAGAAAATGAATAAAGAAATATGAAAGATGAATAAGAACTTGATAAGATTTTGGCTTTGCATCCCTTACATAAGATTGGGCTTCACATCCGTTACATCAATCTCAAGATCACTAGAACTCTGATCTAAAGATTTTTAGCTGAAAATTTTCGGATTTATTCATTGATCATCAATTAGAGAGGTCTTGAGGTCATTTATAGATTTCAAAACAATATAAAATGACCATCTTTACCCTGCTAATCTTAAATGCACATCAAACATGGTTAAACTAGCCCAAACTAAACCCAAATAGACTTGCAACAATGCAAATATAAAATACAAGCTAAATAATATTAATAATTTAGAACTAAAGAAATGCAGGACACCGTTTACTAGTGTAAACTCGCTCAAACCACATTATACCCTTATCAAATATGATAGAGATATTTATCTTCACAAAACTTTAAGTACTTGACTTTTTGTCATTTCATTAGTAACAGTACTTACAAATCCACAGAGTAGGGTACTACTTTGATGTTAGAAAAGAAAAGGAAACATTAAAGGAAAGGGCAGGAGAATCATGTTTTATAGAATAAAGTGGAAGATGTAGATTGAATCAACCACCATTGCAATTGATGTCAAATTGACACCACAATTTTATACCACGTGCCCTGAAAACCATTGAACGAACAAAGCAAAACAGTAAATGAAACTTTAGATGAAACATCCCAAGAACGGTCCCCAAACCACCACAAAAAAAAAACCCCACCGACAAGATTCACCGACAATTTCTAGAGAGCAAATTCAGAGCCTGACTGGGGATCACGTCGGGAGAAAAAAAATATCTGTGAGGCGATGTTCGAACTGGTGACGATGAAAAGTATCGTGCTCTCACTGTTTCAGTTCAAATGATTGGACAACCACAGGGGACATCCAAAATACAGTTGACACGTGATTTTTCTATTGTGCATTTACACCTGAAGACATAATTCGTAAACTAAGAAGTGAATAATATCAAAAGCAGACGGGCAGTCAATAACCTTCAATGGTACAAACAATGTAAAATAAAGGGCACAAAAGTATTGAAGGAAAAACAATAATGCCAAGCAAAAGAACCCTGTAATTTCACAATTTAGAACACAAACAATTTCTGCATAAATATGTAGTGTTTATTGAGAATGAAGATTATACATAAGCAAGAGTTAACAAAAAAGCTATGTGAAACATAATTTGAAGAAAAGAAAACAATGTTAAAAAAGTGTGAAATATATTGACCACAACACAAAAGTGAAATTATGCTAATAGACTTTCATGCTAAATGGTGATATGGCTTGCTATGAAATAGTTAAACGACTATTTGCCAACTTTGTCATTAATGGAAAATATTGGCCTAACTTCACATTGGAGAATTTGTGGAATGAAATTTGTTCTAGCATTTCATGCAATCAATTTCATAGTAGGAAATTATGTTAAAACTTTTGAAGTTTGTGGGATGTATCGAGATTATGAATTGTTAATGGTGTTTTATAACATCAACCATTTTGAATTAGTATGTGTGGGTAAAGTGTTCCTAATAGGTTTTCTTAGATTGCAATCTAAGACAGTGCATTATCATCTTCATGTTCTAAGAACACGTATAAAAAATCACGTGATTTGGAGTTTGTTTTCTCATAGATCTAAGCAATATGCTATTTTTGATCGTTCATTTTGTTCCTATTTAATGAATGAGTAAAACATATTTAAAATACATGATTTTTTATTTTTAGTTACTTGAAATAATGTAGATTAATATAAACGGAAAGAATCTTGCATCCAGATGTCATAGACTGTATTTGAGTGGGAATGATTTGACTTTGAATCCTTCTGGAATGACACAACTCTCTCTAGAGAGAGGGAGAGGGGGAGAGAGAGACTTGTGTCATTCTAAAAGGATTTGAGCTGGAATCCTTTCCACTCAAATACAACCCTACGACATCTGAATACAAGATTCATTCTGTTGATGTTAATCTACATTATTTCAAGTAACTATGCATATATGTATATAAATATGTTTATATGTATATATATAAGAAAAATGTACCTCAGCCGCTATCTTAGAGAGACTTTCTCTCTATATATGTGTGTGTGTGTGTGTATATATATAAGAAAAATGTACCTCAGCCGCCAGTTGAGAGAGACTCTCAGCTGTCACTTCAAAATGATCGCAAACTTACTGCTGTTGGCCCAAAGGCCCATCACTCTAGTTTTGATAATGATTAACTTATGTAGTTATAGTTTACTAATAATCTTATGATATTTATAGATATTTGATCAAGATATTAGTAGGTGATTAGCTTCAACAAAGGTGTTTTGGAGCTTTCACATGGTGATTTAAGAGCTCGAGCGTTATGTTCACATCTATCACTCGGTTGGAGTCAAGCTCGGTGGATCACGTTTGGATCGAGTCGACTTGGAGACGGCGTTCTACAAGAAGACATCGGTTTATTTAGTTTAAAATTGTATTTAGATCATTATAAAGATTAGATAGGTTGATATGCTCAAGTTCACAATATACACACACATACACACATGTTTTTAAGTTTATTGGTTTTTGGTTTAACCAATATTGGATTTTAAGTCAAAAATATAGATATAATATCTTTCCTGTATATTGGATTCTATCCATATATATATGCTTCAAAGTTGTTTAAATATCATGTTTTTGTATTTATATGTGTTTTGGAGAAAACATTTTTCCATTTTAAAAATCCTAATTTTGGAAAATACAGATTTTGGTTTAAGGCAAATTTTCAAGATCACAAAATGGTTCAAATAGTTTGAAATATGTGTTGAATTTTTGTCACACATATTTGTATTTTAAAGATCTAATAAGAACTGATTTTTGTGTTATTTATGTGATTTTATGGGTTTTATTTGACGTTAAAAAGTCGAGTTTTCATATCCCAAATTAGCTGGACTGGCTGTCTGCCGGTCGACTGGTGCGGTTGATCGACGTGCACAAGCGTGCACGCCAGCTTGAGCTAGTGGGCCGGTCGACCGTCCAGAGAGCAGAGCTCTTTGAAAATGGCCCCGGTCGACTGGGCCGGTCGACCGGCAGAAAGCTCTGCTCTCTGTATTCAGTCTCGGTCGATCGGGCCGGTTGACCGGAGGCACAACGGTCAGAAATCTGACCGTTGGGCCGGTCGACTGAGCGGTCGACCAGAATGGCAAAACAACCCTTTCCAGCGGCCAACGTGCAGATTCTTTTGGGGGCTATAAATACCCCCATTTGAGTTTGTTTTTAACAAGTTTTTCAATAGCAAAAATTCTCATTCTTTCTAGTATTTATATACAAGTTTTCAAAAGAGTTTTTAAGCCAAAAGATTTTATTTTTATTTGTTTAAAGGGTTAGAAAAATCAAAAAAAGGAGAAGTCTTTGGGATTGTTTTTTATCTTCATTTTTATATCTATTCTAGAAGTTTTCCCAAGAGTTTTTCTTTGTGTTTTTGATTTCCAAACTCTTTATATTCTATATCTCACACTTGAGCTTATCTATCTATCCTATCTATAGGATCGTTGTTTAGTGAGAAAAGATTTGGTTTATGCTCTTTGTGATTACCAAGTGGTAAACCTTCCTTTTATTGTGATATCCCTCTAGTGAGAGGTGATAGTATTGGTATCCCTCTTGTGTAGAGGTGATAGTGGAGGTTTTTTTGGTATCCCTCTTAGTGAAGAGGTGTTTGTTGGAGTTGTGACTTTGTGCCTTATCCCTCAAGTGTGAGGTTGATATTTGTCTGGCTAAGTGTCATCCCTTTAAGTGTAGAGGTGATTAAGTTTGTTAGTACCCCTCTAGTGAGAGGTGAATATTGTGTTGGTTTGTACCTTGCCTCTAGTGAGAGGTTGTATATGAGAGAGGAGTTGTGTACTCCCAAATTATATTTACCCCAAATCCTCAGTGGAGATTCCCTGTGTGGAAGTCCTGTGTGGACGAGTTAGTGAAAATCCTTCTGTGTGAAGGCGGGGACGTAGAGCTGTATGCTCGAACCTCGAAACATATCTCGGTGTTTGCGTTTGATCCACTTTCTCTTAACTCTCTCTCATTTATATTGTGCCTTGCATTATTCACTTTGCTCATTATACTTATATGCTTGGTTGTGTTTTGTTTGTGTGTCTCACTTGTGTTTAACCAAGAGAGCTTCATATATCACCTCAACTCTTATTCAGAGGAATCAAGAGGAGTTAGTCCAGAGCCCTTCACCGGAATTCGGCTACACTCTTTGGTTACACTAAGTGTGTTGCATTAAGTTTTTAATTCTGCATTATTGTTAATAGATTAGCCTTATACCTTATTCCCCCCTCTAGGTGTACTTTCAACTGCAACATGGTCGCAGTCCATTGTAACATGGTCGTAATCCTAAAAATCATATATTTTCAATGTAATTAGGACTGCGATCATGGTAGCAGTCCTCAGAAAAAGAAGGTCGCAGTCTTCAGACAAAGACTGTGACCACTCCTTAGAAAAGACTGCGAACATGACAACAGTTCTCATAAAAATACTGCGACTTAATCACAGTCCTCATATAAAACTGCAACCATAGTACCAGCACCCAAAATTGTGGTTAAAATTCAGCCACGTTGCGCCAGCTGAGAGAGTCTTTCTCAGCTGACGGCTGAGGTACAGATTCCTATATATATATATATATATATATATAAATATATATATATATATATATATATATATAATATATATATATATTCATTCTTTGTTCTTTTCTCCTCCTCCTGCCCGTAGAATAGAAGATGTGCAAGCCACTGATGAAATTATCATCAGGGAATGATACTCAATACCAGCGGCCGTTAGCTCCCCTGAAATAAAAATAAAAATAAAATAGAATAAAAATAATAGATTCATCCCCTTGTTATTCATAGGGCTAGGGGTAGCTATCGGGACAGGTTGATCCGCTTCGACCCGCTCTGACTCATACTGTGCGACTCGTATGAGTCGCAACACATACACGGTTGAATTCGAGTCGACCCGTATTCTATACGGGTCAATATGGATTGACCTGTCCCGTGGGTCCGATCGGGTCAGGGAAACCCCCCTCTTTTTTTATGTCCAAAATCATTTTAATCTGTCAGGGGTAATTATTGCCGGACCCCTATATTGTTTTTTTTTATTTTTTATCCTCAATAGTTCAAAAAAGAGCCGTTGTGGGCGAGTCAGATATTGTTCTGTCGAACTCAAAGTGAAGAGTGACGGTTACGATATTCTCCACTTCTTTTGATATTTGGAGATAAATATTGGAAATGATAGTAGTTTTTGCGTAATTTATAAATTAAATTTTTTATATTAATAAAATGTTTTACCTTGCAAAAAAGACTTGTAATTTGTGTATTTAAATTTTAATAATTTTATGTAATTTTTGATAATTTTCTAAAAATATCTCTTTATTTCATATTTTCCCCATTTTTTTATATAACTTTTAATTTTAAAATTTAATGAGAAATTCGAAATTTTCAAAAATAATAAAAAAAATCCGAGACGGGTCCAACCCATCTCGGTGAATTCGAGTACTGAATCAAGTCAAGAGACCTGGTTCGTTTTGGATTCTTTAATTCATCTTGCTGGAGCTGAACCCGTCTCATAACAGATTCGTTGGGCGAACAGGACGAATCAACCCGGTTCGTGGGACTGTTTGTTTCGTCGTAAAAGTCCATAGTTCGTAAATGACTTATAAACCCGAATACAACTACGACGTTTGTTTGGATCGTAATTCGTAAAACACTTACGCAACTCAACTACCACTCATTTGCAACCCAATTATCTCTCGCATATAGCCCACTTACAGTTATTTTGTAGTCATGCAAAATTGTATTATTTTTTATGTTAATAGTAATTTTTTTTAATATTTAACATTTTTAGTATTTATTTGCAATATTAAAACTTTTTAAACCACCAAATAATTAATTTTGTGGTCAACTTTTTCACTTATGACTTACACATTACGACAACCAAACACCGTAAAATACAATACACTTTCTCACTTATAACTTTATATTACCAACCAAATACCGTAAAACTTATATGCATATAACTCATTTATAACTGTAAAATACTTTGGGCCTGTTTGTTTCGTTGCAAACGTCGCAAGTCGTAGTCATGAGCGTAAATGAATGAAAAAAGTGAACTGTAGCAGAGAAATATATTGTGTTTTACGGTGTTTGGTTGATAAAGTGAAGTGTAAATGGAAAAGTAATTGTGTTTTACGGTGTTTGGTTGATAAAGTGAAAGTGTAAATGGTAAAGTAATTGTGTTTTACGGTGTTTGGTTGGTAATGTAAAAGTGTAAGTGGAAAAGTTGACCACAAAATTAACTGTAGCAGTGATTTAAATATTATAAATACTATTAAATTAAATCTACTATTGCAAATTAAATTGTATTAATAAATTTGAGATAAAAAATTAATAATCTTAATATTTTATTTATAACAATAATATTAATAAAATATTAGTATAAATAGTAAAATATTACTAAAATATTAACTAAATAATAATATAAAATTTAAAAAAAATCTAAAGAACATTAATAAAATTTTAAGAATACTAATAAAATATAAATATTAAAAAATGTTACAACAATAATAAAATATAGTTATAATATTATAATATTAAAAATACTTGAAAATTATTATAACATAAATTTTTATTA
Source organism: Agave tequilana (assembly GCA_038442645.1). Taxonomy (NCBI): domain Eukaryota; kingdom Viridiplantae; phylum Streptophyta; class Magnoliopsida; order Asparagales; family Asparagaceae; genus Agave; species Agave tequilana. The sequence goes on from JAVJIF010004348.1 coordinate 48,529, forward strand.
TAATATTATTGTAATATTATAGAAATATAAAATTAATAAAGTAAAATATAATTATAATTTAATAATAAATTATCATTATAATATTATTATACTGAATTATTATTACAATATTAACATAATAAAATATTAATATAATAATAAAATATATTATGATATTAATAAAGTAATTTTTTATATTAAAATAAATAATTAAATATATAGTAATTTTATATTAAAGTATAATACTGTTATATTAATAAAATATTAACTCTAAATAAAATAATAAAAAATGGAATATATTAATAAAATAATAAAATATTAAATTAAAATATTAAATTAAAATAGTAAAATATTAAATATTAAAACAATAAAAAAGTTAAAGATTAAAAATATAAAATAATTAAATAATTAAATAAAAAATTGAACACTATTAAAATATTAAATATTTAATAATATTTAATTATATATTGATTATCAAGTAACTGTTTTGAACTGTAAGTATACTACAAGTGACAGTTATATGACCACAAAATTAACTGTAGCAACTGCAAGTGGGAAAATATGAGTGTAAAAGTGAGATTTACATGACCACAAATTTAACTGTAGCAACTGCAAGTGGGAAAAGAAGAGTTGCAAAAGTATTTTGCATTTTACATTTTACAAACGAAACCAACAACTTTAAATGTAAAGTTACAAAACTTTTTGTATTTTGTAAACGTTTTGCAACTTACCAAACACGACCAAATTATCAATTACGACTTAAACCAAACAGAAGCCATCCCTTCAAGGGCGAATTGGCCACATCACATCAGATATTTCTGTTGCCCTCCTTGACCCATCTCTCTTCAATATCCTCTTAAATGTAAAATAGAATATAATCAATCTGTTTTATACAATACCAGTAATTGTACGAGAAAAGTCACCCAAAATAATCAGATCCATTTGCCGAGCGGTAACCTCACCGGCCGTCCACCGCGTAAAAGCGCAGCAGACAAGATATTTTTGTGTCCTTTTCTCTTTTCTATTCCCTGAATCCACGTGGCAAAAATTCTTTTTATATTATTTATTATTTACTCTTCATAAATAAACTCCCTTGCTTCTTATATTTTCTCACATTTTGGAATTTTTTTTGTTAGTTGAAAAAAGGACAGAAATGCATGGACTCAATCTTGCCTCGTAGCCTCTCTCTCAAGTCTCACCGACTGCAATTTATCACTATATTTGTCAATAAATAACAGGCGCAAAAGTATTCTCTTCTCTTGTTCTCTCGTTTCTCTCAGCACAGTACAAGTTTTAGATATTGCTTTGTTTCTTCAAGTTGGGAAAAAGAGGTACCCTTTTTTCTTGAATTTTTAAAATTCTTGTAGCTCAATTTTTTTAGTTCGGATTTCTTCAGTATACTATGCTGCTGTTTTTTTTTTTTTTTTTGGGTTTTGGAAGAAAATTAAGGAATTTTCTACTTCTGGGTCATTTTGTGATGTTGCTGAGCAGAGAAATTTCTTGCTTTCGGCTTGTTGTAGCCTTAAGTCTTCAGGATAAAGATGAATTGGTGGTCTGGGGTGTTGAGATCTAATTTAGGTTTTGCTTTACTGTTCAAGATTTGAAGAAATTTATAGTTGGGCTTATGAGTTCTCCGATTTTTTGAGGGAGTGTTTGCATTCTATGATGCAGTGCAAAAAAAGTCTAGTGCATAACTGATGAGAGAATCAGATGAAGAAGACTAAACTTTAATACCAAGTAGAAGAAGATGATGAGGGGGTTCATCATGTATTAGAATTAATGTCTTGGTAAAATTTAAAAATCCATATTTTTTAATTGTATATGTAGGTGTTACTCTGTTCAGATCCCGTTTTGTTTTCTATTTGAAATATTTGGACTTCTGTCTATTGAATGATTCAGATGCTCATAGTGATGAACAGACAGACTCATACTAGTAGGGATATTCACTCCTACAAGAGGATACATCTGATAACTGTTTATATCATTTTAAAAAATGTGGAGAAGCTCATCTTTGGGCTTTTAAAGCTCAATAAGCTGGAACAACCAGAGAATGTTAAGAAACTAGTGAAGATGAAATAAAAGTGGTCCTTTTTAATTTTTTAGGATCTATAATTCATTACCTAGGTTAGTTTGGGAGAATGTTTGTCGTGGAAATACGCGAGGATGTTTAGGTCGTGAATTGTTTAAGTTGTGAACTACTCTGGAATGCTATGGGATGCAGTCAGATAACCACTAAAAAAGAATATGACTGGTTTGATACCATGTCAGGTAACCACTAAAAAGTGCAGGCTGGTAGTGTTGTGCGCAGATACAACAACCACGTAGAGGAAACTCTTGAGCCAAGATGCAAGAAGAATTACCACCAACAGCAAAGAACAATTAAAACTGAGAAGAAAACCAATTTAACGAGGTTCGGCCAATTTCGCCTACGTCCTCGGGGCAAGGAAGAGAGATTTCTATTGATTTGAGAATTAATTACAATTTGCAAGCATTACAAACCTTACAAGAATTACTTTTATGAAGAGAGCTCTGCCTCTCTCATATACCCAAGGAAATCCTAGGAATCAGTTTTCAATTTGGGCTGATTTCCAATTCAGCAAATTTTTCGAAACAGCCCGAACCCGTCTGTCAGTCGACCGGTCGGTAGACCGACCCAGGCATCGGTCGACCGTGCCTAACCGAGAGTTAGGCACTTTCAGTCGGTCGACCGGGCGGTCAACCGCTCTCCTTCCGCGGTCGACCGGACCGGTCGACCGCTACACCCTATGCACGTTGGTGCACGACGGTCGACCGGACCGGTCGACCGCTACACCCTATGCACGTTGGTGCACGACGGTCGACCGGACCGGTCGACCGTGCTGCTGCTGCTGCTGATTCCCTGCTGCTGTTGCTGATTCTGCTGATTCTTTGGCTCCTTGTCCTCGTCGACTTCCTCGACTTCCTCTCTCTTCCTACAATTCTCCACATCGGTGAAGATTTCTCAAATCTGAGCCGAATTGAAACATACGAACCGTCGATTCGAAAGTGGCTGCACCACTGTGGTTGCCTACGTACCCTGTCTAATGGATCAAGCCATCCGTAGTTCATCCAAAGGAGCTTCAACAAGCTCATGCTACATGAAGGACATGGAGCAAAGTTTTACAATGTGCAAACTTTACTCCTGACACCACCTTGGCAAGCATGTCGGCGGGATTCTCCGTTGTGTGAATCTTCAGCAGCTCAATATCACCCTCATCGAGAATCTCCCGAACAAAATGAAACCTAACATCAATGTGCTTCGTCCGTGCATGATACACCTGGTTCTTGGCTAAATAAATAGTACTCATATTGTCACAGTTGATCTTCAGTAGATCCTGATCAACTCCCAAGTCATCAAGCAAGCCTTGAAGCCAAATTGCCTCCTTCATAGCCTCCCACGGCCTCTGTAGTAGACAATGCGATGGTAGACTGTAGAATAGAGCGCCAACTAACCGGTGCTTGAGATAATGTAAAGACATACCCCGTTGTGGGCCGGCGTTTGTCAAGGTCACCAGCATAGTCGGAATCAACATACCCGATACAATCCTGCTTCCCTGTGGAGTCCTTCTCGAATACCAGACCAACATCAATGGTACCTTTAATATACCGCAGAATCCACTTCACTGCCTCCCAATGACCCTGTCCCGGATCATGCATATACCTACTGACCATAGAGATAGCTTGTGACAGATCTGGTCTTGTACACACCATAGCATACATAAGACTACCAACTGCGCTAGCATATAGAACGTGAGTCATGTACTCACGTTCTTCAACAGTCTTTGGAGACATAGTGGCCGATAACTTGAAATGAGGAGCCAGTGGTGTACTTACAAATTTCGCATCCTTATCGATATTGAACCTCTGAAGTACCTTTTGCAATACCCCTTCTGTGTCAAGCTCACCCTGTCACTCCTTCGGTCTCGTGTGATTTCCATGTCTAGCACCTTCTTTACTTCACCAAGATCCTTCATCTCAAACTCAGAAGATAAATCCCTCTTTAGTGCATCAATTGCAGATCCAGACTTGGAAGCAATAAGCATATCATCTACATACAATAGTAAATAGATATACTCTCCTGTTGGTAGCTTGTTGTAATACACACATGGGTCATAATAGCTACGTGTGTATCTCTTTCCTCTGATGAAGCTGTCGAACCGCTTGTACCACTGTCTGGGAGACTGTTTTAACCCGTACAGCGATTCTTCAACTTGCACACCATATTTTCTTTCCCTGCAGTCTTGAACCCTGTCGGCTGAGACATGTAGATCTCTTCATCCAGATCGCCATGGAGAAAGGCGGTCTTTACATCGAGTTGATCAAGGTCCAACTCGTACTGTGCCACCAAAGCCAATAAGATGCGAATTGACGAATGCTTTACAACAGGAGAAAATATCTCATTGTAGTCAATTCCTTCCCTTTGAGCATAACCTTTTGCTACTAATCTGGCCTTGTAGCGCACCATATCTTTTTTTAAGAGATCCCTGCTTCTTTGCATACACCCACTTACAGCCTATCGCCTTCTTCCCTTTGGGCAACCTAGTGAGTTCCCAAGTGTCGTTCTTGTAAAGAGACTTCATCTCTTCTTCCATGGCTGCTTTCCACATGTAACGCCCCGATCCCAAGGATACGAAGACGTTATGGCGACGTACATACGCAGGGCGGAAAACCCTCACGTACGTACGCTAAGCCTCAGTACAATAAATAACCTCCATCAATACCTGAGTTCCAGTATGAAATAAGTACAAGAATACCTACAGAAAGAGGTGAGTGATCATAATAGATAGGAAAAACTGGGAGGAATATGATAACAGAAATAAAACACAACAATACCTATGAATGATCTCGATGAAGAGTCTCCTATGTGATCCAAGGCACTATCTGATGATATGATAACTCAGATCTCCAACCTGGGCATGCAAACCCAGGGTCGTCAGAAAGTGACTTAGTGAGTGGTAAAATGAAGGAGGCAATAATATGTACTATAATAATACAAGCACAATAATAATATATAAGACATGCTGTTGTAATAGTGATACCATATCCTAAGCATATAAGTAGCAGCAGAAGTATCTAAACATGAAAGATACATGCACGTTATCTTTTAATACCATCACCTCCTAGCATGTTCTCATCGGGTCATGTCCACAGTAGTCTCTAGTTTTATACAATTTTATAGAATTTATATTGTTGTATAGTGGTGACGTGATAGAAGTGAACATGCAGATGGGCCATATGTAAGATAACCTGTTGTATATTGGTGACATGATAGAAGTGAACATGCAGGTGGGCATAAGCAATAAGAATATGCAGGTGGGCATATGCAATATAACCACAATACTGTGTTGTGCATATACAGTAATGATGTCTGCACGGAATACAGGAGACAGAATATATGCAATGCAGATTATACATGTACATGAGTAGGATGCCACCACAGAATGTATAGCATGAAACATGTAAGATAACAACATATACATGTAACATGATAACGGCGAAATGATCAGGTACAGGAACATGTACAACTAAACAATAGAATACATGTATCAGGCAAGTCATGTTATTTATACAATAGTAGCAATCAGTACCACCTGATATTTTAATCAATCTCTTCCAGTGTCCCATACCACTGGCAGTTCATACTGGAGCCCGCACTTCAGTCGAACCCATCCGGACATGGCCTACGGGTACCATTATTCAAACGAGAGAGTGACCAAATAACAAGTGTTCCCGACGTCACTATTGTGTATACTGTTTTATTATGTTAATTGGAAACCCATGGTCGAGGAGTTCTTATCGGGTAAGTGTATCCCGTGCATACCCGGGATCACGGCCTTTATCAAACCCCTGGCTGCTAAGACCAGAGCCCTCCGCTAAGAGGGGAACAATAATCAAGTAACAAGAGCTCATGGAGCAATTGGTAGGTAGCACTACCATCCCCTGCAGTGGGAGAACAATATGGATCCAGTACATCACCCGATAAGATCTAATCAACCGTCGAGTCTCCCCCATATCCCAGTTAACTTTATGATCTGATATGTCAAGTATACAATGAATAAATACAGTACATGATACGGGTAACATGATAACTGGACCAGAGCTCTGTTGATAGCATAGAACAATATAACGAGAAACGGGAACAATATAACAGGAACAATATAACGAGAAACGGGAACAATATAATACGGGAACAATATAACGGGAACAATAGATGTGGGATTTCACACATCGCATATCAACAGCTCTCATGTCCAGTATCGGGAATATCCGTATCAGTAACAGAAAATAATCATATAACATAACTAGGTACCATGGAACAATAATACATGTAGTATGAACGGGAATTCATATGACAAGAATAAAGAAACCATGTATGCATGTGTAACAGGGATGCCGAGAATCCATGTAACGATGATAACAAAATATATAGATATATATGCACATGAATATGAAATAATAGTTTGACGTATCATAGTAACTGTGCAACGGTGATACTAGCACATGAACTATCAGTGTCGCATATCCATGGCAGAGTGACAATATGCATGTAGCAGTAATGAGATGACGTCTAGTGAATCGATGTATCTATGTACCGGTGGGACATAGTGTTGCGTATAAGAGGATCTGTGTAACGGTGTTACATGTACATGAGATAACAGTGTCCCGTGTAATAGGATATCCAAGTCATGGTGTGAATATTAATATTAGCGTCTGGGGTAATAGCATCTACTCGAGTGTCAACTACTGCTAATAAGAATAAATACGGTAGGTGCCACCAAATAATCTATTTTAATTATCAATTTAGAGACTAATTTTACTTAAGAACATTATTAACTTCAAAAATCTCGTTAATTAGCCAATCATCCAGATCAGGTATCATCTATCTATCAGTATGTTTTACTTACAGGGATTACAGGGATTTCCCAACAATGACATTTAGCGTTTAATAATTATAATGATTTACCGATAATCACGTTTTATTAATTAGGCAACCAACCAAGATACTAAACATGATAAAATCTAAAATATTATAAAATAATTTTTGAAACTAAAATCGGCTCAATTGGACTACCACGGAGGTCAAATCAATTTTGTACGTCGTATCGCGTACCGATACCGTGATACGTACACCGGGGATCAGGGGGTTACATTTCTCCTCACCTTACAAAAAATTTCGTCCTCGAAATTTCAATTCAGGTATGAGAACAATATTTTCAACCCCAAAGCCGAAATGTTACGGGTCCACGACACTTCCGCTGCGCACTCTGATATCTCTAAGGAACTCGGGATAGAAAAGTATTGTAGTGAACTAATACTAACGGATTGGAAGCAATAAGATGCAAAGAAAGCGAGAAGAAAATCGGATATTCTGATTGACAACTGTAAGTAAGGAATAAAAAGAGTCAAGGAATGAGGTGTCAATGACATGGTATTCTTGTACTCATTGCTGGAATCTCCAAATTCAGATACAGATCAGTTAATCTGAACCTGATTGTACTGTTGGTAAGAGCTCAAGGATTGACCCAGGTGGTTACCCACACCAGGTGTGAATCTAAGCTCTGATACCACTATGTAACGCCCCGATCCAAGGATACGGAGACGTTATGGCGACGTACATACGTAGGGCGGAAAACTCTCACGTACGTACGCTAAGCCTCAGTACAATAAATAACCTCCATCAATACCTGAGTTCCAGCATGAAATAAGTACAAGAATACCTGCAGAAAGAGGTGAGTGATCATAATAGATAGGAAAACTGGGAGGAATATGATAACAGAAATAAAACACAACAATACCTATGAATGATCTCGATGAAGAGTCTCCTATGTGATCCAAGGCACTATCTGATGATATGGTAACTCAGATCTCCAACCTGGGCATGCAAACCCAGGGTCGTCAGAAAGCGACCTAGTGAGTGGTAAAATGAAGGAGGCAATAATATGTACTATAATAATACAAGCACAATAATAATAGATAAGACATGCTGTTGTAATAGTGATACCATATCCTAAGCATATAATAAGCATATAAGTAGCAGCAGAAGTATCTAAACATGAAAGATACATGCACGTTATCTTTTAATACCATCACCTCCTAGCATGTTCTCATCGGGTCATGTCCACAGTAGTCTCTAGTTTTATACAATTTTATACAATTTATACTGTTGTATAGTGGTGACGTGATAGAAGTGAACATGCAGACATGATAACGGCAAAATGATCAGGTACAGGAACATGTACAACTAACCAATAGAATACATGTATCAGGCAAGTCATGTTATTTATACAATAGTAGCAATCAGTACCACCTGATATTTTAATCAATCTCTTCCAGTGTCCCATACCACTGGCAATTCATACTGGAGCCCGCACTCCAGTCGAACCCATCCGGACATGGCCTACGGGTACCATTATCCAAACGAGAGAGTGACCAAATAACAAGTGTTCCCGACGTCACTATTGTGTATACTATTTTATTATGTTAATTGGAAACCCCATGGTCGAGGAGTTCTTATCGGGTAAGTGTATCCCGTGCATACCCGGGATCACGGCCTTTATCAAACCCCTGGCTGCTAAGACCAGAGCCCTCCGCTAAGAGGAGAACAATAATCAAGTAACAAGAGCTCATGGAGCAATTGGTAGGTAGCACTACCATCCCCTGCAGTGGGAGAACAATATGGATCCAGTACATCACCCGATAAGATCTAATCAACCGTCGAGTCTCCCCCATACCCCAGTTAACTTTATGATCTGATATGTCAAGTATACAATGAATAAATACAGTACATGATACGGGTAACATGATAACTGGACCGGAGCTCTGTTGATAGCATAGAACAATATAACGAGAAACGGGAACAATATTACAGGAACAATATAACGGGAAACGGGAACAATATATACGGGAACAATATAACGGGAACAATAGATGTGGGATTTCACACATCGCATATCAACATCTCTCATGTCCAGTATCGGGAATATCCGTATCAGTAACAGGAAACAATCATATAACATAACTAGGTACCATGGAACAATAATACATGTAGTATGAACGGGAATCCATATGACAAGAATAAAGAAACCATGTATGCATGTGTAACAGGGATGCCGAGAATCCATGTAACGATGATAACAATATATATAGATATATATGCACATGAATACGAAATAATAGTTTGACGTATCATAGTAACTGCGCAACGGTGATACTAGCACATGAACTATCAGTGTCGCATATCCATGGCAGAGTGACAATATGCATGTAGCAGTAATGAGATGACGTCTAGTGAATCGATGTATCTATATACCGGTGGGACATAGTGTTGCGTATAAGAGGATCTGTGTAACGGTGTTACATGTACATGAGATAACAGTGTCCCGTGTGATAGGATATCCAAGTCATAGTGTGAATACTAATATTAGCGTCTGGGGTAATAGCATCTACTCGAGTGTCAACTACTGCTAATATGAATAAATACGGTAGGTGCCACCAACAATCTATTTTAATTATCAATTTAGAGACTAATTTACTTAAGAATATTATTAACTTCAGAAATCTCGTTAATTAGCCAATCATCCAGATCAGGTATCATCTATCTATCAGTATGTTTTACTTACAGGGACTACAGGGATTTCCCAACAATGACATTTAGCGTTTAATAATTATAATAATTTACCGATAATCACGTTTTATTAATTAGGCAACCAACCAAGATACTAAACATGATAAAATCTAAAATATTATAAAATAATTTTTGAAATTAAAATTGGCTCAATCGGACTACCACGGAGGTCAAATCAATTTTGTACGTCGTATCACGTACCGATACCGTGATACGTACACCGGGTCAGGGGGTTACACCACATCTTCGACTCTAAACTGATTTCAGCTTCTCTGAAGGTGGACGGAATAGCCTCCTCAACGACCGGAAGTGCATAAGCCACGACCATATCTGTAGTGAGCCAACCTGGTTTCCTTGTGTTTCTCCTTGATCTTCTAACTGCAGTAGAGTCAGGAACATCACCCATGACCTGTTCTTGACCCTCTTCATCATAAGCATCTACCTCATCTGCTTGATCATTACCTTGTGTCGCCCTTGGTATGATCCTCACCGATGCTGAACTTTTTAGAGATAGTGGATTAGTATCATTCTCTACCTGCTGCGATACATCTTTGGTATTGCTAGTCTCCACCTGCTGAGAGACCTTAGGCTTCAACATAGAAACCTCATCAAATAGGACATCCCTGCTGAAAAGAAACTTCCTGTCTGTATGATCCCAAATCTTGAATCCTTTGATTCCCTTCTTGAAGCCGACCAACAAGCCCTTCTTTGCTCTTGGGTCTAGCTTATCTTTTTTAACATGATAATAGGCTGGACAATCAAACACCCTTAGCAAATCATAATCAGCAGCTCTTTTTCCTGACCAAACCTCGAGAGGAGTTTTCCCTCCTATCGCAGACGACGGCAACCTGTTAACAAGATAGCAAGCGTATGCCAACTACTCAGCCCAGAAGTTCTTCGATAAACGACATTGGGCAACATACAACGGACCTTCTCTAGTAAAGTCCTGTTCATCCTTTCTGCTACCCCCCGTTCTGTTGCGGTGTTTCCCTCACTGTGAAGTGGCTCTCTATGCCCTCATCAAGACATAGCTGAAGGAAAAGATCAGACTTGTATTCTTCTCCATTATCTAAACGGAAATCTTGATTTTCCTTACCGTACTTCTCTCCAAATTCTTCTTCCACTTCACAAACACTTCTAGGACTTCCCCTTTGTGTCTCATGGTATATACCCAATAATGCCTAGAATAATCATCAATAAATGACACAAAGTAATGGTTACCTCCAATCGATGCAGTTTTGATAGGTCCCCAAACGTCAGTGTGAACATAATCCAGAATCCCCTTGGTGCAATGTGCTGCTGTGCCGAACTTCACCTTGGTCTTCTTTCTGATGATACAATGTTCACAAAATTTCAACTTGTAGGTTCCGGCACCTTTCAATACTCCTTGTCTTGCAAGAGTTTGCAAAGACTTTTCTCCTGCGTGTCCCAGCCTCATATACCATAGCCTGGTTGAGTCTTCATCTGAATCAGTAGAAGCCGCCACTTGTCCTGTAACAATACTACCATTCAAGTAGTAAAGATTGTTCCGGCGAATGACCTTCAATACCACCATCGAGCCTTTGGTCATCTTAAGGACTCTTTCTTTTATTGACCCACAAGGCCCAATGTCTCCAAAGCTCCAACAGAGAAGGTTTCTCTTCAGTTGAGGTACATACCTCACTTCCTTCAGTTCTCTTATCATCTCATCAAACATCCTGATCTGGATTGTCCCTACACCTTCCATGATACATGGATGATCATCGCCTATAACGACTGACATCCCTCCATCTTCTCAAAGTTAGAAAACCAATCCCTATTAGGGCACACATGGTATGTAGCACCAGTATCTAATATCCACTCATTATCTCCTGAGTAGCCAACGATGGGAGTAGTGACAGAGAATGAGAAAATCGATGAGTCCGAGTCTGATCTACCTGCCTATGAGGTACTGCTCTGAGTACTGACCACCTTTGCAAGATTTGCCTCAGTCTTAGACTCCTTCTTTTTCCTTTGACCTTCGGACAGTCAACTTTCTAGTGCTCTAATTCTCTGCAGAAGGCACACTGGTTTTTCTTCAGATCTCGATAACCTGACCTGGACTTCAATCTCTCTTGATCATCTTTGCCCTTCCTATGTGAACCCCTACCTCTTACTGCTAGCACTCTGCGGATGAGCTTGCCTGAGAAGACTGCTTTTCCTTTCTCCTCGTCTCATAATTTGCCAAAGCAGACGACACTTCATGATAGTCAAGGGACTGTCTACCATTTATGAAGGTTAAGGTAAAAGTCTTATACTCCTCTGTAGGAAGAGAGTTCAAGAGGATTACCGCTGTCTTCTTCATTTACCTCGACATTCACATTGACCAAATTCGTAAGAAGCTTCGTGTAGCGATTCAGATGTTCATTCACGGAGCATCCTTTCTTCATCTGAAACCCGTACAATTTGCTCTTCAGCTGTAGTCTGGATTCAACACTCTTGGTTAGATATTTTCTTTCAAGGATCTCCCACAAATGCCTAGCAGATGTTTCGTGTAACATAAGATATTTGATGTCTTGTGTTAGACACGATCTGATTAAGCCACACGCTGATCGGTTCATCTTCTCCCACTCTTCTTCAGTGGTTGTGCTTCGCTTCTTCTCCAGATGCAGAGTATCTTCAAGGTTTGATGCATTCAGCGCATCCATCACCTCGCATCTTCACATATCAAAATTGTTTGTGCCATTGAATTTCACCACATCAATCCTCGGATGAGGATTCATGGTTCTCACAGGTGTACTTTCTTCTGCCATCACTTTGACTAGATCCTTTATGTAATGCGGAAAATCAAAGGAGTTAGATAAGCAACTTTAATAAGATCAGATCTTTACCTCCTCACGAAATCTTAGATGAGTTTCTGAATAGATCTACTCCTCAATTGATTCCTTTGAGCACTCCATGCACTGTTCTGAGATCGACACACGATCCCACAAACAGTCTCAACGCTGATATGAGATCGACACACGATCTCCACCAAATTAGCAACAGATGCCCTTCGAATCACCAGATGATCCCACGACAAACCTGGGATGCTCTGATACCACTTGTGCGCAGATACAATAACCACATAGAGGAAACCCTTGAGCCAAGATGCAAGAAGAATTATCACCAACAGCAAAGAACAATTAAAACTGAGAAGAAAATCAAACAAACGAATTTACGAGGTTCGGCCAATTTCGCCTACGTCCTCGGGGTAAGGAAGAGAGATTTCTATTGATTTAAGAATCAATTACAATTTGCAAGCATTACAAGCCTTACAAGCATTACTTTTATAAGAGAGCTCTACCTCTCTCATATACCCAAGAAAACCCTAGGAATCAGTTTCCAATTTGGGCTGATTTTCAATTCAGCAAATTTCCCGAAACAGCCCGAACCTGTCTGTCGGTCGACCGGTCGGTCGATCGACCCAGGCACCGGCGACCGTGCCAGTCGACCGTGCCTAACCGAGAGTTAGGCACTTTTAGTCGGTCGACCGGCGGTCGACCGCTCTCCTTCTAACGGTCGACCGGACTGGTCGACTGCTACACCCTGTGCACGTTGGTACACGACGGTCGACCGGACCGGTCGACCGTGCTGCTGCTACTACTGCTGATTCCCTGCTGCTGTTGATTCTGCTGATTCTTTGGCTCCTTGTCCTCGTCGACTTCCTCTCTTCCTACAGATAGGTGTGAACCCACAATGTATATCAAACAATCTCAAAGCTTTACTCATAGCATATGGGCTGATGAAAATGCCTCCAGTGGGAAGATGACTTACTCCAAAAGTCACAAACAAGGGTAAAATAAATATTTTTAGTTTGTCAGTAGGATTTGAATCTTAGATCTCCTGAAGCCTTGTGTGAAAACGTATAAGATATAAATCAAATATTGCATTTATCATATGATGCAGGAGAGCTGAGACGCAGGACAAGACCCCTCAAACGCCTACACAGAAGCCCTGGTTGATCGGGCAATTCAGGCAAACAACGCAGAAAGACGACTCAATTGGCCGGTCGACCGTTCTGTCGACCGACCCAAGGAAGACAAGCCAGGCGTCTTCCGTTCGACCACCTGGTTGACCGGATTAGAAGCTGATTGAAAACAGAAGGCGCATCGGTAGGTCGACCGATACAAACCGAGACCAAGGGGATTTACAGTCGGCCGACCACTCGGTTGGCCGACCTGCACGTATCTGCTGTATCAGAACCTGTTTTGGATTCTGTTGGTTTTTAAATTCTTTTCTGTTTCTTTCTATATTTGATTTTACTTTCATAGATATGATATGATTTATTCACATGCTATAAAAGGCCTTTAAATCTCTGGTATTTGTAGACACACACAATTTATTAATATTTTTTGAGTTTTTCTTCCTCAACTTTGCTCGTGGATTCGAGTTGATCTCTTGGCTCGCGGATTTGAGCCGTCTCGCTCGTGGATTCGGTGATTTTCTTACCTGAACATTTCTTCAGGGTTTGCCAGCGCAAATGAGAATTAGCCCGCGTCGATCGTCTTCTTCACTTCCCCATCTGCGACAAGTGGTATTAGAGCTTCGACAAACGCTCCGACGATAGCCAAAAATGACGATGAGCAACCAAATCTGTCCACAAGGGTGGATACTTTTGAAGGGAGGCTCATGACTCTTGAATTCACCATGGACATTGTGGTTCAAAAACTCAAGAAGATCTCCCTCTGACTTGATGATCGCAGCCTGGTCGATGGTACACACCGAAGCGGATTGGATTGTCCAACAAATAACCCTCTGCCACTACTTCCGTCTTCATCAGGTAACCCTCTTCTACCACTTCCACCTCTCTCAAACAACTCTCGCCCACCCCCATCACTAAACCAACCACCTCCAATTCAATCTCTGCTAGTTCAACCACCTCCGCTACTGTCACCCTCCTATCAGCCATCATCATATCCACATACCTGAACCAACCACTTCTATACCACCCATATCAATACCCTCCACCACCAAACTACCCTCCACGACACTCCTCATATTGACGACTTCTCCAACGAGGAGTTCAACAATCCTGCTTATCAATATGATAATTTTGGAGATGACGATCCCGTCTATGGAAAGCATGTGAGGTTCGCTAATCCTAATTTAAATAGAGGAGGCAAATTTTCTAACCCCGACAGGGAGACTAGAGTCCCTTTCCATAACCATAGTAGGGAAGGAGGGTACTCAAATCCTCAAGAGTATTGGATGAAGGTTGAGATCCCCTCTTTCAGTGGCAATCTGGATATTGAATTCTTTCTGAATTGAATCACGAGGTGGATAAATTCTTTGATATGACATATGTTCCCCTAGAGAAACAAGTCAAATTTGTGGCTTACAAGCTCAAGAGAGGAGCAGCCGCATGGTGGAACCAATTTCAAATCTCACGAAGGCATCAAGAAAAGCAACCTGTGGTGACATGGAGGCGAATGAAGCAACTCTTACAAAGTAGATTCCTTCCACCTAATTATCAACAGATCCTCTACAATCAATTTGAACAATACAGACAAGGTACATGGACTGTGTCAGCATACACGGAGGAGTTCTATCGCCTCGCATCGCTGTGTGATTCATCTCTGACCGAAGAGCAGCAGATGCGAAGTACATTCATGGGTTAAACTATCCCATCCAGGAGCATGTGGCCATCCAAGACGTGTTCTCTGTCGATAAAGTCCAAAATAAGGTCATGAAGACAAAGAGGTTACGAAGCAAAGCTCCACTTTCTAGCTGTCCCTTATCAGTCGAAGAGCTCGTAGGAGATGATGAAGCCCCGGCGAACTCAATGACGACATGTCAACTAATGGTACAACCAACGGCCAAAGCCTCTACATCGACACCAATAATAACCCCCGTGATCGCAAAGAGCAAAGACAATCTTTACACCAAGCTCGGGGTTGGCAAGTGTTACAGGTATGGCGAGCCTTGACATAGGTTTAATGAGTGCTCGAAGAGGAGGCCCGTCAATATGGACGATTATGAAGATGTGTTAATTGAGACATAACCGGGGGATTCTGACTTCGTCGAAGAACATGGAGAACCCGCCGCTTGTGTCGTACACGTCACTTGTGTCGTACAGAAAGTACTTTGTAATTAGAAGGCCCCTGACACTACACAACGACACCAAATTTTCTATTCAAGGTATTTAGTCAAGAATAAGGTGTGCAATCTTATCATCGATAATGGGAGCTGCGAGAATATTATGTCAAAGGCGCTCGTGGATTATTTGAAGTTTGAGACAAAAGTACATCCTCATCCCTATGACATTGGATGGATCAAAAAAGCTCATGCATCAAGGTAACAGATAGGTGTCAAGTTCCTATTTCAATTGAAAAGTTTTATCGAGATCATGTTACCTGTGATGTTGTGGATATGGACAAGTGCCATATTCTTTTGGGAAGGCCATGGTAGTATGATGTTGATGCTATCCACAAGGAAAGAGATAACATATATGTGTGTGTGTGTGTACTAGGAAGAGCAAGAAAGTTTCCATGAGGCCAATACCACCGCCTCTAGAGTCTACAAAGAGGAAAGTGTCCTTGATTACATCCCTATGTCATTTGCTTGATAGGAACTCGAGGGCAAGTTCTTTTGAAGAGGGGGGAACTGATGCATGAGAGATGAGATAGAGGAAAGGCCCCTCAAAGGCCCAGGCAGAAGTCTTGGTCGACGGGCAATTTAGGCAAACAACGCAGAAAAGATGACTCAGTTGGCTGGTCGACTGTTTTGTCGACTGACCCGAGGAAGACAAGCCAGAGCTTGTCTTCAGGTTGACTGGCCGGTCGACCGGATAAAAAGCTGATTGAAACCAGAAGTCACATTAGTTACCGCCCGGTTGATCGATACAAACCGAGACCAAGGGGATTTACAATCAGCCAACCGCCCGATCGACTGATCTTTGCATTTATGTTGTATCAGAGCTTGTTTAGGATTATGTTGGTTTCTAAATTCTTTTCTGTTTTATTTTATATTTTGATTTTACTTTCATAGATAGGATAGGATTTATTCACATGCTATAAAGGCTTTTATATCTCTTGTATTTGTAGACACACACACAATTTTATTAATATATTTTGAGTTTTTTCCTCAACTTTCTCGTGAATTCGAGTTGATCGCTTGGCTCATGGATTTGAGTCGTCTCACTTGTTGATTCGGGTGATTATTCCATGCCTGAAGATTTCTTCAGGGTTCATCAGCGCTAGATTTGTTTTACCAAACATTGATATGAATTTAAATATTGATATAGTTCATTAAAAAAAACTTATAGCCATATCCGCCAAATTCAGATGCGGATACATATAGGATATAAGAGAAATGGATATGGTTACGGATCGACTAGATGTATATGGAAATTGTATCACCATTCATCCTAACTAAAATCATAATATGTTACTTCCAGTTTTAGTAATCCTAATACTGGGAGAAGTTACCTAACATAAATTACCAAAAATGGCAAGTTACTAACAAATTGCATTCATATGAGACATATCATCCAAGCTTGTTGTAAGAGAGTATTTGAATAAATAATTTTAAGATGTAATAGTGATAGACCATAAACCAAACTAAATGAATGAAAAATCGTAACATCATTAACTTGAAATGTCAACTGAGTCTCAAAAAATAATGAACTAATTATACATTCTTTTCAATGAACTAATTACGCACATGAGTTGCAAAGCCTCAGTATTGAGGGCGCAAACGGATATACGGATCGAATATGACATTTACCATATCCATACCATTTTCTTGATCACGGATTCGGAGATGGATACAAATATGATTCAGTAAGGAACATATCTGTATCACAACTAATGAGGATAAGGTGCCGAATCGGATTGGATATATCCGTATCCGTTTGCACCCCTACTTTTAATATCGTGAAAACATGGTATTTTGATAAATACCATGTTGATGTCCTCACCAGGAAAATAAATTCCAAATTCATGATGATGTGGGTAAGAGATATATTTTTATCTTTGTTGGATACAACACACCAACAAGTGACAACTTCTAAAAAATAAACATGACATGGGTGTCCGACACGACACAGCTTCATGACATGAGTGTCTGTGCTACATCGATTTTTATGCTCTTGACAGATTTTGCAAGCTACAACTTGCACATATATTTTGGAAACCTCAAATTCCTCATAAGTTCAAAGGTTCAGTCAGGTAAATCTTTTGGCTAGTTTTGGGCCTTTGGCATTGTTCACCTCCTCCTCTCTCTCTCTCTCTGTGTGTGTGTGTGTGTGTGTGTGTGTGTGTGTGTGTGTGTGTTTAGTAGCATGCATTTTATATTCCTTGAACTCTTGTCCCCTGTGTGATCAATTTTATTTTATTTTTTGTTGATATAATGGTATGACCTTCTGGAGTTCGATTTTCCTATTCAGGCTTTCTGTTTTCTTACTGAATTTATCTCCGGTTCAGGCTTTCCTGTTGTCTCACTGAATTTATCTTGCATGTGAACCCCAAACTCTTAAGGTCCCTGAAGCACCAAATCAGTATGACCGTGTGAATCACCAGACATTTATTCCTTGGGATATCATTGGTTTTCAATATAACTATTTGTTGGATGTGTTTTAAACGTGGAGGGAAAACTTGAGTTTCCCTCTCAAATGGCTTTGGTTTCGCATTGGATAGGAGATGAGAGGTTGAGTAGTATATAAACTAATTCCTCTCATGCTTATTGTTACGAGTATTGGGCCATGGTCACCTCCCCACACGCGCGCGCACACGTCGAACCGGGCCGGGTCGGGTTCGGATGGCGCGCGCCCACGACCTGCGGACACGAATGCAGTTCGATTCATGGGCTCTTGAACTTGAAACTTTTTTATTTTATTTATTTAAATTTTATTTAAATTCTATTTTGATATTTTTGGGATTTGTTTGTTTTTTGACCCTTCTTCGGATCTATTCGCGTGTATCGCAAACTGCATGATCGTGTGCGGATTTAGAGTGGGGCGTTACAACTGCAGATGTTCGAGCTGCTATAAATACAACACTATCTCGACTATTCTCATTACAAGAAACAACTATATCCAAATGGATTCTCTTTCTCCCTCGTATTTCTTACATTAAAACTCAGTCAAAATTCTGAATTCGAGCTTTACGTTTTCGTGGTTTTTGAAGCTGTTGTTTTCATTCCAAGTAACGAATCTCTGTTTGAGCGGAGGCCTAGCTCATCGTCCTGAGTTAGGTGCTGGTGAACTATTAGGGGTTTTTACCGTTAGGAGAGGAGGTCGTTTCAAGGTTCGGACGAGGGACCAACTGTCTTTCTTCTAGGGCAGTATTTCTACACGACTACACCACCCCAGGTCAGCAATTTTAATTTTCTTTTAATTTCTTTATTTTAGTTGCATGATTAGGACAAATAAGATATTTGATTTAAAGGTTTATGATTTAATCTGTTGCATGTTTTAAAATTTAAAAAAAATACTGTTATATATCCTACACTACTTTCTGAGGGCTGCTATAAGATTAAGAGAAAATGAGAAACAATACTCAAATTTTTAGCATCACATTCCTGTAATGCAAAAGAAAATCAGCCACAACACTTATTTTAGTTGTTCTAGACTAGAAGGGAATTTTATAGTAAGTAAGTAAGTTAATCTAGATTTAAAAACATGAAAAAACTGGGAAAAAAAAAAAAATCCCCCCTTCCTCCCTTTTTTCAAGTTCTCTTGGGCAACCTGGATTACTGCTCTCTTCTGGATCTAAACCCATTTATTTCCTCCTACTGCATCAATTACCCTAACTTCACGCTGCATGATGCGAAATTTTTTTAACTCCTTTGTAAATGTTTCACAGCTATGCATTGTTCTATGTTCGACTCTTTATAAATGGTCAGAATCATTTTTTAAAGGTAATTTCTAGTTGTCGTCATCTTTGTATGATATTTCTTCTCATAGCTTTTCTTGTACTGATAACTTTGTTTCCAGTTGGCAGTTACTATTATATTTTGTGCTAGATTAATTGTTTTTTTAAGAAGTTACAGTTCTTGATTAATTGTTACATTTTATGTTTAATTTGTCTTTTTTCCTTTTCTTAAATACATATGGAAGTCCTTTTGTTTCTGAAATAGTTAGTTAAATATAAGTATTTTCCTTATAAATTTCATGCCTTTACTAATTGCACATATATTCCTTAAACCAGTTCTGTAGACTATAAATTGTACTTATGACCAGTTATCTAATAGAAGCCTATCTTTTACATTTTCCTTCTATACCTTTAGAGTTTGGCTTGATACTTCATTATGTTTACACTTTCATGCCTGTGTGACTAAACTACAGCTTTTATTTGGGGTGAGTTACCACGCAATCTAAACTTCAGGAACTTCAGGTTTCTGGCTGTCCAAAAGCAAAAGTTGCCTTTCATTAGGGATTTTAATGGTTGCTGGGTTTTGTTTATTGCAGGACCTTAGCATGTAATGTTTGAGATTGGAAATTACAATCTTCTTTACAAGTGGGAAGATTTTCATTAGATATTATAGCTGCTTAATTATGGCATCTATACATTATCTTCGGAGTTGTACTACTAAAGAAGACTGCTGACAGGAGGAATAGTCTCTCCTAACGCGTTTGAAAGGATATCATGTCAGAAGCCCTCTCCCTGAGACGCACCAACAGGGAAGTTTTTAACGTTGTCTTGGGTAATACAGATATGAGAGAACCTTTGCACCCTCATCAAATGCAATGGATGGCACACTGGACTCAAGCTAGCAGCAGTTCATCCTTGCAGTGTCCCAAACACTGTGCTGTGGCAAATGCTATCAAAGATCGAACAGGGAGTCATTTCTTGCCAGTTGAAACTACAAAGCCAAGTTATCCATGTGAATGCAAGAACATTATGCTCCAATCAGCAGAAACTCAGGGAGGTGGCAATGGAAGATTTAGGAATATAAATAATTCTGTGATTAGGAATAATTTGAATTCCTTTGGTTCTGAAACATCAGAAAAACTGTACGAACACAAGTTACCTGCCTCTTCAATGAGTTGTGAAAATTTCACCTCATATCATTTTCAGAATTCGCAATGTGTAGGTTTAGAGTGGATGCACTTTCCAATGTTTGATATCAGCAGGAAGATAGAGACTATCATGGCTCCAAAGAAAAGGACTGGTTTGGATACTGTGGCAGCTAAAATGAATGAACAACTGTTACCTTTGAGTGGACCTTCATTAGATCCCCATCTAATGGAATTCGCACCTAAAGGAATTCAGCATCAGCGCGGAAACAAAATATTGCACCGAATGAAGAGGTTAGAACGTATGAATCTGTAGAAGGCTTATCGTCTTATAATTGGCACAGATCAAAGACATCTAACATGCAGAATAATGAGGAAAATGACCATTTTTGCTTTGGTCTAGGATTCAAAGAGCATTTTGCAAATGCAAATCTCACTTACTTAAAACATGAGCTATGCTGTGGTTCCAAACATCCACCATAATGGTTTCTGAAATGAAATCTGATAATCTATGTTTTGAGAGGTCACGGACTGGGCTGAAAGATGGATCAAATTCTTGTCCTGGTGAAATTCCTTGCCCATGTCTAGCTGAAGAATGTAGTAAGGAAATTGGAAGTGTTTGTTGTAAGAACAAGACCACTCTTGGGTTGAGCAAATCAAATAAAATGTCAAATTGTTCAACTATAGGTAGTCAGAAAGAAGAACATCAGCAGTTCTCAAATGCAACTCAATATTTGATCACAAGCAAGTTGGGCACTGACTTATGCCATAAAGATCAAACTGTTGAACGCTCAACAGCTTCTGCAAATGTCAAAGAAAATGCCTTCTTTGAGAAGTTTACTTTACTTACCATGTTAGACCAACATGGCCAGAGAGGAGAGAATTTTCACACTTTGGTGAGCCCGACCAACAGCAAGGAAGGTGTTGAAGACATTGATAATCAATTTATGGAGAAAGAAAATGAGTTATTGGTTAATACTGATAGTATGCATACAGATGCCCTGAAATCTCCTGAAGGTACATATTTCACATACTTCAGTTTAATATATGTCCAGTCTTGTTGAAGTATAATGAATTTATACTCTAATTCAAGGCATCTAGTAACTAGGCAAAAACAAACATTAGAAGTGCATGAAATTTGGAATAAATGCTCTACAATGCCGGTTCTAAATTTTGGTATTAGAATTAGAAATATGAATGTAACCACCTACTTTTCCTTTTATTTCTTGTTTGCAGTTGGAAGTTCTTTCGAATCGAAGAAGGTACACATTTTATTATTGAAATTTATGACACTTCCTTTCCTGCTATTCAGCATCTCTAGAATAAGTAAGTCTGGCTCATTATGAAGATTTTTTTTAAACCTGCTATGATCAGAAGTACTGCAATTGTGTTAATTGCTATGTTTAACTGGATTTTATATAGAATATACTGATTATTGACCATATCCCTTTTTTGTAATTGTGGTACCTTTTCTATAATTAGCTATCAATACATTTGAACTGCTATACTTCTGAAATATAAGGAAAATCTATTTTTTACTTGTACAGAGGCATCCGTTTTCTGTGCTTTCTTAACTAAGGACAGGAATTGTCCACTATTTGAGCCAGAAGACCTAGATGTACAGTTATAGACTTCATCCACATGCATCAGTACAATAATTATAAGAACATCCTTTAAAACATGGGCCTATGATGAGTACATGAAGCAAAAATAGTGACTAAAATAATCACTTTGGTTATACTAAGTGAATACTATTACTACTAAATCTGACCATGTCAGCAGAGAGATAATATCAACGTGGAATGCTCGACTTCAATACATGCTTGATACCAGCAGGGTTCAGCATCAAAGCAGGAGGGTCTCAATTGCAATATATACATGATATGTGTGTTGAATAATGATACATCTTGAATTTATTTCCATATCATTTTCGTAGCTGGTATAGTTTCATTTTGAATCCTAATTCCTTTTGGTAATTGCTATAGTTTCAATTTAAATCCTAATTCTTTTTGGGTTTGTTTTCATATCAATTGGAACAATCCCACGGTTCGATTTTTCTGTCCAAGGCCTTATTGATGTTAGACTTATTATGTTTTAAAGTCTAATTTAATTTGGGCCTAATCAAGTCAATTGGATATTTGCACCCGCCCACTTTAACCTATGTTGTTTAACTCAATAAAGAATTGATCAAGCCTAAACGGTTTGGGTTTAGACACATTTTCAATTACACTTAGTCATGAGTGTATTTAAATTAAAATGTGGGACTAATCTACACGTGTGGAACTCGTGTTATCAATAAAGGGCCTAAATCTATGATGAGTTGAACTAGAATTCCTTGATGCTATATATATCAATAGCCTAATCTCTCTCTCTTGGAGGCCTCTCATCTCCTTTAAAGATCAAGAAGAGAACTTGGTGACTGGAGAGAAGAATCTTCTCTCTCAACTCCATCGTCCTTGAGATCGTGCAACCTTCAGCATCCCTTTCGTGATGGAATTAGGTATGCCTAAAGCCTTCTTTTCTTATGATCATGATAAAGAGGCTATGCATGTATCTTGTATGGAATAAAATTAGATTTAACAATTGGTATCAGAGCCACCTCTGTATCGGATCATCGGGATCTACAGAAATTTTGATTTATAAATGCTATGAATAATTCTCCTCTTGATTTAATAAATATTTGTGTCAAGGGATGATTTTCTGGAATTTTACATGTATATATTTTCTGAGATTTTTTTAATATGTGTTATTATTTTGAAATTTTCTTTTGAAATCAAAAAGCAAATTGGAGTAAATGCATGCTTCTTGCATGCATGATGCGCGCCTGAATGTTGCCCCTACATGCATGCGCATGCATGCTGCCTGCATGCAAGCGCATGTAGGTCCATTTGCCTGCATGGGCCATCGTGGGCCCACGTGCGTGCACTGGCCCAGTGTGTGGTCCCCCCACTGGCGCCTATTGGCGACGCGAGGCAGTCGTCGGCCACCATGAGCCGGCGGCAGCGATAAAACGGCAAAGCAAAAAAATAAAAAAAGAGGTTAATTATTTTTTTTTGGAGAAAATCAAGTAATATTATGAGATTAATTAGGATTAAGAAATTTAGAGATAAAATTTATTTTAATCTAATGAGGAAACTTACTCCTAAATAATATCATATTAAATTTTAATTGAGATTGTTGAGATTGATTTAGGTTTTAGGGTTAAGATAGAATTCTAGTCTATTAAAAAAATTTTGGGTAGAATTCTAATTAAATAAAGAGACTGAATTTCAATTAATCTCACATAAAGCTAATCGGATTTTATTCAGTTTATTAAATCTGACCCATTAAAGAAACCCATAACTTAATCATTGCGAGTCAGGTCTGATCCAGACCCGATAAGCACTGCAGACCCGTTTGGCCAATAGAAACTTTAATTAGCTGTTGCGGGTTCATCCGATCTCTATTTTTGCGTGTAAACAACCCTTTCGAAGCTCTTGACGAGAACTACAGTATTACAGACACTATATATGAAAAAACAGTAGTTAGTTGACATAAAAAAGACATTGAAATGTTTGTTTACCATGGTAATATGTGTCCATACATGCTTTCACTTCATCAATATTTATTATATTGCTTATATTATTTTAGCATGATGAATAATAATGTTTACTACAGTTGATAACACACAGATAAAGATATACACATGTTCAAGTTAAAAATTTATAAAAGAGTTTATTTAATTACGTATATATAGTTCATGTGGACAATATCCGGCCCAAAGTAAGACTATTGTTTGGCCGAATTATGTACGGTATCAGATACTTGATGTGGATAATGCAAATGGGAGAACCTTGGTATGTGGTAATCGGCCCAAAGGAAGGTTGCCACAATATAGGACCATATAGTATTACCCTCATCAAGTAGTCTGACAACGAAATAAGAATACAAATGCATTTATGTGGCCCATTCGTGTAGCAATCGTCCCAAAAGAAGGTTGTCATTATGGCTGGGTCATTACATATATTATACGGTCGATATAGATAACTTAAACTTTGGGACCAGTCTTATAAAGGGACAGTCGACCCAAAGGAAGGATGTTTTACATAGGCCCTAGCCTTTAGGGTATCTATATTGGGCCAGTACAGTGTTGGCATAAAGAGACACACCTTGTTCTAAAAGTTTGGCTGACAGCTCTGTCGGTTAAACTGGTTGCATTTTCTAAAATTTATTTTTTAATGACCATTACAGTAGATTGTTAAATGCAATGTTTAGTTAAATTGATGAGAAATTGTACGCTTATGTAGTTTAAATTGAATGATATAAACTTTAAGAAATGGTAAGACCACATAAAAGATCGTCCTTGGATTCATAGACCTAAACTACACCTTAAGAACTGATGGACCCCTAATATCACTAACAAAAATTCAGTTAAAGAAAAAGCCAATTATGATAAGTGGGAGAGGTCCAACAAGATGTGTCAATGGTCATAAAACACACTATTTGTATAACTATTTGGGGTTTTATGCCTGATAAAGTCAGTGCTAAGAGTTTTCCAGCTGAAGTAGTCGATCAGTTTATTAAATCTGATAAAGATGAGGCCAACACGCATCTTAGCAAGCTGATAAATATACGCTACAACGGCAAAGAAAATATAAGCGAGTACATTATGGAAATGTCCAATCTTTTTTCTAAAATATAGACACTGAAATTGAAACTCTCTGAAGAGATTCTAGTGCACTTCATTCTAATCTTTTTTTCTTATAAAGTGTAACCCTTTTCAAGATTATTTATAATGCTCAAAGGAAAAAGAGTCTCACTGAGCTCATTAGTCACTGTGTCTGATAAGAAAAGAGATTGAAATAAGAAAAAAACTGAAAGTGCTCACTTAGCATCTAGGAAAACACTTCTAATAAGAAAAAGAAAAGTGTAAATAAAGGGAGGAACATAAACACACCACTACAGTAGCCGATCCTAAGTGGCAAAAGTGCAGGATAAGACGTCTAAGGTTATTGCATGCTTCTTCTGTAAGAAAGTAAGTCACCTCAAGCAGGATTACATAAAGTAATAAAAATGGCTATTTAGCGGGTATATCTTATATTTATGTTTATTTTGAAATTAATTTAGCTTTAATGTCACTTCATACATGGTGGAAAGATAATTCACATAAGCGATTCAATGTGAAACTTTCAAACTCAAAGAAGGCCCAGCCCAGCTGAGCGATGCGTATACATGAGTGATGGAAATAAAGTTGCAGTTGAAACTGTTGGAATTCGTAGGCTTAGATTAGATTCTGATTTTTTGTTTTAGATTTGGATGAGACTTTATATGTACCATCCTTTTAGGCGGAATCATATTTCTATTTCATTGTTAGACAGATTTATTTTTACTATCACTCTTGGTAATGAAATACTTAGTTTACTTTCAAAATCTAAAGTTGTTGGTACTAGAATTCTGATTGATGGCTATATAAATTGAAGCTTCATGCTTCATATCTTGAATCTTTATATGTGAATAGCCTAGGCACTAAGCGAACATTAATTAAAGAAATATTAGAAAGTTTGGTGCTAGACGGAGTTCAGGTGTCTTGGATTTAGTATAAATAGACATTTATGGTCGATTCCCTATAGCTTCTTGGAATGGTCACGAATATTTCATCACTTTTATAGACGATTACTCTCATTATGGGTACATATACTTGTACATGAGAAATCCTAATCATTAGACATGTTTAAAATTTATAAAGCTGAAGTTGAAAATTAACTGAATAGAAAAATTAAAGTCGTTAGATCTCATCGTGGTGGTGAGTACTACGGCAGATACGATGGATTAGGTAGATATCCAGAACCATTTGTCAAGTTCTGAAAGAGTGGTTCTGAAGGAGTGTGACATTGACGCTTAGTACACTATATCATAGACACCTCATCGAAAAGGTATTGCTGAGAGATAAAATCACACACTAAAGGACATGGTTAGGAGTATGATAGCTCATACTACTTTTTCAGAGTCATTATGGAGTGAACCTTAAAGACGGTTGTCTACCTCCTTAATAAAGTACCTAGTAAAACAGTAACTAAAATCTCATATAAGTTATGGGCTTCTCTCAGTATTAGGCATTTACATGTTTGGGGTTGTCTAGCGGTCATATATGCCATGTGAGAAGAAGCTGAACTTAAGGACAGTTAGTTGTTTATTCGTAGGGGATTCTGAGAGGTATATAGGCTTTAGGGTATACTGTCCCTCCACTAAGAACATAAAGACGGATAACGCTAAATCTTTTGAGGATATTCAGAACAGTGAGAGTCAACTACATAAGAATTTACATTTGAAGAAGAACAAATTGTTATACTCATGACAACTGTTTTAAATGATGAAGTAGTTGTTCTACCCCAGCATGGAAATATAGTTGTGCCCTTACAAGGTACAGATATAGTTCATCCTAAAGTAGATCATACTGATGAGGTAGAACCTGAAAATCCTCAACCACAAGTGTCTAGGAGATTAATTAGGAAGAGGAGATCAGTCATTGCAAATGACTATATAGTTTATCTCTAAGAGCATGAGTTTGACATAGGGTTAGAGGATGACCCCACATCCTTGAATGAGGCCAAACTCAGTATCACTCCACTAAATGGTTAAATTCAATGAGTTAAAATCCATGAAGGACAATGATTTTTGGGATTTAGTAGAATTGTTTAAAGGTAAGAAATCGATTGGTTGTAAATGCGTGTTCAAAACCAAGCGGGATTCGAAAGGCAATGTCAAAAGGTATAAGGCACGTCTTGTCGCAAAGGGATTCACTCAAAGAGAGGGCATTGACTGTAAGGAGACTTTCTCCCCAGTTTTCATGAATGATTTTTTTAGGATTATCATGGCACTGGTGACTCACTTTGACCGGAGTTACACCAAATGGATATTAAGACAGCTTTTCTAATGGTGACATTGAGAAAGAAATTTATATGGTACAACCAGATAGTTTTGAAGATAAAAATTTACAACATCCGGTTTGCAGATTAAAGAAATCCATTTATGATTTAAAGTAAGCATCCCATCAATGGTATTTGAAATTTGATCAAGTAATATCCGGTTTTGGTTTTAAGGAAAATGTAGTTGATCAATGTATTTACCGCAAATTTAAAGGGAGTAGTAGATTTATATTTCTTGTGCTATTTGTCATTCACATTCTACTAACAAGTAACGATATAGATCTTCTACTTGAGATCAAGAGTTCTCTCAAAGAATTTTGAGATGAAAGATCTTGGAGATGCTTCTTTCATAATAGGCATTCAGATTCAACGTGACAGGACACGTGGAATAATAGGTTTATCAAAAAATGCCTATATCAATAAGGAGCTAGATCGATATGACATGAAGAATTGCTATAGGGGAGATAAGTTGAGTCTACTCCAATGTCCCAAGAACGACCACAGAAAGAGCAAATGTAATACATTCCATATGCATCAGCGGTTGAAAGTCTGATGTATGTTCAAGTTTGTACCCGTCCAGTCATAGCATATACCATTAAGAAACTTGACAGATACTTGATCAATTCTGAGATTGATCATTAGAAGACTGCCAAGAAGGTAATGCGATATCTAAATAAGACTGCATAAAATCTGATGAGTTGCAGCTGATCGGGTACATAGATTCAGATTATGCTGGATATATCGACAATAAAAAATTCACTTCATGTTACATTTTCTGATTGTAAGAAGATGGTGGATTTAGTTGAGGGGTCATTACAGCTACACTGTGACAATAAGAGCTATAGAGATCTACTGTAATAGTGACAAGAGTTCAGCAAAGTTGAAGTATATCGACATTAAGTTTCTTGTCATCAATGATAAAGTTCGGAATCATATTATGTCTGTTGATAGTGTTAGTACTGTTCTTAACATTACAGATCCACTCACTAAAGGACTTTCACCTAAAGTCTTCTAAGAATATATTGCTCATATGGGGATGACTAGTCATGATGATATATTGCTTTAGTGGGAATGGATAATTTCATGTAACAGACACTATTTCTAAGTGTACTTTATGTATATTTGTTGATTTGATAATAAAGTGATAACTGCTTTTTTTAGATTTCTTTTAAATTTAATTTGTGCATTTAAGTTTATTAGCAGTTAGACTCGTTGGAGTTATAAAGTTAGACTCGTTGGAGTCATAAAGTGGAAACAAGTTGGAATTGTACCTTATTTGATCAGAGGACATTTTCATGCCACACGTCCATATTTGATCATGTCTTTAAGAGTTCTGAAACTTGTGATGTGAAAGGTCCTACCTCAATTATACAGAAGGTAACGACCGCCATGTTTGGTGGCAGGATATTTAATAGACCAGATTGTTTTGAAATGTGATTTGTTGGTGGTTAAAATTCTGACGTCATATAATTATACATAATATCTATTCAGTATGACTTGCTTGGCCCAAGTGGAAGATTGTTAGACTATTATATTTTAAAGTCTAATTTAATTTGGGCATAATCAAGTCAATTGGATATTTGCATCCGCCGACTTTAACCTATGTTGTTTGATTCAATAAAGAATTGATCAAACCTAAATGGTTTGAGTCTAGACACGTTTTCAATTACACTTAGCCATGAGTGTATTTAAATTAAAATGTGAGACTTATTTACATGTGTGAAACTCGTATTATCAATCAAGGACCTAGATCTATGATGAGTTGGAACTAGAATTCCTTGATATTATATATATATATATATATCATGGGTAGGGTTCCCTCTCCACCACAATGACCTAATCTCTTACTTGGAGGCCTCTTATCTCCTCTAAGGATCAAGAAGAGAACTTGGTGGATGGAGAGAAGAATTCTCTCTCAACTCCGGCGTCCTCAAGATCGTGCAACCTTCGATATTCCTTTTGTGATGGAATCAGGTATGCCTAAAACCCTCCTTTCCTATGATCATGATAAAGAGGCTATGCATGTATGAGATCTTATATGGAATAAAATTAGATCTAAGAATTAAACCTTGATCTCATTTTCTCAGTACAGTGGCATCATGTTGCATCTTACCTGTGCATCAAATCAAACCATTAACGACGGTTCACTTCTCGTACACACATGTTGATATGTCTTGAATAAAAATAAGAACATAGCCCATGATATTGTTTAAGCTATTGTTTTATAGCTTGCCATTTTTGACTAAATGTGCTTGCCATTTTTGACTAAATGGTGGAAACATGATTAATGGCCTACTATTCCACCAAATGGCTTGTCTCCATGAAAAATGTGTGCAATGATTGGGATGAAATAGTTCAGCATTTCTTTGCCTATAAATAGGCATCACATTGCATGAGATTTAAAAGCAAGAAAGAGAGAACGAGAGAGTTACAAGACATTGTATTATCCTCTACTTTCTCTTGTCATTTATCTTCCTTTTGTTAAGCCCTAGTGAGTTGAGTTTCATTGGGTTCGGGTTTGAGTGAGATTAGAGTTTTAATCTTTGTATTCTTCCCTCTTGATTAGTGAATTATATTGTTGTATTCTCCTGTGGATGTTGGTCACATTGACCGAACCACGTTAAATACTGGTGTGTTATCCTCTTTGTCCCTATTAGCTTATAGTTGCTATTTGTTTAATCTCTACTTGCATTTGCCATCTCTTATATTAGAAGCCTACTGTTACAACAAACTGGTATCAAAGCTATTATTATTTTCTTGTAGATTTCGAGATGGCTTCAGCGAAATACAAAGTAGAGAAATTCGATGTGAGGAATAGCTTCGGTTTGTGGAGAGTCAAAATACGGGCTCTCTTCGTACAATAAGACTTGTTGAAAGTCTTGTTCGATAAGGACAAGTTGCTTAAATCCATGTCTGAGGATGAGAAGAAAGAACTCAAGATGAAGGCGCATTGTGCCATACAACTTTGTCTAGCCGATGAAGTTTTGCGAGAGGTTGTTGATGAAGACACTGCCGCCGGTTTATGGCTCAAATTAGAGAGCTTGTATATGACTAAGTCCCTGACCAACAAGCTCTACTTGAAGCAGCGTCTCTTCACCCTTCGCATGAAGGAAGGTACGCCAATTAAAGACCAGTGAGATGAGCTCAATGAAATTCTCATAGATTTGAAAAATATTGATGTTAGAATAGATGAAGAAGATCAAGCTCTCATCTTATTATGCTCATTACCTCCTTTGAAAATTTTATTAATAGTATGCTCTATGGTAGAGATACACTTTCTTCAGAAGATGTCAAATCAGCCTTACATTCTAAGGAGTTAAGACAGAAAGTGTCAGTTGTAGGAAGTGATGATCAAGATGAAGACTTATTCGTCCGTGGTCGTTCAGAGAAGGGTAGAGAAAATCTCAAGGAAAATTTAAATCTAAATCTAGGTTAAGAAAAAATATTAAGTGTCACTATTATCATAAGTTTGGATACTATAAAAAAGATTGTAAGCTCAAAGAAAAAGAAAAGAAAGATGTTAGTAGGAAATCTCAAGATGAGAAATCTTCAGTAGTTAGTGTTGCAGAAGAAGCCTTCACATCACATGAGATTCTTTCAGTTATCGTCTTTGATGCTCGTTCGCGAGATGAGTGGGTTTTTGATTCAATTTGTTTTTATCACATATGTTCTCACAGGGACTAGCTTGTGACCTACTAGCCAATTAATGGTGGCAATGTCTTAATGGGAAATAACATACCCTGCAAGATAATTGGTATTGGGTCAATCAAGATTAGGATGCATGATGGTATTATTTGAACATTGAGTAATGTTCGACATGTGCCAGATTTGAAGAAAAATTTGATCTCTTTAGGCATCATTGACTCCAACGGCTATAAATTTTCAGTTGAAGGTGGAGTTTGAGAGTTAGTAAAGGCTCTCTTATTGTGATGAAAAGAAAGAAGGTGAATACCTTTTATATCCTTCAAGGTAGCACAGTAACAGATGTTGCCCTTTTTCAATGTCAGAAGACTTAGATACCACTCATTTGTGGCATATGCGGTTAGGACATATAAGTGAGAGAGGACTACATGTGTTGAGTAAGCAAGTTTTGCTTTGTGGCCAGAAAACAGGAAAGCTTGACTTCTGTGAACATTGTATTTTTGGCAAACAACAAGTTTCTTTTGGTACATGTGTTCACAAGACTAAAGACACCTTAAATTACATCCATTCAGATGTTTGTGGTCCCTCTCAGGTTCCATCGAAAGGTGGAGTTAGTTATCTTCTGACTTTAATTGACATTATTCTAGAAAAGTTTGGATGTATCCTCTCCATCACGAGAGCGATGTATTTGCTTCAAGCAATGAAAGGTTATGATCAAAAAACAAACAGAAAGAAAGTGAAGCGCCTCAGGATCGAAAGGGATTGAAGTCAAGGAGTTTGATTAATTCTGCAAAACTGAAGGAATTGTGCGACCTCGTACAGTTCAGTACACACCACAACAGAATGGAGTTGCAAAAAGGATGAACATGACACTATTAGAGAGAGCTCAGTGTTGCTCTCTAATGCTGGTTTGTCAAAATGCTTTTAGGCCGAGGCAGTTAATATAGCTTGCTATTTGATAAATCGATCTCCCTCCACAGCTATTAATTTTAAGACTCTTGAGGAAGTATGGTCTGATACCCCTGTTAATTACTCTCATTTACGAGTATTTGGTTGCGCTGCTTATTTTTGTGTATATGATGGTAAGCTTGAACCTAGGGCAAAGAAAGCTATATTTCTTGGTTATGCTACTGGGTGAAGGGATATAAATTGTGGTGTCTTGATCATAAGTCGCATAAGTTTGTTATTAGTAGGGATATTACTTTTGATAAAAATTACATGCTTCAACTGAGGAAGGAGTCTGTTGATGTTACAGATTCAAGAGAAGAAGCAAGCAAGCAGGTGAAGCTTGAGAGCAAAGTTACAGAAAGAGTGCACGTTAAACCAGTCGATGATGCTCAAGGTTGAACTTCGGGTGATGATACACCGCAAGAGTAACAGTACAATATTGCCATCGATAGAGTCAGAAGGTAGATCCGTCCACCTAAGTGATATGCCTGTGCAGATATGATCGCTTATGCTCTAAGTGTGGAGGAACTTATTGAGATTCTAGTGTCGTTCACCTACAAAGAGGCTATTAGTTCTGGTGAAGCTGCAGAATAGGCTGTTGCTATGATTGAAGAGATGAAGTCTCTTCACAAGAACCAAGCAAAAGAGTTAGTGAAGTTGTCCAGGGAACATAAAATTATTGGCTGCAAATAGTTCTTCAAGAAGAAAGTATTTCTGGTGCTGAGTCTGTAAGATACAGCACGTTTGGTAGTCAAAGGCTACAATGAGACAGATGGTGTCGACTTCAATGAAGTATTCTCTCCAGTTGTGAAGCACACCTCTATCAGCGTGTAGCTAGCGATGGTTGCTTGGTTCGATCTAGAGCCTGAGCAACTTGATGTAAAAATAACTTTTCCTCATGGGGAGTTTGAAGAGCAGATCTTTATGCATCAGCCACAGGGATTCGTTATTGAAAGCAAAGAAGACCACGTGTATAAGTTAAAGAAATCTCTTTATGGTTTGAAGCAGTCATCTAAGTAATGGTATTTGAGCTTTGATATTTTCATGATTGAGCATGGTTACTCTAAGAGTAAATATGATAGTTGTGTTTATCATCGAAAGCTCAATGATGGTTCTTTTATATATTTATTTTTGTATGTTGATGACATGTTGATTGCAGCTAAACACATATCTGAAGTTGATAAGTTGAAAGTTTAACTCAAACAAGAGTTTGAGATGAAAGATTTGAGAGCAGCGAAGAAGATTTTGGGAATAGAAATTCGTAGGAATAGGCGAGAAGGAAAATTATTCCTATCTCAGAAGAAATACATCGAGAAGGTGTTGGAGAGATTTAACATGCTTGATATCAAACCAGTAAAGACTCCACTTGCTACTCATTTTCGACTTTTAGCAGATTTGTCTTCTCAAACCGATGAAGAGAAGTATATGTCTCGTGTTCCGTATGCCAGTGCAGTTGAAAGCATTCTGTATGCTATAATGTGCGCTTGATCAGACATTTCACATGCAGTCAGTGTCGTGAGTCGATATATGGACATGCCCGGAAAAGGCCATTGGTAGGCAGTGAAATGGATTTTGTGATATTTAAAAGGATCTACTAATATTAGTCTCTCTTTTGATAGGAAAACTAATTCTGATTGCAAAATTGCTGGATATTCGGATTCAGATTTTGCGAGTGATCTGAATAGGAGATCTCTGACAGGTATGCTTTCACTCTTTCAGATTGTGACATTAGTTGAACGGTGACTTTACAGTCGACAATGACTTTATCTACTACAGAAGCAGAGTATATGATAGTGACAGAGATAGTGAAAGAAGTTATTTGGTTAAGAGATTTGGTTGAAGATCTCAGCTTACACTAAGGAGTAACTACGGTAGACAGTCAGAGTGTTATACATCTGACGAGGCACCAGATATATCATGAGACCAAATACATTGATGTCAGGTATCATTTTATTCAAGAAATTAAAGTTATCAAAGTTAACAAAATTGGTACTGCAGATAATCCAGCATCCGTACCTTCATGCAAGTTCGAGCATTTTCTCGAATTGTTTGGTGTTCAAAATATCAAAGGTTGAGCCCATCGGGGCTAAAGAAGACAACAATGATCCAAAAGATGATTGATATAGTTCAAGCTGAGGTGAAGAAATTTGTTATTCATTCAAGACAAAGCGGAGATTTGTTGATATGTCTGGAATAAAAACAAGAACATAGCCCATGTGAAAGTTCAAGTTGTTGTTTTATAGCTTGCTATTTTTGACTAAATGGTAGCTTGTCATTTTTGACTAAATGGTGGAATCATTATTAATGGCCTACTATTTCACCAAATGGCTCGTTTCTATGGGAAATGTGTGCAAGGATTGGGATGAAGTAGTTCAGCACTTCTTTGCCTATAAATAGGCATCACATTGTATGGGATTTAAAAGCAAGGAAAAGAGAACGAGAGAGTTACAAAACATTGTATTATCCTCTCCTTTTTCTTGTCATTTATCTTTCTTTTGTTAAACTCTAGTGAGTTGGGTTTCATTGGGTTTGAGTTTGAGTGAGATTAGAGTTTTAATCTCTTGTATTCTCCCCCTCTTAATTAGCGGATTATATTGTTGTCTTCTCCCTTGGACGTATGTCACATTTACCGAATCACGTTAAATATTGGTGTGTTCTCCTCTTTGTCCCTATTAGCTTATAGTTGCATCTGTTTAATCTCTACTTGCACTTGCCATTTCTGGTATTAGAAGTCCACTGTTACAACAACAACACACACACGCAGAGGATATCAACTTATCAATAATAGAAGTTGATGATTAGGCAGAGCCATGGAGTGCAAAGTAATGTCTTAGTTAGGTCTTCTACCTCTTAAAAATTGTACAGGTATTCTACCGTGCATACATAATAGCAAGTACCATATGAATGAAGGAGAGTTCTTACACGGGGAAGGCAATTATACAATGCATAGATAATAACTATATTATTTTGTGTTCATGAACCATACATTCTCCACATTCAGTCAATAACAAGCTGCCTATAGAGAACCATCCCGCTCCAGCCATTGGTCATGACCCATACACTCCACATTCAGTCAATAACAAGCTGCCTAGAGAAAACCACAGTTGGTCCGTGTATCCAAGTATGATATTGTTAAAGAACATTATGCAAAGTTATATAACCATCCGCCTGAAAGCATAGGGCTCTTAGGTATCTGGCCCATACTTGTCAAGCCAATTTAGGACCTTAAAAGTCTGTACAGAAAATTGACCATATTGAAAGCAGTTTCTGCAAGATGACTGAATGATACTATTTATAACTGCAGGTTCCAGATGATGTTGTGCACCCTACTTTGAAAATCTCTGAAATGGTAGGTGCAGATACATCTAGAGCAGAAAGCATGGATGTCCTGTCAAGGAAACCTCCTAATCCTCCAACTGAAAGCACACAACAAGATTCAGAACCAAGCTGGAAATGTGTTAAGCGTCTCCGGCCTAACCCTTTGGATTCCATTCCCCTCAGTACGAAGAGATTCAAGATGGGAGACACATCTTCTGGTGGTGAAATGCAAAATCTGCTAGCAAGAGTAGTGAATTACAACAGATCTATCTCTGACTTGCCTGAATGTCAACAACTTGACAAGACAACTTTCTTCCCAAAAATAGTGAGTGCTTTCCGGGGGATTCAACAAAATTAATGCCTTGGATCCGGAGATGGTGTCGAAGCAGTCAAGGAACAGCCTCATCCGCACCAGTGCTATGTGAGCCAGAGAATTCAAAGGTGCTACCTGAAACGTTTGAAGCAAAGCAGTTTCCGAGCCTAGCTGCAATGGCGTTGATGGGTAAACAAGTGACCAACTTTCGTCCATGTGAGTTTCATATAAGAGGATCTACAACCGTCTGGAAAATTTGAAGGATTGTGATACTTCACTAGTGTTAAGGAGTGCGAGTTGCGGGGATGGAGAATATATAAATTTGCAAAGCAGATATTTCTATAGTTAACAGATGGAATTAACACACCTGAATTTGGGGGATCTAAAAGTTTAGCGTTGAATCTGTATGTTCCTTCCCACACCATCTACTTTTCATGACACTGTTATTGTCATAAAATTACCACAAATCTTTAGGCATTTTTTATAAAACCATTTGAATATGCACAATGCACACATATTACCTTATAACCTCAGATCATATTTATTTATGGTATTATTTTCAATGTCCACAGGGTTTTCTCATAGACTTTTACATCATTTCTACTGCTAATATGGGAATACATTTTTGTGGTGGCCTCTATATGATAAGACTGTCGATCCAGACCACAAGCGAGATGGATAATGGAAAAAGTATAATCACAACACAGAAAGCAGGCAGTGGCACTAGATTTTTACGTGAAAACTCAATGCGAGAAAAATCACGAGGAGAGAGAATTCAATATAATTTGTGAAATACAAAAATTTCAGTGATTCTCTGTGCCATGCTAAGTGCTGGGTTCTTGGATTAGGTGAAGACCCCCCTCTCTTACTAGAAAAGAGGGGCTATATATGCTCCACTGCCCTACATGCTTGAGGGTGGATGATACAGACGTGATCCTCGTAACCGCTGATCTTCACGTGCTGGTTTGTTAAAACAGCTGTGATGATGGCGCTTGATCGCTGGGATTGCATGCAGAAAATCCGGCTCGGTCCATAACTGGTCAGGCTGGAGTACGTTGACACGTTACGCACGTGGAGGAGGATAGATCTGCATGCTGTAGGCGTAGATCAGGGATAATCTGTTGTCGTTGTTATGAAATGACAGAGTATGAATCTCCGAGCGGGGAAGCTCTGGGATGATTGAGAGCACCGAGCCATCGAGATGAAAGTTTCTTTGGAGAGCAGTTTCAGGAGTGTTTCTGGAGTGGCAAAGATTTGGTAGTGTTTGGACACGTGGCGTCATCCTGCGAGGGTCAGATTTTAACCGCTACAGATGCCACCCCTCTTCCGCTTATCGAAGCCTGCCAGAGAGAAGCGGTAAAGCGGAGTGGGTGAAAGCCTCTTTGATAACTTGGTTTGACTTGGCGCGGGTGAGCAGAGGAAGATCCAGACTAGTAATGCGGATATCCAAGATTGCGATGGAGATCGTGCTGCTGGTTGATAGTTGGCGTGTCAGTCGATCTGACCTCTTGGAATTGGTAACTGGCGTCTCTTCGAATTTCGATGCCATGATGATTGAGATTGTGGGGGAAGCAGCGCTTGATATCGTGCTTCTCCGACTATTTGAAATTCTCGGGATGTGAACCGTCTTTTCAGAGATAGAGGATTTGAATGGAGACAGTTTGGCTCCTCCATCTATAAATATGTTAGGTCTTTTGTGTAAAAGTAACTTCTGCCATCTCCTATGAGAAATCTTGTTGAGTCATCATGTGCTATATCTTTCTCTTCATTGGATGGGGAAGTAAAAGAAGATGGTGACTAAGCTCCTGCTGCCTGGGAGTTTATTCGGCGCAAAACGTTAGTCTTCATGATGAGCCTGTCACAAAGCATCAGTCTTCGTGACAGTCCCGACGGCGAATGCGATTACTTGGTGGTCCACTTCGATTTGACCAGATGATTTGGTTCCGAGTCGCCCGATTTTTGGGGGGTGAGGGTCGTTCTAAAGAATCTGACCCTTCCTTCATATAAGGCGTATGAGGAAGAGGTGGAGCACGTTGGTCGGGTGTGCAGGGGAGTCGACTTTCATTCCTGAGCCCGATTCTCTTTCTCAGAACAACACAATAGGGTGAGATCTTTTCTTCTTCTGGTGAGTTTTGCCAGAGTCCGTCTGGCTGGACGTTGTTGCCTCGCTCCTAGAGGGCTTTTGGGGGATCGCTGTAGCGGGTGGTGATCGTTTGGCCTCCTTGGAGGAACGAAAAGCTGCCGACGAGACACGACTACCTGCTTCAGGAACTGTTGCAAGGATGAAGACTGCCCCCTAGAGATCTCTCCGGTTGAACAAGCCCTAGTCGTCCTTGCTCCAGGGGTTTTCAAATGATTACAGGACATGTTCCCAGATCGTCTGTATTTCTTTTTCAAAAAACCAACACGGGGATATAAAAGATTTCATATATTCACTTGTCAGTTGTAATGACATAATGAAATTTAATGAAATGTATTTGTATGTTATCTTGTAATGGAAATGAACAAGTTGTTTAGATCTTGCCTGACTCGTGTGTGGAATGATTATACCCCTTCTGAGTCCTGACTTTCGGATGGTAAGAATGTGATGTGTGTGTTATCGCCCCGGATGGTACCTCCATTTTCGAGCAAATAGACTACAATCTCCAAGTGAAGTGAGGACTTCAGACGCAGAGTTGAACTGGGCCGTGAGGCGCTGGTCTCCGAGCGAAATGAGGAATTCAGTCGCGGAGTTGAACTTGGTTGTCTGATGTTTGTGTTGCTATTCTCAAGTGGGGCTTTCCCTCCTCGGAACGTACAAGAATAAGGTGTCGTGTAAGGGGACAAAGCCCTCAGCTATGGAGCTGGGCAGGCTGTTGCTCAAATCGGGGGTTGTAGCCAAATTGAGGATGGGCCTTTGGAACTTGGAGGTAGGCTTTTGTACATCTCTCGAGTAGAGGCTTCCCTCCTTGGAGCATAGACAAACTGGCAGTAGCTCAACCGGGGATGAACCTTTCGGATGGTATTTGCCCGATCAGGGATGAGCCGACAAGGTGGGTGTTTGTACATCTCTCGAATAAGGGCTTTCCTCCCTGGAGCATAAACAAACTGGTAGCAGTCCAGTCAGGGATGAACTTTTTGAACGGTAGTTGCCCGACTGGAGATGAGCCAGAGCGGTTGCCCAGTGGGGATGAACCTGTTGGATGATGGTTGCCCACCAGGGATGAGCCGAGAAGGTGGCGGTTGTCTGATTGGGGATGAGCCTTTTGAAGGGCATTCACCCAATCAGGGATAAGCCTAAGAGTGCGCTGAGGCAAAAGGTTGTGGTATCATTCTCGAGTGGGGTCCTCCCTCTTCGAAACACACGAATAAAGAATTAAGGCAGACAATTAATTGAATAGAGATGAGTCAGAGTGTTACTAGAGGTGAATGCTTGTGTTAATGCTCTCGAGTGGGGGCTTCCCTCCTCAGAACACAGCAACAGAAACCTTCGGGGGAAGCGCTCGTGAGTTGGCCGCGTGAAAGCCGGTGAGCGGATTGACAGGTCCTGTGGAGGACATGAAGAGTTAGGAGTCAGACGTTGATAAAAGATCTCGAGTGGGGAAATCCCTCTTCGGACACGGTCTTGACTCTGGAAAGTAGAGCTCATAGGCTGAGGAGGTTCCTCAAATTCTGAGAAGGATGTAGGAAAGCTATTAAGAATTGGAATGTACTTTTATTAAATGAATCCAATAAAATACATCAAAATTGAACGACATGGAGCTTTTATCTGTTATAGGAACTTTCCTTATCTTTATGCGTGGGGCTGATGTTAGTGAACCGCCTTGTACTGTGTGACCATGTGCTGTAGTTGATTTGAAGACGGGGCCTCGCGTTGTCTTTCTGTTTTGGAGGATGTCCGGGTGCTAGGATGTACTCTCGGAGATAGCCTTGCTGGATTAGATCTTTGAGGTACTCGCGGAGAGACCGGTATTGGGCAGTCCGATATCCCGAGTGGTCATGGAAAGAGCAGTAATCTTTCGTTCTGGGACGAGAGGAATCATGTGGTTTCGGTTCTGGCCACCTTAGCAGGGTTGACCCTTGATAACTTTGAAGACGTTCTGGATCGGGATCTTCAGTGGAGTGAAGCCATTGTCCATCCGGTAAGCTCGGAATGGGCTATGCTGAAGGTTCGGGAATGGTCGCTTTTTGAAAGCGCCTTGCCTGGGACCCTGGTTGTCGACAAAGGGGTCTCTGTGTTACGGCTTTGGTTTGGCTCTGTCGTCGTCGCGGTTAAAAAGGATGAATTGGCGGAGTTCTTCCTTGCTTCCTCCAACTGAATGTATGGTTGGGCTCGATACATGATCTCACTCCAATGGTTGGCGTTGTACTTCGCTTGGTGTTTATACAGCGGGTGGGTGACCCGTAGCCCGCTGATGAATACTAAAGCGGATGCGTCTTCGCTGCAGTTGTGTACCTTGGCTAGCTGATTCTGAAAATAGCCAATGTATGTCTTAAGACTGTCAGAGGGTCTCATCTTGATGGAGAGAGGTGATGGTTATTCTACTTGAATTCCTGACGGGAGGAATATCGAGCGAGAAACAACTTGATGAGGCCTCCGAAGTTGTAGATTGACTGTGGTGAAAGGGAATAGAACCAATCAGAGGCTTGCCCTCCTCCAGGCTGGAAGGGAAGATCCGACACAAGATGGAGTTGTTTCTAGCATGGATCACCATCTTGTCTTGATACTGACAGAGGTGCTGGACTGGGTAGCTCTGACCAGAGTAGCAATCGAAGGTTGGAATCATGAATTTCTTAAAAAATTTAAATCCCAATATGCCTTCGGAGAAGGGGGAGTTAGATGCACCGGTGATGATGGCTCTAATTCTGTCGAGATGTGACAGTCTCACTTCTATGACTCGCTTTTGCATAAGCTTGTCGAGATCTTTGACACGGACGAACTCTTTGGTCTTTCTCTGAGAGTGGTCGTGTTGATCCCTCGTGCGGGGATGTGATGAATTTGATCCGTTGTCGGATCGCTCCGATGGAGTGGGGGAGACTGCTCTGCGACGCCTCCGATTTTGAGTGTTCGCCGCTTGTAACCTCTATAACAGTGGGCCTCTCAGGAGATGGAGGTC
Organism: Agave tequilana; assembly: GCA_038442645.1. Classification (NCBI taxonomy): domain Eukaryota; kingdom Viridiplantae; phylum Streptophyta; class Magnoliopsida; order Asparagales; family Asparagaceae; genus Agave; species Agave tequilana. The sequence continues at coordinate 89,330 of JAVJIF010004348.1, forward strand.
GTCCTCGGGTGTTTTGAAGAGCCGTGATCTGGGCGAGGAGCTGGTCGTTCAAGCGCTTTGTCTACTCCTGTTCATGGTCTATGTTCTCTTGATCACGCACCGCTTGCTCGCACTCCCAGTCGAACAGGGCCTGCTGCTTCGTCATTTCTTCCCTTATGTCTGCGAATATGTAGAAGAGTTGGGCTTCATAAGTTGACGATAGGTAGATGTTTCCGGCCATCTCCCATGAAGGTGCAGGGGCAGTCCCTTCCACGATGGGGTTAAAATTGAGGTTGTTTCGGGTGGATGATGCCCCCAGCAGTGGCAATAGATTTGACCTTGGAGGTGGTTCCTTCGTCGGTGGTTGGTTGCTTCTTCGGGGCCATGGCTCGTTGGATTGACTTTTGAGGAAGAGTGTGATAGGAGAGAAATCTGAGTATTGGAACTCAGCTCTCAATGAAAATACCAGTTTGTGGTGCAAATTTTCCGCTGCGTATGATCATACGGTCGATTCACATCACAAGCGGATGAATAATGGAAAAAGTATAATCACAATACATAAAGCAAACAGTGGCACAAGATTTTTACGTGAAAACCCAATGAAGGAAAAACCATGGGGAGGAGATGAAATCAACTATAATTTACGAAATACAAGGATTACAGAGATTCTCTGCGCCAGGCTAAGTGTTGGACTTCTTGGATTAGGTGAAGACCCCCATCTCTCTCTGGAAGATAGGGGCTGCATAAGCTCCATTCGTCCTACATGCATGAAGGCGGTTGACACAAACATGATCCTCGCAACTGTATGATCTTCGAGTGCTGTGTAACAACCGTGATGATGAGCGCTTGATAGTAGGGATTGCATGTAGAGAAATTTGCCTCGATTCATAACAGCTCTGGCTGGAGGACGTTGATACGTTATGCACGCGAAAGAGGATTAAGTTGGTAACTGTAGGCATAGATCATGGACGATCTGTTGTCATTGTTGTGGAATGGCGAAGTTGAAATCTCCGAGCGGGGAAGCTCCAGGATGACTCAGACCACCGGAGCCATCGGGATGGAAGTGTCTTCGGAGAGCAGCTTCGGGAGTGTTTATGGAGTGGTGGAAATTTGGCGGTGTTTAGACATGTGGCGTCATCCTGCGATGGTCAGATTTTGACCACTACAATCTTCTTGCTATGAGCGTTGCATTTTACATGTTGAATAGACCTACCTAAAAGGAAGTTTATATTATCATAACCACCAACCACCGATAAATGAACAACATACTAAAATGTTAACAACTGAAGGTAAGCAGATCCAGTGACAAATTATCTTTATTTTTTTTTTGCTTCAGATATTGTGGATTGTAGACATTTACCTCTATCTCACATTACAGCATTTGGCTTCTGCCTTTCGTAGTATGAAATTTTCAACTTTACATGCTGCAGATCTCTCATTTATGCGCAAGCTTCTACCTTCCTAATTTGATTAGCAGGTTGGATCTAACTTCTGCTACAGAAGTTAATTTGTAAGTTATAAAACTAACTAGCTGTTAAACAATCCACTCAGGTATCAAACTTGAACTGTGGAAAGTGCTCACTCTTGTAGTATTAGGTAAGAAGGAACTTGAGCTTGGGATGCAAATAGTTTTACCTCCCCCCTAACTTATAGAATTGGCTAATCCTGTTTGAGTATAATTTGACCCCAATTCGGGGAGCTGATAGTTAAAACCTGTGTCCTATATTTTGGCTCTTCTTTTCTCCCTGTTCCACCAACCAAGATCATCTTACAGGGAGTTTCTGAATTGGATCAAGTTTTGAAAGGTGAAGTTGTTCTTTTTCCTTTTGTTTTCTACTTCTTTCTTGTTGTCGCGCTTGTTCATCTATGCAGCTTGATCCCTCAAGTAAGATTACTAGTTTTGGTTCTTTTGAACGAACCCAGTATCGGAATCTTAAAGATACATACCTTGGCACATCTTTGTAGCTCGAATCATGATATAACTGCCCCAGTTTTTAAATTTACATTCAATTAATGGAGAACTCTAGAGCTGATATCTGAATTTCTCGATTGTCAGGGCGACATACCTTGGCCATGGAATGGGGAGTATTTTCTTCATAAAATCCTGCAGAACTTGCTGAAGATACCTGTAACGTTTCTTATCAGGACTATTGTTCCCCATTTGTATATGAGTTGTTTCACTTCTGTAGGTACTGCTGGTTGTAATATATACACACATAGATATTTGCTTTTTCTCCATGATTGCCTATTCTTGCTTCGATTAATGCTCCTCTGATGACAATTGCAAACGTGATTATTCTTCAACATCAGTAAATATTCTGACAGTATTGACCATGAAATCTCTGGTCCTCATATCTGGGTACTTGTATTTTTTTTTTCTTTTTTCTTTATGGAGTTCAAGCACGGATATGCGCAAGACTTGTGCACATTATAAGTCGACTTTTAAACCAAACTAGTCGACTTATGTTTAGCCTAGTCGACTTATACTTGAGTATAGCGACTAATATTTGCAACAGAAAGTAAGGTTCTCAGATTCTCTGAGATTAGTCGACTTATACATTAGTATAGTCAGCTAATACACATTATAAGTCGACTTATACTTGAGTATAGTCGACTTATAGCGGTTCTGGTAGTTTCTTTTTCTAGTTCTGTTTCTAATTTGAGATGGATTCAAATTTTCTTCTTTCTCTGAAGCGGTGTTGATTGTATTATTGAAGTTTGCGTTGGATTAAGATTATCCTATGAGCCTATATAAACCCCTTAGGGGTGGTCTTTGAAGGCAAGTCAAGTTTAAGAGATATTTCCACCATTGAGAGTTGTAAGAAAGAAAATTCTCGTAACTCTAATATTTTCTTCTCTGTTGTCAAATATAATTTCTCTCCTCGTGGATGTAGGCGCTCTTGTCGAACCACGTTAAATTTGGTGTTCTTATGTTTTGTGGTGAATTGTCTTGATTGTTAGTGGTAGATTTTCTACGCTTCCGTTGTCGAGTCTTCAACTCGGTTTTACTCAGTTATTGTATCGGTTTTAAGCACAACAATAACATGATATGTTAGGTAGTAAGCACAACAATAACATGATATGTTAATTAGTGCGAACAAGTGATGAGTATTTTGTGTATAAATTTTAGCAAAATGAGAAATATAATAAGTTTTTGGTTTAATATGTAAATAAAAAAAATGTAAGTATGCATATGATAAATAACCCTAAAACTTGAACTTTTCTTGAAATAAACAAAAAAAACCCAAAAACTTCAGATAATGGAGTGACCTCTCTCTTGCTTCATTCATGGAGCTCCGCCTCGCCCTTCACTTCTCTGCAACACTCCCCTCCTCATCTCGACAGTCTTCTTCTCGTTTCCCCTCCTTCTGGTCTCACTCCTCGAGAAGATTCCAGTTCCGACGCCCTCTCTCTCAATCCAGAGCAAGAGTCCTCGCCAATGTGAGAGACCAAATAAAGCACGAAGAAGACGAAGAAGAAGTGGATGGAAAATTTTGCTGCTGATTCTTCTCCATCTCCGTTCCTCTCTCTAAATGAGAAGCCCGTCAGGAACCTGGCCTTCCTCGATGACTACGAGCTGGAGGAGCTCGACTCAGAACTATACCGACCCAAATCACCGAAGTGGCCAGTGATTCTATTTTGTTTGCTCTTTTGTTTGTTTTGTTGAAAAGGTGGAATCTTTTATCCAAAAAGACAAGACCCATTTGGAATATTTTGTTTGCTGCTGATTCTTTTTCCAACACAAAATTTGAACTTTTGAAAGCCAATTTCATCACTTCTAAGGTAATCCCTTGACTGAATTTTTATTGGAGTTGATATTAGTAAAACAGTGTTTAAAACCTCATGAAATTGTTGATTTGAGTACTAAAATTTAAGCCTATGGAATCTCTTGAATAGGACTTGTTATGGGTTGTGTTCGGGATCACGTGAAGCCAGGGGATCGCGGAGAAATCATCTATAGAAGGTGAGTGAAGTTTTACACTAAATTATCGTGCTCGGCATGTTAATTACATAAACTTAATGGTAGAGAACTAAATCGGAGAATTATTAAGATGAATAAATGGTATACAAAGGCATTGACATAAATATAATTAAGTAAAATTCATTGTGGATTGTGATGAACGTGATGGGGTGTGTTGTTTCCAATATGTGTATATGTAAGCATATGTAATACATATTGAATAAGTAAATTGTGTGTGCACTCTCATGAGAACATAATTTAACCGATAAATCCTAATCGTGTGTGCACTCTCATGAGAACATAATTTAACCGATAAATCCTAATCGTGTGTGCTGCTTATTATTAAATATGGAACGGTATGTATGGTTGTTATTGATTGTTAGGCTTGATGACTGTATATTTGCATTGTGTTCATATTCATATTCATATTTGCATTGTGTGTGTAGAGAGAGACAGAGAGACTTGTGTCATTCCAAAAGGATTTAAGGCCGAATCTTTCCCACTCAAATACCGACATCCAAAAATTCGAATACAAGATCCACTCTATTGAAGTTGATCTATATTATTTCAAGTATTTATAAACCAAAAATAAAATATTTTGAATACTCTTTGCCTATGCATGAAGTAGGGAAAAAACTGACAGCTTAAATAGCGAGTTGGTTAGTTTAATGGTGTATAACATTTGAAACCTAATAAAAATTAGTTTATAGGGGTTTTTAAATGTTTAGATTATAATGAAATGGACGGATCAAGAATTTGTATGTCTAAAGACATATATCTAACTAACTCATTACTTTTCACTGTCCAATTTGCGCCGCTTGATGGATGGGCAAAAAATATTCAAAACACTTAATTTTTAGTTTATAGATACTTTAAATAATATAGATCAACTTTATTGGAATGAATCTTGTATTCAAATGTCGGAGGGTTGAATTTGAGTGGGAAGAATTCAGTCTCCAATTCTTTTGGAAGGACACAAGTCTCTCTCTGTCTATATATATATATATATATATATATATATATATATATATATATATATATATATATATATATATATATATAGTGAGATGGTGAAGTTATGGTGGGATGCGTGTTTGTGTATGAGGCAGAGTATTATTTATTTAAATTCGTGGAGGATAGGGGGTGTGCCCGAATAGTTTATATCTATAGATTTGTGGCGGACAGGAGGTGTGCCCGAATGGTATTTGTTTATTGAAAAAGAAAATTACTCATATCTGTGTATAACTGATGATGTTTGAAATCTATACTATGACCACATTATGAAATGAGAATAATTAATATAATTTAGTTTTCAACTATCATGTGACCCATGCCTATTCATATTTATCTTAAAACTTTGCATATTTTACATACTTTATCATTTAACTAAATATGAAATTTGTATGATACTTCACTCACTGAGCTGTTTAGCTCACTCCATTAAATTAATCATATTTTCAGCTTAGAATAAGGATAAAGGCTTGGCCTAGTACTAAACGACTGTAGTATAGAAGATAAAGTCACCGCACCATCTCTTTTTGATAACTTTTGATGTTCAAACTACACCATGTTATGGTTGTTTAAGAATGTTGAACTTAAGACTCATGTACAAAACTTTGTATATTTTGTGTGTATGTGCCCATATGTTTTAATGTATTTAGTGGTTTACCTTTTAAGTGCAAGAGGTAGCTTCAGTAACTTTCCTAAGAGTATATGTTGGATTTCGACAACCTGGAGGTATGATACACGTTTTTTTTTTCAAACTTAAGTAGGCAATGTCAAGTCAAAATATTATCATCAACTACGTGGATGATTGTTTAATTATTCTTGATATTGGAATTGATGTTGAGCCGTGGAGACTATTGTTAATGTGTATATTTATTATTGTATTTTGACAAGTGACATTGCCGTGGAGACTATTGTTAATGTGTATATTTATCTATTGTATTTGGACAAGTGACATTACAGGGGAGATGCTGCTGAAATTTTAAGCGATCATGTAACATGTAATGATAATAATTCCCCTGATTTGAGGATAATTGGAGGATTAGAGTAATAAAATTTAGTGTTAGACTAATAATTATTTTATACAAGATCTCATACATGCATAGCTTTTTTATCATGATCAAAGGGAAGGAGTGTTTTATGCATACCTGATTCTATCACGAAAGGGATGTTGAAGGTTGCATGATCTCGAGGACGCTAGAGTTGAGGGAGAGGATTCTTCTTTTCACCACCAAATTCTCTTCTTGATCCTTAGAGGAGATGAGAGGCCTCCAAGAGAGAGATTAGGTCATTATGTTGGAGAAGGAACCCTACCCATGATATATATAGCATCAAAGAATCCTAGTTTAATTCATCATAGATCTAGGCCCTTGATTGATAACACGAGTTCCACACGTGTAGATGAGTCGCACATTTTAATTTAAATACACTCATGGCTAAGTGTAATTGAAAACGTGTCTAGACCCAAACCATTTAGACTTGATCAATTCTTTTTTGGGTCAAACAACAAAGGTTAAAGTGGGTGGGTGCAAATATTTAATTGAATTAATTAGGCTCAAATTAATTTAGACTTTAAAGCATAATAAATGTAGCAATCTCTTATTGGACCAAGCAAGTCGTACTGAATAAATATTATTCATAACTTTATGATGTCAAAACGTTAACCGCCAACAAATCACGTTTCAAAATAATCTGGTCCATTAAATGTCCTGCCACCGAACATGGCGGTCGTTACCTTTTATATAATCGAGGTACGACCTTCCACATCACAAGTTTTAGAACTCTTAACGATATAGATCAAATGTGGACGTGTGGCATGAAAATATTCTCTGATCAAATAAGATACAATTCCAACTGGTTTCCACTTTATGACTCCAGTGAGTCTAACTTTATGACTCCAATGAGTCTAACTGCTAACAAACTCAAATGCGCAAATTAAATTCAAAAAAATTTAAAGAAAATAGTTATCACTTTATTATCGAAATTAACAAATATACATAAAGTGCATTTAGAAATAATGTCTGCTGCATGAAATTATTCACTCCCACTAAAGCAGGATATCGTCATGACTAGTCATCCCCATATGAGCAATATGCTCTTAGAAGACTTTAGGTGGAAGTCTTTTAGTGAGTGGATTTGTAATGTTAAGAATAGTACTAACACTACCAACAGATATAATATGATTTCAAACTTTATCATTGATGATAAGAAACTTGATATCGATATGAATTGACTTTGTTGAACTCTTATCACTACTGTAGTAGAGCTCTATAGCTCTTATTGTCACAGTGTAGCTGTAATGGCTTCTCGACTAAATTCACAATCTTCATACAATCAGAAAAATATAATTTGAAGTGGATTTCCTATTGTCGATATATCCAGCATAATCTGAATCTGTGTATCCGATCAGCTGCAACTGATCAGATTTCATGTAGTCTTCTGTAAATATCACATTACCTTCTTGGCAGTCTTCTAGTGATCAATCCTAGGATTGATCAAGTATCTGTCAAGTTTCTCAATGGTATATGCTATGCCTGACGGGTACAAACTTGAGCATACATCAGACTTCCAACCGTTTATGCATATGAAATTTATTGCATTTGCTCTTTCTGTAGGTCGTTCTTGAGACATTGGAGTAAACTCAACTTATCTCTCCTAGAGCAATTCTTCATGTCATATCTAGCACTTTATCGATATAGGTCTTTTTGTGATAAATCTAATATTTCACGTGTCCTATCACGTTGAATCTGGATGCCTATCACAAAAGAAGCGTCTCCAAGATCTTTCATCTCAAAATTCTTTGAGAGAACTCTTGATCTCAAGTAGAAGATTTATATCGTTACTTGCTAATAGGCTATCATCCACATATAGCATAAGAAATATAAATCTACTCTTTTTAAATTTGCGGTAAATACATTAATCAGCTACATTTTCTTTAAAACCAAAACCGAATATTACTTGATCAAATTTCAAATACCATTGATGGGATGCTTACTTTAAATCATAAATGGATTTCTTTAATCTGTAAACTAGATGTTGTAAACCTTTAACTTCAAAACTATCTGGTTGCACCATATAAATTTATTCCTCAATGTCACTATTAAGAAAGGCTGTCTTAATATCCATTTGGCGTAACTCCAGGTCAAAGTGAGTCACTAGTGCCATAATAATTCTAAAAGAATCCTTCATGAAACTGGGGAGAAAGTCTCCTTATAGTTAATGGCCTCTCTTTGAGTGAGTCTCTTTGCAACAAGACGTGCCTTATGTCTTTCGACATTGCCTTGCGAATCCCGCTTGGTTTTGAACACCCATTTATAACCAATCGGTTTCTTACCTTTAGATAACTCTACTAAATCACAAAAATCATTGTTCTTCATGGATTTTAACTCATTATTCATGGTATTTGACTATTTAGTGGAGTGAATACTGAATTTAGCCTCATTCAAGGATGTGGGGTCATCCTCTAACCCTATATCAAACTCATGCTCTTAGAAGAACTATATAGTTATTTACAATGGCCTATCTCCTCTTCCTAGTTGATCTACTAAGCACTTGTGATTGAAGATTTTCAGGTTCTACCTCATTAACAGGATCTACTTTAGGATGAACTATAGCTGTACCTTGTAAGAGTACAACTGTATTTTCATGCTAGGGTAGAACTACTTCATCATTTGGAACAGTTGTCATAGGTATAACAATCTATTTTTCCTCAAATGTGAAATACTTATGTAGTTGAATCCCACTGTTCTGAATATCCTCAAAAAATTTAGCATTATCCGTCTTTATTTCTTAGGAGAGGGACAATAAAACCTAAGGCCTATATACCTCTCAAAATACCATACGAATAAACAGCTAACTGTCCTTAGCTCCAGTTTCTTCTTATCTGGTATATATGGTCGAGCTTCCGCTGGACAACCCCAAACATGTAGATGCTTAATACTGAGAGATTTCTCAATCCATAACATATTTGGGGTTTTAGTTACTGTTTTACTAGGTATTATATTAGGGAGGCAGACAACCGTCTTTAAGGGTTCACTCTATAATGACTCTAAAAGAGTAGTGTGAGCTATCATACTTCTAACCATGTCATTTAGTATGTGATTTTATCTCTTATCAATACCATTTTGACGAGGTGTCCCTGGCATGGTGTACTAAACGATAATGTCACACTCTTTCAGAAATTGACAAATGGTTCTGGACATCTACCTGATCCGTTGTTTCTGTCGTAGTACTCACAACCACGATCAGATCTAACGGCTTTAATTTTTCTATTCAGTTGATTTTTAACTTTAGCTTTATAGATTTTAAACATGTCCAGTGATTGAGATTTCTCATGTAACAAGTATAGGTACCCATAACGAGAGTAATCGTTTATAAAAGTGATGAAATATTCGTGACCATTCCAAGAAGCTGCAGGGAATGGACCACAAATGTCTATATATACCAAATCCGAGACACTTGAACTCCGTCTAGCACCAAACTTTCTAATATTTCTTTAATTAATGTTCACTTAGTGCCTAGGTTATTCACATATAAAGATTCGGGATATAAAGCATGAAGTTTCAATTTATATAGCCACCAATCAGAATTCTAGTACTAACTTTAGATTTAGAAAATAAAGTAACCATTTCATTACCAATAGTGACAGTAAAACCAGATCTGTCTAACAATGAAATAGAAATAAAATCCCACCTAAAAGACGGTACATATAAAGTCTCATCTAAATCTAAAATAAAATTCCGCCTAAAAGACGGTACATATAAAGTCTCATATAAATCTAAAATAAAATCAGAATCTAATCTAAGCCTACAAACTCTAATAGCTTCGGCTGCAGCTTTATTTTCCTTGCCCATATATATCGCTCAGCTTGACTGGGCCTCCTTTGGGTTTATGAAAGTCCTGCAATGAATTGCATATGTGAATAGTCGCACCGGTTTTCATCCACCAAGTGTGTGATAAAACTAAAGCTAGATTAATTTTAGAACAAACATAACCATGAGACATACCCTTCTTGATTAGCCACTTCTGATACTTTATGCAATCCTGCTTGATATGGCCTACTTTCTACTTTTCATTAATTATCAAAGGGGAATAATTGAACAAAAAAATGAAAAATTACAAGTTGAACTCTCTTCTGAGATTTCTGGGAAAGTGTGCCGATGGAAGTCTGGGAAAGTGTGCCGGTGAAAGTCTGGTCAGTGTGACGATGGAGCGATCGATCTTCAAATGCTACTGCTTGAGAATTCCTTCTCATCTGGTTTCAGAGAATTCTTGAGAGAGAAAGATCTTAGGGTATTAACATTCTGAATTTATCCTTATAAGATTAGAAAAGTAATTTTCTGAATTCTTGGAAGCGAGAGAGTAGATCTCTTGTTAGTTTAAGCTTTGAAGCCACCAAAGAAGCTTATGTTCTTCAAAAAGCCCTCTTTAACTTGAGTTTCTTCAAGACCCAGAGCTTAGCCCACTAGTGGGCTACTTATAGGCTCAATAGGGAGTTATGATCCTCTTGATTTTCCTCTTAATGAGGGATCATGGGTGTAGCTACCCATTAAATCCCTCCACTAAGTTGGGTGATTACCTTCAATTCAGTGAAGGCGAGGCTAGCCTCCTCAAGTGAGGCTAGCCAGTGGAGGCGATGCTAGCTTCCTCAGGCGAGGTTAGCCTCCTCAGGCAAGGCTAGCAAGTGGAACTCCTCAGGCGAGGCTAGCCTCCTCAGGCGAGGTTAGCCAGTGGAGGCGATGCTAGCCTCCTCAGGCAAGGCTAGCCAGTGAAACTCTTCAGGCGAGGCTAGCCAGTTGAGGCGAGGCTAGCCAGTGGAACTCTTCAGGCGAGGCTAGCCAGTTGAGACGAAGTTAGAAGCAAGCTTTCAATAGAGTTGTGCTAAGTTTTAGGCGAAGCTAAGAGTTAGCCTTTTGCGCGGCTGTGTAGAGCTTCAGGCGAAGCTAACAGTAGTTTTCTGCGAAGCTATGAAGAGTTTCAAGGCGAAACTAGACAAAATTAGCCTCTCAGGCGAGGCTTAGCCCCTTGGGCTCATATGAGGTTGAGTGTTGAGCTAACTTAGTATCATAGGCCTGCTTAGGTCTCTTCGAAGGCAACACTTGGTCTACTGTCTGCTTCACTGGATCAGTAGGGTCCAAGTCGCTGCTTTGTCCCTCGAGAATGGGCAGAAACTGGCCGTTAGCTTGTTTGCAACTTGTCTTTTATAAATGTCGACAAGTTAGACATCGTTCATACCGGTTGAAGAGCTATATGAGAGTTTGTCTTTTTAGAGTGTCAATACCCCCTTCAAAGTTTTCGTAAATTTATAATGGATCGGTTCGGATTTCGAAATACTTTGAATTGCCCCGGGTGTTCAAAAGGGTGAGCATTCACCAAGTAAAATTCCCCAAGAATTAGAGCTGTGACTGAAAATTATTCAGAGGTTAGAAATATAATAAAATCAGTCTGAGTATGAGGACTCACTAAGGACAAAAGATATCCGATCTAGGAGTCCATCTGTTCAGAGGTAATGTGAATATAACAGGTTAGGAATCGCTAAAAAGAGGGTTCACTGTTTAGAGGTGATAAACTGGACATAACAGCGAGAAGAGTTCCTACCGGACTGGAAAGTCAGATCTGGGTATCTGTCGGTTCAGAGGTGACGAACTGGACATAACTTATTAAGAATCACCATATACAAAGCCTTGTCATTCAGAGGTGACAAACAAGACAACGACAAAGAAGGGTGAGATTGGATATTCGTCGGTTCAGAGGTGACGAACTGGACATAACCGATTAGAAATTATCAAACTCAGAGTGTTTACTGTTCAGAGGTGAACTGGACATAACAGTAAATGAAAAGGTGAACTCGGTTTTAGGAACTCGTCTATTCAGTGGTGATAAACTGGACATGATAGACTAAGACACACTAAACTCTGAATCTGCTACCGGAGGTAGTCGTATTAACTTAGCAGCTAGCCCACTGGGGACTGCAAAGGTGAATTGGATATGGGTACCTGTCGGTTCAGAGGTAGTTTGGACATGATCAACTAAGAGACACCAGGCTCACAATCCGTTGTTCAAAGGTAGTCGTATTAACTTGAAAGTAAGAACTCCTGGCCCTGACAGAGGAAAGGAGAACAAGGTTATGGACTCGTCTGTTCAGAGGTGGGTAACTGGACATAACAGTTTGAATAGCATAAAAGAGGAGAGATCTAGGTATCCGTTGGTTCAGAGGTAATATGGACATAACCGATTGGGAGTTACCAGACTCAGAGCTATGCCGTTCAGAGGTGATGAACTGGACATGACTGCAAAATAGTAGTCCCTACTGGACTGAAAAATGAGACTTGGCTATCTTTCGATTCAGAGGTAATATGAACATAACCTATTGAGAAACTGCCAAGCTCAGAATTCCTACCATTCAGAGGTGACAGACTGGACATGACAGTAAAAAGAGTTATTTCACTAGGGAATGTGATTTAATTTGAATTCCGGAATGTGATTTAATTTTGAATTCCGTGGGAACAATGATGTTTCTCTGGAGAATCATTTTGGAAGAAATTGTCAAAGGTATACTATTAACGTGACAATCGAAGAGTCCAATAGGGACTAAAAAAGGTAATCATAGACTTCGAGGGGAGTCTATTATAAACTCGCTGAGAAGTTAGAAGATGAATCCCATAAGAGGTTATAGAGAGTTCAGCGTTCTCTAAGAGGTCAGAGGTAATCGTTAACGTGACATAAAAAATTGTATGGGGATTCAATGGGAGATGATTATTCCCAGAAAAGTTGTTAGAGGTAACCATTAACGTGATAACCAAATTCCTTGTTAGAGAATTAGAAGGAGATTTTGTTCGAGGTGATCATGACAACTTCTCTGCTTGGAGATTTGTAAAAGTAACTTGTCAGAGGTGTGATGTTAATTTGATAAGGATTCATTTACTGTTATAAGTGTTTGAACATAACAACAATTTGAGTGGACCTGTCATTCTATTGAAGAGAATGACAAGTGAAGTTTGATTTGTTGGGGATATTAGCATGATCTGCCAGAGATATTCAAAAAAATTTACTGTTAGAGGCGTGAGCTTTAAGCGTGACAGTTCTGATCTGCGATTCATCTTATTGAGAAAATGAATATAGCCTTTTGTGGTCCTACTATTCCATGAATGAGAATTGGTAGGGGACTTTGGTGAGAAAAGTGGGATCAAGTCTCTTAGGAATTTTAGCAAATCCTCAACTATTAATGGGTTTGGTATGCCTTTACCAACTACCGTTTGAGTTGGGCTAGCCATGTTATTCCCCTCAGCATGATGAGTTATTGAGGACTTTATATTGGGCTTAGAAGCTAATGTTTTCCTCTAACCTTATTCACCGAAGGCTTTGGATCGTGTCACATGAAGTGAATATTTCTGTATTCCATTGGTGACCTCTAAAATCTCGCTGGGGATTAAAGAGTTAAGTTTAAACTTCATGGGGAATTTGTCGGGTAGATTGACATTCCTTATGGAGCGTCAACTTTTGTTCATCAAGATTTGATTCTCAGCTGCTCTTCGTGTCTAGATATGGATTACAAACTTCACAAAGAATATATCGAGTAAGTCGAGATTTCTCGTGGAGTTTCACTTTTATTTATTATAATCAAGACTCTAGTCGTACCTGATCATTGAATCTGGACATGAATATAGAAACACTAGAAAGGTCTTGCAAGGATGTATAACGGACCTTCTTTGATGAATTCGGCTTGTTCAAGATTGTCGTGAAGCCGAACTGATTTGCCAAAAGAAGAATGCAGAGATGGTTAAAATTGATTGCACCTGGAGAAAGAGACTCGTTGAGGAGATGAAACAGTCAGACGAGTCCAACTTGATGATCAGAGGTGTAGTTTTAACGTGATCTTGGATAACACTTGTCATTGTCAGCATCAGGAGCATGTCACCGTTTGGATTCGCTAGGCGATAAGTTTCACTCGAGTAGGCTGCCTCTACTGTGAAAGGTCGTCCATATTTGGTTGGTAGAATGGCATATTCCAACCCCTACGCGTTTTCTGATGTCGTTGGTTGTTGTGTCTCGTCGAGATCTGGTAGTACTGTCGTAAGTATTATTTGCTAGACTAGTGCCTGGCGGCTATCAAATAGCGGCTGAGACGGTTATCTCCTCTTCAGAGCTACTGAGAGGAATTGCTGGTGCGGTGTCATCTGCTGCGAGAAGAGACATTGCACGACTTATCTTTAACTTTGGACTGGCTTGAGTCCCATTGCTTTAGTCGTTGATGGGATAAGACCAATGACTTTTGAAAGTAGAGTTGACTACCTCCATACTCCCTTTCAGGATAGGGGTTAGGCAGTGGCCCTTTTATGTCGACTTCAGAGTCAAAACATCTGCTCCAATTAGCGCTTGGATTTTATCCTTCAGAACATTGAACCTGCAAGTAGGATGATGAACCATCCTATGAAAAAGACAATAGTTGGGATCGTTCGTTCATCCCACTTTGTCTGGGCGTCTAGCCTCTGACAACTTGAGCTTGTTGCCTTTGTTGAGCAAGTGAAAAAGTGTCACCACATGCTCATCTTTGAAGGAGTATTGTCTCTGATACTCCTTAGTTCCAGATACTCTTACTGTTAAAATATCGGTATCAGAAGATTCAGCCGTGTCATGACCTTTTTTGTTGATTCTCCACTTGCTTTTGGGGGACTCAAACTTTTTAGCTGATTTCTCAGCTATTTCAGATTGTTCAATAAGCTCCTTACATGTGTGAGCCTTGACGGCTCCCATGCGGACTTCCACCTTGTCAAGGAAGTTATGTCTACATGTTTGAAGCAATATGGACAAAGGCATGCCTGCAGGGTACATGAGAGAGAGGTTACAGAACTTCTCTATGTAATCCCGTACAGATTCTCCTACTTTTTGGACTACCGAAAGGAGTGTGTTCATGGTCATCTCGGCATCATCCTCGTAGAATCGAGAGAGAAATCGGGTTTCCAAGTCGAGGTAGGAATTGATGAAGTTCGCGGGGAGACTCCTGAACCAATCAAAGGCTACCCTCTTGAGGGTGCCAATGAACAGTCTGGCCATGATAGCATTATTACCTACTACATTACTGGTTTGCGATCGGAAGTAGTAAATGTGCTGATTTGGCGAGCTCTTGCCATCATAAGAGTGCAGTGTTGGTGGCTTGAACTTTAACGGATATGGGACTGAATCCCATTCCAAGGGGTAAGGACGGACTGCCCCTACTTTCTTCAGTTCATCCCTTTGGGTCAGGGATGTGATCTGAGCTTGGATGCCTTTGATCACTTCGACATCGATTGAAGAGCTTTTCTTTGACTTCTCATTCTTAGGAGGTTCATTGTTGTTATTCTTTTCTTCATCATGATTGCTATCGATTGTGTCGTCATTTTTCCGGTCAGGAGCTGAATCAACATGCACTGTATATTATCTAAGGCTTCTTGCTGGACCTTAAAAGTTTACTCATGTGCCTCCATGTGACGACGGAAATCGTCATCATTGTTGTTATCAGCCATGTTGGCTAATACGAACCCTGTTACACGAGCTGATGGTGGCGGAGGAAGCGTAGCCGCTGGCTTCTTCATCATCGGACCATTGAAAGTAGTGTCTTAATGGTTCTAGCAACATAGCTTCTGAGGAAGAAGGTTGCCATAATTATATGGTATTGCTACCCTGAAATGAGTACCTTGGAAGGCACCTTTTTGTTCGACCAGAACCTGACCTAAGCCGGGGCTATAGTCGGGCCCTAGAGAACTGAATGAAGGAGTGTGAACTCCCTGTTTCCTTCTTCGAGATCGTAGCAGATCCCTTCCTTTTTCTATCATGTTGACAGAGGCAGCTACGAGATGAGGCACCTTCACTGTTTTTTCTTTCAAGACTTGGGCTTCTCAGAAGTTTGGACTGACAATCGGTTGAACAGCGATTGCTGTCTTGGAGGAGAAGTTGCGGAGGTTGTCCCCAAACAACAGTGGACAGAATGTACTGTCACATGTTGACACCCAGCTGGGATGGCGAAATGTGAACTGGATCTTTGGAGCGGAGTTTTCGCTTATTGCTCAGATAATCACGCAAGTATGTGTTACCTGAATCCAACCGATCCAACACGGAGACTTAGAAAAACTGGATGTTAGCCTGCTTCGGTTGAGAAACCCTAGGCTTAGCCTTGAAGGCTTTCTTGGCTCTAGGCGAATCTAGGGTAGTTTCGCCTGAAAGAGTAGCTTCGTGCGAAGCTACTGTTTTAGCTCTACCTTTGAAGGCGAGCTTAGCTCTGCAGAGCTCTTCCTTTGAGCGAGGCTAAAATAGCCTCGTTGTTAGCACTCAGTGGTGTTTCATTTTTAGCCTCGCAGCTAAGATCCTTAGCACTTAGTTCTTTAGTTCTAACCTCGCGGCTAAGAACTTTAGCACTAGGTGCTGGCAGTGGGAGCGACGCTGAATCAACAACGCTATTAGCACACAAAGGTGTTTTGGTCTTAGCCTCGCATGATAGGCGAGGCTGAACTCTGCAAAGAGTTGCATTAGCTTCACATGATGAAGATATCTGAACACTTAGTGCTTTGGATCTGTCGCTAGCGGCAAGCCTAGCACTGCCCAACAGTGCTCTTGACTTGAACGAAGTTGTAGTAACTTCGCTCCCAGCACTAGACGATGCTTTAGCTTTAGCCTCACGGTTAAGAGCTTCTTTAACACTGCTCAATAGTGCTGATGATGTAAGCGGGGTTGCAGTAGCCTCGCTGTTAGCACAAGTGCTCTAGCTTTAGCCTCGCGAGACAGCCAAGGCTTAGCTCTATGAAGAACTGAAATAGTCTTGTAGTCAAAGACTATTTTAGCTTCTCAGAGGCTGAATCAAAAGATTTATTTTAAACTCGAATGAGGCTAAGTTGAATTTTTTAATCCAAATTAGCCTTAACAGGGGCACTTTTAGGTTCATGAGGAACCTTTATAGCTTCGCGCACAGTGTTAACATGCTTGCGTAAGGCTATGTTAGTCTCTGCTGAAACTGTGCTAGACTCGCATAAAGTTTGTTTAGCCTCGCCTGAGATTGTAAAAAGCTTGAAGAGAGCCTTATTTGTCTTAATAGAGACGCTCTGGCTACGCTGACCTTCTTGTGTTTGCGCACATGTAAGGGACTTGTGCTACCCCAGAGAGAAGTTGTTCAAATCTCTTTTGGTCAAAATGAATGACCAACGTCTCAGCAATAGACCTGAGGGTCTGATCGTCGCATGTGACACTTGATTCTCAGCAGTGGAGAATGCAGTCCCCAATAGAGTCGCTATTTTGTTTTCTATTGATTATCAAAGGGGGAAAACTTATAAAATTTTGAGGAGAAGATTATAAGTAATTGAACAAAAAATGAAAAATTACAAGTTGAACTCTTCTCTGAGATTTATGAGGATGTGTGCCGGTGGAAGTCTGGTCAGCGCGCGACCACTTTGTTCTGTTGACGATGAGAGCGATCGATCTTCGAATGCTACTGCTTGGGAATTCTTTCTTGCCTGGTTCCAGAGATTCCTTGAGAGAGGATGATCTTAGGGTATTAGTACCTGATTAGTCTCTAAAATTGCATATTTCATACCACATCTTCACATTTATTTAATATTAAATTCTACTAATAATACCTCTCTTGTATGTTTCTAAGTTTATGGCATAAAATGAAGAAGAAGACACAAAATCACCATTTAATTGGTGATTAAAAGCCTATAAAGATAGCCATTGAACTTCGAGAGTGGTTTCATCAAAACCAGGGGCTCAAAATCAGAAATTGGGACATGCAGCCGATAGGGGGACAAGCTTGCGCGCTGCCCGCGCTGCTCTGGTACAGTTGTGGAAACTTGGCCCCAGTTCGCCTGATGCCCTAGTTCGCGCATGGCTTCACACCAGATTTGACGCGCGACTCCGTACCTGTACCCTGATGCCCCAGTTCGCCTATAAATTCCCTGGGATTTTCAGAGCTCAGGGTGGAGTTTTGAAGTGTTTTTAGGTTAGTTTTTAGGGTTTTCCCTTGTAGTTTAGAATAGTTTAGTTTAGTTCTTCTTCTTCCTCCTCCTTTGTATTTTTCATTTCTTGTAGATCTTGTAATAAGAGAGAGAGTGGTACACGGTTGGAAAGTTAGAGTGCTTGTAATAGAAGGTGACAAGTTATGAAAGGTTCTCTCTTTACCTCTCTTTATTTTCTTCTCTCCAACTCCTTTTACATTTTTAGCTAATTTTCTCTCATGGTAAATAACTACTAACCACTAACTTGCTAACTTCTTACTTGATAATCCACATGAATCTAATAGTCTCTACTTGGCCTTGCTCTTGCAAGAGCCATTGATGGCTCATGATGATAGATCTAACACTCTAACATCCTAACTCTCTAACAAGCTAACATTACTTTACTCCATGTTTGCTCTTATTTAGTTTTGATGGTTTAAGTGTGGCTTGACTTGTTTTGTTGAGTTTGGATGTGAAAGTTATCATATGGGTCATGCTTTGAAACGCTCTTGAACCAAGGACTAGTGATGGCCAAGGATACATGTGTGTCAACTATCACTAAGAGGTTAGCATGGTTAGTGAAGCTATTAGTAGTTAATAGTCATGGGTTTTCTTTCCTTTTTGCTTTGTTTTAGAAATAATTTCAAAAATCACAAATATCTTATCTTCTATGTTTCCACTTCTTTGTGTTTCACCGTACTCTTCTATTTTCATTCTTTGTTTTCTTTTCTTTTGATTCTTTAAAACATAAAAGAAACTTTAACACACACGTGAATCAACCGGTAAAGCTTTTGTCGCTTCCCGTCCCTATAGATTCGACCTGTTTACCCTCTATGCTATAACGGAAGTATCGAGGAAGCCAAAACACACACATTTTAAATCTTGATTTCAATATATACACTTTCGTGTGCGATTTCCCCCCGATCAGTACCATGAATTTATCCGAATAGAATTAGAAAAGTAATTTTCTGAATTCTTAGGAGCGAGAGAGTAGATCCCTTATTAACTTAAGCTTTGAAGCCACCAAAGAAGCTTATGTTCTTCAAAAAGCTCTCTTGGATCTGAATTTCTTCAAGACCCTGAGCCTATCCTACTAGTGGGATATTTATAGGCTTAATAGGGAGCTATGATCCCCTTGATTGTCTCCTCTTAATGAGTGATCTTGGGTGTAACTACGCATTAAATCCCCTCACTAACTTAGTGGAGGCGGTTACCTCCAATTCAGTGGAGGCGAGGCTAGCCTCCTCAGGCGAGGCTAGCCGGTTGAGGTTAGGCTAGCCACCTCAGGCGAGGCTAGCCAGTGGAACTCCTCAGGCCAGGCTAGCCAGTTGAGGTGAAGTTAGAAGCAAGCTCTCAGTAGAACTGTGCTAAGCTTCAGGCAAAGCTAGGAGTTAGCTTTTTGCGCGACTATATAAAGCTTCAGGCGAAGCTAACAGTTAACTCTCTACGGAGCTATAAAGAGCTCCAAGGCGAAGCTAGACAAACTTAGCTTCTAAGACAAGGCTAGCCCCTTAGGCTCATGCGAGATTAAGTATTTAGCTAACTTAGCATCATAAGCCTACCTAGGTCTCTTTAAATGCAACACTTGGCTTACTGTCTGCTTCACTGGATCAGTAGGGTCCAACTCGCTGCTTTGTCCCTTGAGGATGGGCAGAAACTGGTCGTCAGCTTATTTGCGACTTGTCTTTTGTAAATGTCGACAAGTTAGACATTGTTCAGACCGATTAAAAAGCTGTCTGAGAGTTTGTCTTTTTGGAGTGTCAACACTTTCTTGCAGAAGAAGCATGCAATGACTTTAGGCTTCTTCTTCTGCACTTTTGACACTTAAGATCAGCTACTGTAGTGGTGTTTATGTTCCTCCCTTTAGTTTCACTTTTCTTTTTCTTACTAGAAGTATTACCTTGGATGCTAAGTGAGCATTTTCAGTCTTTTCTTATTTCAATCACTTTTCTTTTCAGACACAGTGACTAATGAGCTCGGTGATACTTCACTTTTACCTTTGAGCATTATAAATAATCTTGAAAAGGGTTATACTTTATAAGAAAAGAGATTAGAATGAAGTGTACTAGAATCTCTTCAGAGAGTTCTAATTTCAGTGCATTTAGTTTAGAAATAAGATTGACATTTCCATAATGTACTCCTTTATGTTTTCTTTACCTTTATAGCGCATATTTATCAGTTTGTTAAGATTCATGTTGGCCTCAACTTTATCCGATTTAATAAACCGGCCGGCTACTTTAGCTGGAAAACTCTTAGCACTGACTTTATCAGGTATAGAACCCCTAATAGTTATACAAATAGTATGCTTTGTGACATTAGACACATCTTGTTGGACTTCTCACACTTACCATAATTGGCCTTTTCTTTAACTAAATTTTTTGTAAGTGATAGTAGGGGTCCATCAGTCCTTAAGTTGTAGTCTAGGTCCATGAATTCAAGAACGATCTTTTATGTGGTCTTACCACTTCTTAAAGTTTGTATCATTCAGTTTAAACTACATAAGCATACAATTTCTTATCAATTTAACATAAACATTGCATTTAACAAAATTCTACTGTAATATCTATAAAAAATTAAATTTTAGAAAATACAACCAGCTTAACCAATAAAGCTGCCGGCCAAACTTTCAGAACAAGTTGTGTCTTTATATGCCAACATTATACTGGCCCAATATAGATTTCCTAAAGTTTAGGTCCTATATATGAGAACAACCTTCTTTTGGGCCGACTGTCCCTTTATAAGATTGGTCCCAAGTTTACGTTATCCATATCGATCATATAATATATGTAATGACTCGGTCATAATGATAACCTTCTTTTGGGCCGATTGCCACACGCATGGGCCACATAAATTTACGCATCTGGATTCTTGTTCCACCGTCGGACAATTGATGAGGGTAATGCAATATGGGCCTATAGTGTGATAACCTTTCTTTGGACCAATTACCACACACACCAAGGTTCTCCCAACTTACATTACCAACATCAAGTATCCGACGCCGTACATAATTCGGCCAAACAATAGTCTTCTTTTGGGCCGGTTATTATCCCTATAAACTATATAACATGTATATATCCAGTTTTGATTTTAAGGAAAATGTAATTGATCAATGTATTTACCACAAATTTAAAGGGAGGAGATTTATATTTCTTATGCTATATGTGGATGACATTCCATTAGCAAGTAACGATATAGATCTTCTACTTGAGACCAAGTCTAACATCTGGGACCGTTACAAAAAAGTTCAGAGATTCTCAAACTTAATAGTAAAAACTATCAAATCCAAATAAAATCAGATCAAATAAAACCCATAAATACCTCCGGATTGCCCAAAAATACAGAAACAACTCTTATATCACCAAAAATTGGACTCTGATGCACCAAGATACGACCAAAATAATTTCAGTCGTCAGATTAACAGAATTTCATACTGCAGAACTGTTCATCGTGAACAGTCTCACTATGGTAGTATTATTCGCGTGAACAGTATTATTATTTTTTTCGCAGATCTAGATCACAATCACGTTTGAACAAAAAGAAAGAAAAAGAAGAGAAGGTGGCTAGGGTTTCTTAGGCGACGACTAGGGTTTAGTGGCGGCTAAGATTAGGAAGTTGATGGATGATGATTGGGCGAAGGTGGTGATGAAAGAGGGATAGCTCTGATACAATGTAGGTTTAGAGAATAGACGGCATAACTCTAGATCAGGCGTTGCCTCTCTTTATATAGATGATAAATAAAAGCTACGGGTATGGGTTTACAACATAACTAAATATCCAATACCCAACATAAGCAAAATATTTAAATAGTCTAACAATTTCAATGCTAATTGTTGTTTGAGTCATGGGAAAAAGATTGTTCAAACAGTTTCTTATGGCAGTAAGGGATATTTCAAGAACTGCTTGGAACTTTTTAATACAAAATGTTAAAAAAAATCACCAAAATTTGTGATAGATAATGATAATTCAAAAAGTGAATTTTCCATGTGCAAGATTTCATCATGTGTGATGTAAGAAGAGTGAATAAAAATAAGGCAGATGTGGTGCATGCAAATTGTGAAAATACATGGAGTTTTATGCATAATGCTTAAATGTAAGGGGTTTAATGCAACTTTATTTAGAACATCAAATAAGAGTGAATTCAAAGATGGTGCATAGTTACTTCGCAAAAGTGTCTACACCATGATAAGATATATGGTTAACATTTATTTGTTCTTGCTTTTTTCTTTGCTTCATTGTTCCACCATGTGCATTGTCCTTGGAGAAAAACCTTGGAGAAAGCATATGTGCTTAGCTCCTCATTATCCATGCACAAAAAGGGGAAAGGGGGTGACTGAGAGGTCTATATCATACTAACATCTCCTTGTTATTAGCATTTGTGAAAGTTACCTCCTTGGTATTAGCATGGGAAGAATATCTCATCATTATTGATAAATGTCAAGGCACAATTTGATGAACACAAGGATCCTTGAGAACCAGCAGGAATAATTTAATATTGCTGCCTTAAATATTATCCTACAAGTTGGTCCATTTTACATTATCGTGACAAGTAATGCTTGCACACCTTAGGGTTGGTGATGAGTCGTGCCATGTCTAGGCCTGACCCACATAAAAACACCTAGACCCAGGCATGACTCAGAGTAGTGTATAGGCTTATACATATAAAGCCTATGTAACACCCACATGCCTTGAGCTGGGCCGGCCCACGTGCCGCACTGGGCCGGCCCACGTGCCGCAATGTGGTGGCCCAT
This sequence comes from Agave tequilana, assembly GCA_038442645.1. NCBI lineage: Eukaryota > Viridiplantae > Streptophyta > Magnoliopsida > Asparagales > Asparagaceae > Agave > Agave tequilana. Next base: position 111,982 of record JAVJIF010004348.1, read on the forward strand.
GGGCCGGTCCATTCGTGCCTCCATTCGTGCTTGCATCGTACCGGTCTATTTCTATTGGAATTTGGTCTACTATTTTGTGTTTATTTCACATCTATTTTGTATCTATTTTTAGTCCTAGAAGCAACAAGTTCGAGAATAAATTGTTTTTTCCAAAAAAAAAATCAATTGAGAAGAGAACAATGACATTCGTGACAATCATTCTAAAGAAAAGTTCAAATCATATTTTGAATGCTAAGAGTTAGATTGCTGAGTCTCAGACTTTTCAATTCTCAGACTTTTCAATTTTGAGTTTTGACACTTAAATTATATATAGGCCAATGACTGAGATTCTATTAAGTCAATGGCTGATCGAATTACATATGAACTTAGACTCAGCTGAAAAAGATTGGTTATATTCAGTGTTAATTGGGATAGCCCATCGTACCAGCCCAATGGAGCTCCATTCAGGCCTTCACTGGGTCGTGCTATATGTCGGGTCGGGCCGAGGCAGGCCCAGGCACCGCCCGAAAGTGAAATGGGCCGTAAAATTACGGCCCAAGTACGATCTAGAGCCCATCCGGCCGGCCCATTTCACGAAATTTTTTGGGCGTGCCTTGGGACGGCTCGGGCCCATCACCAACCCTAGCACACCCTGAAAGAGTTGCAATAGTAGCTATTGCTGCTTTCTGTGAAGTTAGTTGTGCTGGACTTATCCTTTCCTCGTAGGCAAGACCATAAAGTGCTAAACTACCTTCAGGTAGGTCTTGTGATGGCTAAGTATTATGATACATTTGTAATACACTTGGGTCAACAATAATGAAGTGGAGAACACAGGAGAAGATTGAAAATGAATGAGCAGAATAAAGCTAGTCTTTTTGCAATATATGAACGTGGACACTATTAAAGATCTGGGTTGAGAGATAGGTTCTCACTTCTGATTTATAGGCAAGCTCTATGTATATCCTTGGGTGTGGCGAGGATTGTTCCACTTCCTATTTATCAAATTCGCTATAAAGTATCTAAAAGGATTTTTTCTTCCTTTTCCATGACTTCAGGTGACTTCCAAGTTTCATACATGAAAGCTGGTTATCTGGTGTAGTATCTTTCTAATGGATACTAGAATTTGAGTGAATTAACATCTTTGGGCAATTGAAAGTTTGGTTAATAAGCAAAATCCTGTGGGTATCTATATATTGCCGCGATTTTCTCGTGCACACAGCCTCACAGGTGCAAAAAGTTATTGATGGCCATCATAATATGCCCGCATCTTTCTATGGCCGAATTGGAAATTCTCTCACTCGGGAAGGTAGCTCACATACGGGACTACAGATTGTCATATGCTTGACACCATTTCCCATTTCCACTTCACTTCAGAGTTGTTAATTATAGGGCTTGATGGGAGACTCCTTGGCCGGGATCCTCCTATGACTTCATGCCTTTATGTTATGGCAAGCAACTGACCTAGAAGGTTCGATATATCACCAAGTAGCCAGTAATTGAAGTTTATTTGCAACATTTCAGCTTCTTTAGGATAGGAATTGAGCATACTGCTTAACTCTTTGTGTACCTTTCGAATCAGCTCAATCTGTTTCACTGAAGTTTAACCATCGCTCTTCTCCGTTCTAGAATTCTAACCCCTTAGCCATGTATCAGTATTTCTTCACTTGTTTCCGGGATTTCTCCAGGACGTGTTTCCAATATCATTGTTTCCCTTCCAGTCTGAGGTGAACAAGTGAACTGGTGCAGACTGAAGTTTAACCATCAATATGCCCCTTCATTGAATTGTATATGCCTTCATCCAGCGTCAGCACATTTCTTCATTTGTTTCAGGACTTTCAAGAAACAACCTTTGCAGTCAGTGTTCCCCTTCAACTCTAGGGTGAAGAAATAACTGCATGGTTCTATGCTTGTGTGCCGTTCAGACTGCACGGACTAGATGTTTTTCTCCATCAGCGACTCGGACAGACTGTGTGAAGACCCACTTATTTACTAGTTACAACAGGATATAGACACATCCAAGTAGTAAACTTTGACCTTCTGGTTGACAGTCATTAGTGCCACAAATATTCCTCCAAGAAGGTACTTAACTTGGACTCTTTGCCTTCATACAGCAGTGACAAAATGAGGTCCTTTTCTTGTTTCCTAACCATCCTAGATCATGTGGTTGTTGCATCTTATTCCATGTCCGAGATAGAGTACACATGATTACATGGTTGCACAGCAGAAAGTGCAAAATTACTGAATAGTCCAGATTTCAAACGACTTTTTGGTGCAGAAGCACCTTAGTTTTTGGAATTTTTGCCACTTTTAACATGGATATACCTAGAACCGGTGGGTTAGCCCGCTGGTAACACCCCACCCTCCTAAGGAGGAAGCTCCAGGTTCAATCCCCACACTTGTCGAACAAGGGATTTAACTTGGGTAGTTAGTGATGGTTACGCGTGTATAGACTGGAGGGTGACCTACATCCTGTTTCTCCCAAAAAAGTAAAAATAAATGGATATACCTACAACTTGACACATGTTGATCAGTTTATTCGTTTCTGTTCACGAATCTGGCAATGTTCGTGCCCATTGTGATATTGTCTTAGTTGTTTCCTTTTTCTGGTTAGATGTTGTTAATTATACCTTTCTGGATTTTAAGTCCTTCAATATTCTTTTATTGCGTGACATTCCATTTTGCATTGATAATTTTAGGTATGGCCATGATACCTTCTTTTCCATCCAATCTTTGGTTGATATCATATATTAAAACAGGAAGAGGACATTGTTTTAGTTATTTACTCTTATACTTTTTTGAAATATTGATGACTATTGCAGAAAATTATGCCACAAGGTTCCTGGCTTAGTTATATTCTCCCTTTTAGTAGAAACAGCATGGGAATAAAATTCCTGTTTCGGTTGGCAGTTTAGTTTTGAACATCATATGATAATCTAAAAACACTGTTACATATGTGAAACTGATGCACTGGCATATATGAGATACTCTATATCATATGAAAGACATGAATTTGCTCAATTGCATATAAGATCCAGTAACTTGATGAATGACAAGGAAATCTGACTGATTCAACCTGTATCTTCTCGCTTATGTGGTATTCACTAGTTCAGAAATTTGTAGATCCTGTGTTTCTAACTCATAGGACTGATAAGACTAGATTTTTTGGCATGTGCAGGTTCACGTGCAATTAAAACAAAGATTTATAGGACTTTAAAGTTTGTAATACATGCAGTTAAACTTTCAATAATTAGTCTCATTAGATGCATAACTGATAAAATAATGGTGAAAATGTTTGTGACACCATATAGAAACCAAATCGGTGTCAAATTGAGGAACCTCTCAAAGGTTTGTATTATAATAGATGATAAAATACTGTCTCTGGTTAAAAGCTTGTAAAGGATCTTGATATTACTTAGAAACATCCCTTTCTTTATGTGCCTTTCTTGTTGTAGGATATAACTAGTGAGCACCCTGAAAGATTGTTTGTGGCCGAAATTGTAAGGGAGAAATCTTTATGAAATATAGAAAAGAGGTCCTGTATGCATGCCAGGTATTTGCATGTTACTTTCAGAGAATTATGTCCATCAGTTGAACAATGAAGATTGCATCTCAATCATGTATTTCTCCATGATCAGGTCAATGTTATCAACTACATTAGCAGGCCCACCTCAAAGGACTTTATACAAGTTGAAATTGGTGTTGAAAAGAATTCACAAAAGATTATTCTCATCGGCAAGGTATTTTATTTATTTGTGAAAATTATTGGAAATTTCTTCTTGTAGTAATTTCTTATGAGCAGTTTGCTTATTTCTAGTCTATAGTATCATGAAATACAAGAACAGGCAGAGTTGCATAGAGGATATGCATAGAATATCCATTTTATGTACATATTCTACCACTTTTTTTTTTTTTTTTTGGAGAAACAGGATGGAGGTTGCCCTCCAGCCAACAATAACACACACACACACACACACACACAAAAATATTATATAAGTTAGGTACAATTAAAATCATAGCAAACAAATGCTATGAAAGCCCAAAAAAAACCTGCTACAAATAACAATACTAAATATCAAGTACTAAGATCTATGCTCCACATAACCACAAAAGAAGCTACACAAATACAACTAAAGAGACTAGCAAAATAATAATAAAAAAAAACAACCACTAAGACAAGATGCTATATGTATATAACCACCAACCACCAATACATTGAAGCCATCTCCTAACTCAATAACTAATCAACTATGATGAAAAATCTTTAGCCGCCATTAAAACTTTGGAAGCACACTCTTTCCTCTTTTTAGAGCCAAGATGATCTGTCCAAAAGACAGGAGAAGAAATGAATTTATCAAATAGAGCATAATTTGATTTAGATTGGATAATAAAAAACCTATAATTACCATATAGTCCAAATTAAAGACATCATCACAACATCCCATAACCTCTTATCATTTTTTCTAACTTTTCTACTTCTCCAAACAGTCCACGAAGTCAAAGAGGAAGGAAAACTAGAAATATCAAAAGGAGCTTTGTAAAAATCCCAAAAAAAAAAATCCAATGAAGTTCATTTGATAAACAAATGAAAAGAAGATTCATGTTGATGGGGGAAACAAACGGTTTAGACTTAGTAAACTTGAAATTTTTTTTTAAATTAAATTTGGATTGCAATTTGATATCAGAGCCGAATTTTTGCTTTTTTTTCCTTCCACAAAAATCCACTTCAAAAAAAAACTTTACTGTTCTATGAACAATAAGTTTATTGTTCACTTAAATCGCAACCGCAGTTCGTTTCAGGCCCGTTCGGAGTCCGATTTGAGTTCCGTCTGAAGCGTTGAATGTGTTATTAAGTCCCAGAGCTACTGAAAAAATTTCACAGAGTTGGATACCAGATTCGACCTCCACAAACTTCTGTTTGGTGCCGGTACCATTTTCACAGCAGAAGATCAGCGTTTCAGACCTCGTTTACAGTCCGATTTGAGTCCAGGTCGAACCATTGAGATTCTTTGGTAATTTTTGAACTTCTCTTTTGAAAATTTATTCATGAAATTTTACTTTTGTGGGAAATATATAAATACTGAAGCTAATGATAAGAAAGTGAAAAAAGATATGTATGCGGCTCTCTTATGTTTTCGGGGTTCTGATGATCCGTATGGGTATGAGAAGCGAAAAAATAATCTGAAAGATTTCTTCAGTTATTTTATTCTAAATTTGAACAGAAGTATCGCTATACTCAAATGAAGCAGGTTGAAAAAGCTTATTGTTGGAGAAAAAGTAGCCATATTAACTATCGATGTTGGTTTGTTTTAAAAAAATTTCTTCATACTTTGTATGATCCACATCTTCTGTATTCATCTGAGGAAGATTACAAAGAGGCAACAGTTGTTGATGAGTCAGAACCAGCAACTGAGCCAGAGTCAGAGCCAACAATTGTTGATGAGCCTGATGCAGAGATAGAAGAGCCTCTTGTAGACCTCTCAGCAGACCTCTCAGCAGAGCTTGTCATAGAGTTAGTATCATCTACGCGAGCTGTGAGGGTTCCCTTACCCCGAAGATTGTCTGATGTATACGATCTCTTGCAGATCCTTCTAGAGGCGACATGTTCACATGAGTTCAGATTTCTTATGGTGCGGAGTACAACCGATCCAGTCTTCATCAGGAATGGTTAGCCTTAGCATGCTGCATGTACCTTATTCGAAGTACCATCAATCACAGCCGATTGGTCATGAAAATCAATTCCACCTCCACTACCTTGATTCAACCTTGACGCATTGATGCTGATTCACCATCTTGGTCTGATTGTGGATTCGTGATGTGATTCAGCTCGGTTACGCTTATCTTCTACCTACCACTACATTTATTAGGGATGAATGTTTTCAAGGCAGAAAGAATGATGGAAAAACAAATGGTTTAGATTTAATAGATTTGAGATTTTTATTTAAATTAGATTTGGATAGATTTGGTTAAAATTTAGGAGTTATTTAAATTTAGATATGGGTAGATTTGGTGAGATTTGATGTTATCAATAATTGCATGTATAATTCACGTTGTAGGCTATATATAGCCATGTAGTGATGTTTGAAAATTATTGAATGATTTGATATTTTGATCCCCATGAATTGAATTATAGGCGGTAAAGTCAAGATCTGGATTGCGATCCGTGATTATATCTTTTCTTTTCTCTCTTGTTTTCCCCCAATTTCACCAAAATCCGACCACAAACCCTAAATTCCTCTTCGTCCCACATCACATGTTCTGCCACATCAAATATTTGACAACCTAGAATGTTGGTATGTTTCTCTTGATTCAATTATATGTTTTGTACATATATGACAAACCTCTCTCTGTATTTATTAATATTTTGACCCAAGTTTATATAAATTTTATGAAATCAAGCTGATGTTGCCTCCATGGTAAATAGGCATACTCTCATGTTTCCTACAGTTGTGACCTCTCCCTCACCCACTCACCCACCCCATCCACCAAAATTTATTTTTTATAGTTTCTAAGTTTTGTTGTATCATTTTGGTTGTATTCTATTAGTTTTCTTATTTCCGTGCTTCATAGCCTTCCACAGTCTCACATCTATTTTCTTCCAAATGCTAGTATGTCTTGTGTCATTTCATAAGATATCCTTTTGGTGATTGTTAGATGCCTCATATCCTACTTAAATTAAGATTGTTCTCGCTCATTGCATAAGACACATGATCATGTAACCATTTTTTTTTTAATTTGGAGAGAAACTTGATCATGTAACTTGTTCTAATGTATTAACATTCATACACATTCTTCTTCTGGAACCAATCCATAATTTAAGCTCCCCGTTGGTACTTAGAAAATGTCCTACTTGATACTGCAACTGTCCAAAGATTTATCATTTGATGGCCAAGCAAGATCTATTTGTTAGTATTTTGTCTTGTTTTCAAGAGGAGATGATGGTCCAAGAAGATCCAATCGAGTTGGAGAAGATGATGGCTTGAAGTAGAAGAAGAGAAGTAGATCAAGAAAAATTAGTCAACTTATAGTCGACTAACAAAGACTACTAGTCAACTAGGCCTAAGTACTAGTCGACTAAGACAAATACGGAAAAGAAGCAGTTTATAGTAGTCAACTATATAAACCTAATAGTCGACTAATGGAAGGGATCAGTCAACTAGGCCTAAGTGCTAGTCGACTATACGAGGCATTTTCTGAAGCAGAATCAGTTTTCTTTTTAGGCCCCGATTTTCTTTTCTGATTGAATTTTAATAGGACTTAGTTTTTATCCAATGAAAGATTTATTTTTAAAGATTAAAGGGTTTAGAATCCTTCTAGATCAAGAAGATCAACTCCTAATAGGATTGATAAAGATTCTTCAAGTATTCAAAGGCGAAGATCATCTCATAAGTTCAAATAAGAGTTGTATTGTAAATCTTATAAATAAAGGTTGTAATCAAGCATTAAAAACAGAGAAAAATACTGATCTCAAGGAGAAAAGGTGGAGAACACTAAGTAGATCAGAAGTAAGCTAAGAAAGAGAGGAGTAAGGTGAAGGTGCATAGAGATAAGGTAATATTCTTGTAATTTAGGTCTAAATTAAAGGGAAAGTTGAATACTCTTGTTGCATCAAGAGGAAGGTTAGATCTATTTATATCAAGTTATTAATAAAGCTCTATCAAGTTCTCTCCCGTGGACGTAGGTTAAGTTTGGACCGAACCATGTTAAATCCTCATGTTTTTTCTTATTGCTCCTTTATCTAGGTATTACTAGTTTGCTTTACATCAGTTTTCTTTTACAAGTACTGATCATATTGCTAAGTTCCGCAAATATCGATCTTGAGAGTAACAATTGGTATCGTAGCATATCAATTCCGCACTACTATTCAGATCCGTTGACCACATGAATATCTGATCCATAGTTCTCCATCAAATAGGTCCCTTGTATAAGAGATATTAAACATAGAAACTGTTGTGACCCTATGTGGGTGAGCATTTGGTCACTTTGGTTTGGTTTTCTTCATCTTTGCGGAAATAACCTGGAAACAAAGTGCTTTATTTGGTTTTGGTTTTATTCAAATTATATTGTGTGTGCATGTGCACACACACGTCTGTTTAATATCCTCTCTCTCTCTCTCTGTGTCATATGCATGTGATTAAACCACCACCCATGTTATCCATAGAATGTTAGGCATGTTTTTTAGATGGCCTAGAGTTAAGTCAGAAGCATAGTACTTACGTCACACAATCTTGGTTTTAAATCGATATCATGTTCTCTGCGTGTTGTATGATGTGTTGATAGTCATTATGAAGATGACGGATGCAAATACAACATTTCTGGCTCCATGAATACACTGCTTGAAACTTTTCACATTGTAGGCTAATCCATATTAAGTTATCGATACATAAGAATGTGGAAGACAATTTTCCATATGGGAGAAAATATTGCTTTCTGTTTCTCGGAGTTACTGCAGCTGAAAAAGTATCATTTCAAGGCACGGGAGCACAATGGTTTCTTTGCAATTTTTTCTTGTCACCGATTTTTGTCTAGGAAATCAATGAAGAAGGAAGCAGAAAGTCCCTTTGTCATGGAAAACTCTTTCCCTTTTATCATACATCCTCAAAAGGTTCCCCTTGAATGCAGCAATAAAAAGTCCTTGATAGGTATAATCTGATTGCATTTGCAATCAGAATATTCCCTTCTAATTGCTTCTTAAAAATTTCAATGCTGACTGTAACTTTCTTCAACGGTTCAACCCTCATTCCCATCAGTATCTCTTTCAGGCCCGCGTGACCACAATGCGGTATCATTCTCATCTGTGTATGGGTTCCCATGACTGCATTTCTGATGCAACATGCTCATGACTCTAATAATTATGCGACATGATCGAGAAAAGGAGCTCAGAATGATGAACTCTCTGTTAGACCCATGACTGCAGTTATTATGCAACATGCTTGTAGAAAGTAACACAAGAAATAAACAATCTTACGTAAAACTCATTTAAACAGTTAATGTCACGAATCAATGACATGCAGGAAAAGAATCCAGGAGGGTTATACATTGATTTTTTTTTCCTCTCATTTTCTTTAATTTTTTGTCGGTGTTTAATGTTGTAATAAGATATATAGGTCGTCAGATTGATCATTCTTTCATTTTCTGCATGAGTGCAGAACGGTAAGGCTCTGAAGGTATTGGCAACTGCTGCAAGGCTCGAATTGAAGATTTCCTGCAGAAGAAAGTCGTTCTCGAGGTTTGATGGAAATCATTTACTGCTACTGCTTAGTTCTTTCTTGCAAGATTTTTTGGTTTGTGTTCGTACAGTAATGGTGTAATTTGTGTTCACAGGTTGAAGTGGAAGTGAAAGAAAACTGGCGGCAGGACGAAGGGCTTTTGAGAAACTACGGTTACAGTGGTCAAATTCGAGCTATTTTTTGAAATGGTTCACTTGCATCCCTTGTGTGATAACTTGACATCATCTCTAGCTTTTTGCATACAGAACAGTGATAATTTGCTTATAAAATTTTTGGTCAGCACTTTATTCCTATTTGTTTCATTTGGTATTCCATAGTCAAACTCAATTGTTCAGAATCATTGTAGTGTGACTTTTAGTGCACTTTACAAATTTTAGTTCAAAAATATCTTCACTCATTGTGGCTTGAGCTATACTCGGTGTGTTTTTTTCTTCTTCTGCTAGTTAAATTCACTGATGTCAGGTTTTAGCTGATGATCACTGAGGAGCAAACTCAGGGCCTGTCAAGTGGCCGATGTAAGAGCACGCAGCAATGTTCAAATTTGAAATCATAGAGAACTTGAAACTCTAACCGATTCAAGCCTACCGAGAGAACACTCTGTCGGTGTTCTTACCACTGGAGTTGGGCCTTCTCGTATTAATCATCAAGTTTGTACCTGTTGCCTCTGGGGATTTAAATGGTCATGTCTTGATGTGGGCTCACTTCTCAATCTTGAGGATGTGTCCTATTTATTCCTTCACCGACTTTATAACTCTACAAACAAATCAATTGATTTATTTTTGTGTCCTATTTACGGGCCTGTTTGGTTATCGTAATTGGTCGTAATTCGTAAGTTGTAATTGGTAAAGTGTTTTACAGTTGTAAATGAATTACATGCATGTAAGTTTTACGGTGTTTAGTTGGTAATATAAAGTTATAAGTGGAAAAGTGTATTGTATTTTACGGTATTTGGTTGTCGTAATGTGTAAGCCGTAAGTGAAAAAGTTGACCACAAAATTAACTATTTGGTGATTTAAAAAGTTTTAATATTGAAAATAAATATTAAAAATGTTAAATATTAAAAAAATTTAATATTAATATAAAAAAATAATACAAATTTGCATGACCACAAAATTAACTGTAATTGGGCTATAAGTGAGTGGTAATTGGGTCGCAGGTGAGTGACAGTTGAGTTACGTAAGTCTTTTACGAATTACGGTCCAAACAAATGTCATAGTTGTAACTGGGTTGTAAGTCATTACGAATTACGACTTTTTACGCGAAACAAACAGCCCCGCTGCGTGCAGCTCACATGCACTTGCTGCTGCTTTAATTGTAGTCCCCAAGAAAGTGAGTTGAAGCAAGCAAGCATGTGAAAGAAGAAAAGAGTATTCAGATTGATTTTCTCCAGCCTTTGATTTTTTGTTGTTGCTTACTTTTGTTAGAAAGAATACAAGGCCGTGATTTGCTCCTACTTTGATTTTCTCCTGTCTGCTCCTCCTTTCACGCTATATTTTTGTTTTAAAGAAAAAAATAATGATTGATCTCTCTCGTTCCATTAAAAAGTTTTTAATGAGAAAATCTCAAAATAAATATCAGAAAAGAAGCAAAAATTCTTCGAAGCTAAAAAGCATTGATGCGCTCGCACGTGTCAAAATGAATTAAAAAAAAAACCAAAAATCAAAATATCAGAAAAATGTAAGCATCCGAAGATAAAAAAGAAGTAGAAGAACACTTATTTGTGTAATGACAAGATTCCGCTAATTATAGTTCTTAGGTGTATGTGTATATCAGAAACAATAGGAAACATTGATTGAAAGACAGAATGAGAAACACATAGTGCATGAGTCTCATGTGTTCTTAAAATCATGAAGAGATTTTAGGATCTGATTGAATTCATGAGAGATTTCATTTCACATGGATCACATGTTTCACATGAGTCACGTGTTGTTCTTGATTTCTCTGACATCCGAAACGAAGAGCCAGCACGTCCAGGAGCCTTTCACGCTACTTTTTTCACCCAATCCCGCGACTTCATTTGGTGCAATTGGTTTAGAATTCGACTGGTGGCATTTTCGTAATTTTCTAGCATGCATCCTGTTGTCCACAAGATTTCAGAGTGTCAACAAACTTGAAATTTCAAGAAAAAAACATTTTCTTCATAGATGGAAAAAAAAATCATTATGTCTTCAGAATTTTGTTACACCTCAACTGTCATATTTACAGAATCAATTTGTTTGCAATTTCATGTTGTTGCTATTTATTGTAATTGAAATTATTGTATGTAGTAAATTTTTTTGAGAAATAAATGGTGAAGCAAAATGACTCCCCGCAAACTGTGTGCAGTAATTAGTTTTCGAGAAATAAGCGCATTTTTGGGCGTGTTTGGTTGCAAGGAAGTGGGCGGAAGTAAGGAAATGAGGAAGTATAATTGCTCACTTCCCTATCTATCCAAACACCGGAAAAGGAAAATAAGAAAACCCCTTTTTCTTTTTTCTTCTCTCTTTTACACAACCATTTCCTCACTTTCAAAGTGCTACAGTTAATTTTGTGGTCATGTAAATCTCATTTGTAATAAGTTGTAGCATCAAACAGTTAATTTTTTGGTCATGTAAATCTCACTTGCATTCTAATTATTGTCCATTTTTTATTTTTCTTAATTAATTTTTATTTTAATAATATTTTGCGGTCAACTTTGTGGTCAACTTTTCCACTTTCACTTTCTATTACCATCCAAACACTAGAAAAGACATAACATTTTCCAAACCACACTTCCCAACAACATCCAAACACCGGAAAACTTACTAACCAATTCCCAAGTTCTAAAGGGAACTATTACCACTTCCTCACTTCCTTACTTCCTCACTTCCACCCTTAACCAAACAGGCCCTTGATAACTGCTCGGTGTGTAATAAACATTGAAATTTCAGAAAATAAAAGAATTAAAATTTAAAAAAAAGTAGTAAAACTAAAATGTCAGTTCAATAAATCAACGGCTGTGGTTGCGAGCGGGCCCCGCCTAGAGTTGCGGGCAGACAAACGGGTGGAAAAACACGTATCACGTGAGGCCCATTATCCACAAGAAGGCCCTACCACCACGTGCCACGTGGCGGACAGCCATAAGCACATGCTGGCGGTGAGCTGAGAAAAGTGGCTCTTTAAAAAAACTTGTATTTAGTTTTGCGGACCGGCAAAAAAAAATAACAGAAAAGGAAAATCTCGAAGGGCCCACCACGTGCGCACATGCATCTGCCACGTGGCTAGTCGGTGAAGAAGCAAGAAATCGGTGAAAGAAACGGGAGAGCACGACAGGATGGATAGGTGGGGGTGGGGCCGGGCCGGGGAGCTGAACCAGGATCCAATGTCGAGCCCGAAATCGGACCCGCTTGGGATCCGAGGGGCAGGGCATTTGTGGCTCTCAACTTGCAACCTGTCAATAAATTTTGCATGTAACAATCATGTAGTATAATTGTCTTTAGCTTAGCTATCATTATTATTTTTTTTTTTAAATATATATAATGGTCCTTTCTCTTATGTAGTCTCTTTTCCTCTGACTGTATTCAGACATCTAAGGAAGAGATAATAATAATACTCTAATGTCAGATAGGTACTCTCGTACTGATAGTATTTTCAAGAAATTCACGAGGAAAAAAATAAGATAAAACGATAACTGATACAACAGACGTGTGTCATTTTCGGGGCTGTTTGGTTGCAAGGAAGTGGGCGGAAGTAAGGAAATAGGAAAGTATAATTGCTCACTTCCCTATCTATCCAAACATCGAAAAAGGAAAATAAGAAAACCTCTTTTCCTTTTATCTTTTCTCTTTTACACAACCATTTCCTCACGTACAGAGTGCTACAGTTAATTTTGTGGTCATGTAAATCACATTTGTAATAAATTGTAGCACAAAACAGTTAATTTTTTAACCATGTAAATCTCATTTGCATTCTAATTATAGTCTATATTTTATTTTTCTCAATTAATTTTTATTTAATATTATTTTACGGTCAACTTTGTGGTCAACTTTTCCACTTCCACATTACCATCCAAACACCGGAAAAGACAAAATATTTTTCAAACCATACTTTCCAACAACATTCAAACACCGAAAAACTTACTAACAAATTCCCAAGTTTCAAAGGAAATTATTACTACTTTCTCAATTCCTCACTTCCACCCTTAACCAAACCCTAACCAAACAGGCCCGAACTAACCCTAAATCACATCATTAGAAAATATATATATATGTGAGTTAAATCCGATCCATAAATTGTCGGTTATGAGGTCTTAATGTCTCAGTTTTGGTTGAATCCGATGGACAAAGCTCAGCCTCAACCTCAAGAACTCAATTTTTTTCATTGATCAATTCATCTTCTTCCTCTATAATGTGAACTAAATTCAAAAAAAACATGTGTCGGTTGATAAAATTTGTGGTGACACTCAACTTACTAGATCTGGGAATCTATGGTCTCTCTTTTCTATCTCTTAATATTTTAATAGAGCAAACATGAATTTCTTTTTCCTATGAGTTGGAATTTTCAAATTAAAAAAGCCTTAAGAAAAAGAATGGTACTGTTATAGAGACTCGCTGTGATTTATATGCATAGCAAGATAATTAATTAAAATCGTTGAGAATTCAGGGGCTTAACCAATTGGATTGCTGAACCTGCTTTGGATTCTCAGAATCCAACAAGCATCAGGTAGGCAGTGTCACGCCCTGTTCCTCAAAATAAGTGAAAACGATACGGGACGAGAGTCGGCGACGGATATATACGAGGTGAATACCCCACATATACACGTTAAGCCTAATGTAACCTAAACCAGCTATATAAGTCACTATGATAAATATGAACAGTGCAATATGGCATATAAATTTTCATACAAGACATCATTATTATAGAACAATAGCAAGTCTAATTTATATAGAATCAAGTAGTTAATAAGAATAAGATAAAGGAAAGAACAAACACTAAGATCTGGATGATCAAGTAAGAAAAATCTGACTCCTGTTGTTGCCATGCAATGCTCCTCGAAATACGTACAATTCTCTTCAAACACCTAGCCAGTAAAAAACAGTATTCCCTAAATCTGAACATGTAAATCCATAAGAGTCAAAAAAACTCCCAATGAGTGCGTAAAATGAGGAAAGTAGTATAACATAATGATATAATAGCTGTGATACTTTACAAATATAATAACAATCAGAATATGACGAGGACAATCAGTAATAGAATCATGTGTCCATTCAGGGAGATTGAAAAGCGAGGCGTGATAGGATTTTCTTGATATCATAGCTTATCCTCATAATCCAATAAGCATCACGTACGTAGTGTAGCCAAGTCTTTTGTTTGGGGCATCCGATACCCTCTAATTTTGTTCTACTTATTATTACGTTTTAGAATTTGGCATCAAGAATCAAATCTTAGCATTTATGTTCCAAATCTCTAGGACTCACACCAAAGGGCACCAGCAACACCCCTTTTTACTTTTCCAGTAGTTATAGCTCTCTTCACTGTCATCTTATACTTTGTTATAAACTCTTCGTTTGTTATTGATGAATAACTAATCTTAGCTATTGAGGCCATACTATGTGAGAAAATAGGTGATGAGAGATGTCAAATTCACAATTGAGCTATGATCAAAATTATTCACGATGAACATGCATAATGCAAGTTCTAGTGTTTGATTGCATGTGCGAGTAAAGAAAACAAAACCGATCTTCTTCTCTCTTTCCCAATTTGTTCAGGATCGAGAAACATGTTGTGCGCAGCGGCGGGGGGAAACACAACAATCACCCTTGAGGAATCCGCCCACCTGACGGAGACTCGATACAGCCGGAGAAACAACCAGCACAATAGGAACAACAACCAATAGAGAAAAGCAATCAACACACAAATTTAACGAGGTTCGGCAACGTGCCTACGTCCTCGGGGCAAGGGAGAGAGAGATTTTATTGATTCAACAATCAATACAACTAATACAAGAGGGGAACTTGAAGAATTCTTGGAGATATTTCTTAGGATTACAATACATGAGGGCTCTTGACTCTATTTATAGCCACAGAGTCCCTGGATTTATGGAAACCCAGGTTGGATTCGATCCCATCCAGAAAAAAAATCCGAATCCTAAAAGGAAAGTCAAAACGCGCTCCGAATCCTAAAAGGAAAGTCAAAACGCGCCTGTCGGTCGACCGGCCGGTCGACCGACCCATGCCACGGTCGACCGCGCCCAACCGAGAGCGAGCCCTTATCAGTCGGTCAACCGGGCCAGTTGATCGCTCCTTCCTATGCACGCTCATGCACGCCAGTAGACCGGGCGGTCGACCGGCCTCCTCCACCGGTCGACCGGGCGGTCGACCGGGAGCACTTCTGGCCTGCTCCATGCGCCGTTTCTCTCTCCTTTGTCGTCCGATCTCTGTGCTACCTTCTTCCATCTCCTCTATCTCCTCTCTCCCACAACAGCCATAAACCCCGAGTTTGACTATTACTGCTCTGCAAACAGTTGTTCAATACTTAGGTTTAGGTTGCATCAAACAGCCAAAACTAGTGGAAAATGCAACTGATGGGGACCAATAATGCATCATGCATGGGCAAATGTTGGAGTTTTCAGCTAAATTTATGTCAGATTTTGTACAGTAAAGTTTCTCCTCTTGTTACACTCAACTTGTTCTTTTGAGACTTTAGCCATATAAGAAAACACCGAGCCTTTTATTCTCCTTCAAATAAAGCAAAGGCTTTCTCAAACTTTAGAATGGAGAACTAATTCCTAGTATAAGTGTAGAGAGTTGTTCCTAACACCAGTAAGAAGCAAAGAATCAATTTCTTTTCTTTTGCTAATCTCCATTAATACATTACTTTTCTCCAAAGTGAGCCATTAGTTAAATGACTAATTTCCATTGTTTGTTCCACTATTGCTTAAATACAATCTAAGATTAATTAGCCCACTGCAATTGTTATATGCACATGTATGTGATACACACTAATTAAAATGGCTTGTTATCAGTTAAGCACATTCTAAGATTAATTAGAATAAGATTTCTGCAATTATTATACACATGCATCTGGTAGAATTTTTGTTGTCCAGAAAGATGCACATATAAAGGACAGTGATTAATAGCATTTTAGAATCAACATGCATGAAGAGATGCAGTAAGAGAAAATACTAATCCGAGATTTAACAGTGGGAGATTAGATTTAACTACACAAGTTTATTCAAGATCTGTTGGAATTGAAGAATATAAGTATGAATCTTCGAGTTGAATTATGGCGAGATCAGTTGATCGAATCAATTGGATGAAGGTTGGAGTGTGTTCTCCTTCCATTGGGGATGAACGTGGTATATTCACATGTTCAATTCGGACTTCGAATGAATGAGATATTCAAGTCTAAAGATTGCCTAATTCAAAGCCAAAATGGGACTAAAGGTACCTAAAAGCATTTAGTCCCACATTGACCATGGGATGGAAGTTCGTTGTGTTTAAATAGAGAAATTTGAGAACAAAGGGCGTGCCCTTTGGGTACTTGGAGTTTTCGCGCGCGATTGGGAGGGAACCATTTCCTATCATGCGCACGACGCCGCTGGCGGCGGCGGCGGCCGGGACCGAGACCGGGTTCGGTACCCGGCCTGGTTCTTTTTGAATCAGGTCTACCTGAACCAGACCCGCCCCGCTATCCGGATCCAAACTGCTCCAGTTGGACAGCCAACAGGTGCAACTGTTGGGTCGAACCGTTGCAACGGTTCAGACCGAACCGTTGCAACCTTTCGTTGGGTTCAGACCCGTTGGCCCCTCCTGGGAGCGCTATAAATAGCGCTCCAGTTTCTCATTCTAAACACACAAAAACACAAAACGAAATCTCTCACTCTCTTCTTCTTCATTCAGAACTGTAAGTGAAGTTCTTCTTCATTAAGAACTGTAAGTGAAGTGAAGTTTTTCTTCGTTCAGAACTGTAAGTGAAGTTCTTCTTCGTTCAGAATTGGAAGTGAAGTTCTTCTTCTTTCAGAATTGGAAGTGAAGTTCTTCGTTCAGAACTGAAAGTGAAGTTCTGAAGTAACTTCCAACGAGAAGTGGGAGAGTCAGTTTCCGAAGTGACTTCCAAAAGAGATTCTGCATAAATTCGTTCTAAAAGAGGGCTCAGAAAATTCAACAGATTCTTTTAATAGAATTGTTGTCTGAATCTGGGACTTCTGAAGAAGAATATTCTTCAACCTTCCTTCTTCCTCTGCAGTGGGTGCTCCTCCAAAGTAAAGGCAAATATTCTCCCGAAATTTGTCTTTGTCCCGATGCTTCAACGATCCTGTGGAGGTACTGGTTGACTACAGTTCGACCGTACGGTGATTTGGTAGTGCTATCCAAATACCGTGAAGGAGTGTTGTATCTTAGGAGACCAGCGTCCATTATCCCGTTAGCACCGGTGCGGGGGACGTAATTGTCTTAAGGAGATTCGCTCTAAGCGTACCTCACTCCAAATACTGTATAAGTGGATTAAGTCCTTTATACAGGGGATATACTTTACAGTATATCGAGACTGATTTATATTCAGTCTAATTGGTGTTTAACCAAGGAAGGAAATTGAAAGGTGGTTCTTAAATTAAGGAACGTTCTATTGAACGGAAAACCTCCCACCTGATATTTGCCGACCTGGCCAATTAGATTGTTGGTATCTCAGTGATCTTAATTAGTTGTCAGATTGATTCCTGTTAAGCAGAATACCAACAATCTTAAGACAATTATTATTGAAGTTTCTTACTTCTGTTCTGCTTGAATTTGCAGAAAATGTCTGAGACTAATCAAGATAGCTCAAGCAAGGCACCAAACATGCAAGCTTTGATGCCAACTCCACTTCCTAACCCGAAGCCGGAGAAGCCAGGAAAATTTGACGGCACAGAATTCAAGAGGTGGCAACAGAAGATGCTCTTCTACTTGACCACTCTTCATTTGGCCAAATTCCTGCAAGAGGATCCACCAGAACCCGGAACTGATCGGGACTCAGTCCTTGCAGCCGATGCATGGACTCAAGGTGACTTCCTTTGCCGAAATTATGTTTTAAATGGACTGGATGACTCTCTTTACAATGTCTACAGTCCTATTACAACATTAAAGAAGTTATGGGCCAGTCTTGACAAGAAGTACAAGACTGAGGATGCTGGTACCAAGAAGTTCGTCGTAAGATGATTTCTGGAGTACAAAATGGTGGACAGCAAGACTGTAATCAGTCAGGTGCAAGAGTTCCAACTTATCTTGCACGAGATAGAAGCCGAAGGTATGATCCTACCTGAAACCTTTCAGGTTGCTACTATCGTGGAGAAACTCCCACCTGTGTGGAGAGATTTTCAGAACTACCTGAAGCACAAGCGAAAGGAGTTGAAGTTGGAAGATCTCATTGTGAGGCTTCGAATCGAGGAGGACAACAGAAAGTCCGAGAAAAGGAGCAGCAAGAACTCCTACGAAGCAAAAGCAAATGTGATCGAAAACTCAAAGGGGAAAGCGTCTACTTCCAAAGGCTTAAAGCGGAAGAAGACTTCCCAGGGGTACAAAGGCATGGTCCAAGAAGGCAAGAACATGCGCTTCAAAGGAACTTGCTACATCTGTAATAAAGAGGGGCATAAGGCGAATGAATGTCGCAACCGCCTCAAAAAGAATAAGAAGAGCCATCCACAGGCAAACTTGACCGACCATGAGTCGCCAAGCCTTTCAGCTGTGGTGTCAGAAGTGAATCTGACAACCAACAATAAGGATTGGTGGGTAGACACTAGGGCTACTCGGCACATCTGCTCTGAGAAATTATTATTCTCTGAATATCAAATACTAGAGCAAGATGAGCAATTCATGGGAAACTCAGCCGTCCTGAAGTGGACATCGGGGAAAGAGCTTACTCTTAACGATGTGCTTCATGTTCCAGACATCCGCAAGAATCTGATCTCTAGATCAATACTTAGTAAGAAAGGATTTAGAATGGTTTTTGAATCAGATAAATTTGTACTTACTAAGGGAGGGATGTATGTGGGAAAGGGTTATCTTGTTGATGGACTTTTTAAAGCCAATGTTGCAGTGGTTGATAAAAAGTCTGTGTATTTGTACCCGAAGCTTATAAATAAAGGAAAATCTTCTGTTTATTTGCTTGAGTCTCCTAATTTGTGGCATGCTAGATTAGGGCATGTAAATTACAAGTCATTAAAGAATTTGTCTAATCTGGGATATATTCCTAAACTCAACTTGGAAGAAATTCGCAAGTGTGAGATTTGTGTTGAGGCCAAGTTGACGAAAAATTCATTTCACTCAATAGATCGAAATACAGAACCTTTAGGGTTAATTCATAGCGATCTGTGTGACTTGAAGTTTATGCCAACTAGAGGCGGTAAAAAGTATTTATTACTTTTATTGATGACTGTTTAAGATACTGTTATGTGTATCTTTTAAACAGTAAGGATGAGGCAATAAATATATTTATAACATATAAAGCAGAAGTTGAGAATCAACTCAACAAGAAAATCAAGATTCTAATATCCGATAGAGGCGAAGAATATGAATCAAATGATTTTAGTGAGTTATGTGCTAATTTTGGTATAATCCATCAAACAACAGCACCATATACTCCTCAGCAAAATGGAATTGCTGAACGGAAGAACAGAACTTAGAAGGAGATGGTAAATTCCATGCTCGTAAGTTCTGGAGCTCCGCAGAACTTGTGGGGGGAAGCTCTATTAACTGTAAATTATATTCTAAATAGAGTACCCCACAAGAAACTTGGTCTTATACCATTTGAGTTATGGCATGGAAGGACACCTTCCTACCATTACCTCAAAATGTGGGGGTGGCTTGCAAAGGTGCTGGCACCATTACCTAAAAAGACTAAGTTGAGAGTAAAAACTATGGACTGCATATTCATAGGCTATGCCTTGAATAGTAGTGCCTACAGATTTCTGGTTCATAAATCAGAAATACCAGATATTCATGTAAACATGATTATCAAATCTAGAGATGCTGTGTTCTTTGAAGACATCTTTCCATACAAATGGGAAGCAGATAAGACTTCTGGAAAAAGAACACATGAGATGGCGTTCAGGGACGAAAGCCCCGAGAAACCAATTGTTAATGCGGAAACTGAACCAAGAAGAAGTCAGAGATCTAGAATCTCAAAATCTTTTGGTCCAGATTTTATAGCATACGCTATTGAAAGCGAGCCTCAAACATTTAAAGAGGCTATGTCAAACCCCAGAAGCATAAAATGTTATATACAACGGTAAGTCTAGACATATTCGTCGTAGACATAATACCGTGAAGCAGTTGCTCTCAAATGGAATTATCTCTATTGACTTTGTATCGTCAAAGGATAATTTAGCGGATCCGCTTACTAAAGATTTAAGTGGAGAGCGTATAAACTGCGCATCGAGGGGAATGGGTCTAAAAGCCTAACCTTACCGAGTCAGCTTAATGGAAACCTCACTTAGCGACTGGAGATCCCACGGATTAAGTTCAAGATGAAAAACTAGTTATGATTGACTCAGAAATTAAGCACTTAGGAGCTTGACTCCAATCCATTCCTAAGGTGCACATAAGTGCTTTTCTACAAGTGGATTAAGGATAAACTTAACGCTTTTAATGATGCCTATATCTTGTTACTAAATAAGTGAAGTAGAGTAGACTACTCTTAATAGGTCCATCACTTATGTGAGTATAGAGTTGGGTCGGCTCTTTGGGAATTTCTATGGAGGCTGTTATTCCCTAAAGATACTCTCTAAAACCAAGAATGTCCAGGGCCAAAACGGACACAATCGAGAACCAAAGTTGATTTGGAAAGTCACTGTGTGAAGCTTGTTGACTTGGCTTACACTAACGGCTAACAGTTCAAGACCTAGTTCACTGATTAGCCAGTAAGTCCGATAAAGCTTTCGCTATGGAAGGTTCAAGACCTAGTTCACCTATCCTGATGCAGTTTCTTTTCTAAAGTACCTTTCACAATAGAGTCAGTCTCTTTGTGTGTCATTTCCTTGAATCTCCATTCATTGTGGGGGATTGTTGGAATTGAAGAATATAAGTATGAATCTTCGAGTTGAATTATGGCGAGATCCGTTGATCGAATCAATTGGATGATGGTTGGAGTGTGTTCTCCTTCCATTGGGGATGAACGTGGTATATTCACATGTTCAATTCCGACTTCGAATGAATGAGATATTCAAGTCTAAAGATTACCTAATTCAAAGCCAAAATGGGACTAAAGGTAGCTAAAAGCATTTAGTCTCATATTGGCCATGGGATGAAAGTTCATTGTGTTTAAATGAGAAATTTGAGAACAAAGGGCGTGCCCTTTGGGTACTTGGAGTTTTCGCGCGCGATTGGGAGGGAACCATTTCCTATCATGCGTGCGCGCGCCGCCGCTGGCGGCGGCGGCCGGGCTCGGGCTCGGGACCGGGACCGGGTCCGGGTCCGGGTCCGGGTCTGGGTCTGGGTTCGGGTTCGGGTTCGGTACCCGGCCTGGTTCTTTTTGAATCAGGTCTACCTGAACCAGACCCGCCCCGCTATCCGGATCCAAACTGCTCCAGTTGGACAGCCAACAGTCGCAACTGTTGGACAGCCAACAGATGCGACTGTTGGGTCGAACCGTTGCAACGGTTCAAACCGAACCGTTGCAACGTTTCGTTGGGTTCAGACCCGTTGGCCCCTCCTGGAGCGCTATAAATAGTGCTCCAGTTTCTCATTCTAAACACACAAAAACACAAAACGAAATCTCTCACTCTCTTCTTCTTCATTCAGAACTGTAAGTGAAGTTCTTCTTCGTTCAGAACTGGAAGTGAAGTTCTTCGTTCAGAATTGTAAGTGAAGTTCTTCTTCGTTCAGAACTGTAAGTGAAGTTCTTCTTCGTTCAGAACTGGAAGTGAAGTTCTTCGTTCATAACTGTAAGTGAAGTTCTTCTTCGTTCAGAACTGGAAGTGAAGTTCTTCGTTCAGAACTGGAAGTGAAGTTCTGAAGTAACTTCCAACGAGAAGTGGGAGAGTCAGTTTCCGAAGTGACTTTTCCAAAAGAGATTCTGCATAAATTCGTTCTAAAAGAGGGCTCAGAAAATTCAACAGATTCTTTTAATAGAATTGTTGTCTGAATCTGGGACTTCTGAAGAAAAATATTCTTCAACCTTTCTTCTTCCTCTGCAGTGGGTGCTCCTCCAAAGTAAGGCAAATATTCTCCCGAAATTTGTCTTTGTCCCGCTGCTTCAACGATCCTGTGGAGGTACTGGTTGACTACGGTTCGACCCTACGGTGATTTGATAGTGCTATCCAAATACCGTGAAGGAGTGTTGTATCTTGGGAGACCATCGTCCATTATCCCGTTAGCACCGGTGCGGGGGACGTAATTGTCTTAAGGAGATTCGCTCTAAGCGTACCTCACTCCAAATACTGTATAAGTGGATTAAGTCCTTTATACAGGGGATATACTTTACAGTATATCGAGACTGATTTATATTCAGTCTAATTGGTGTTTAACCAAGGAAGGAAATTGAAAGGTGATTCTTAAATTAAGGAACGTTCTATTGAACGGAAAACCTCCCACCTGATATTTGCCGACCTGGCCAATTAGATTGTTGATATCTCAGTGATCTTGATTAGTTGTCAGATTGATTCCTGTTAAGCAGAATACCAACAAGATCTAAATCCAAGCTGACACCTGAGATCAAATCTGATTGCTTGATTCAACTTAGGTTTAGATATCACGCGAGCTCGATCAAAACCCACGCAATTTAAACTCTTGATCTCAAAACCCATTCACCAGGCTCTTTGAAGTGAAATTTAAGGTCATGAATTATAGTCAACTTATTATACAAGAATAGTTTAGATTTTGCAGACTGTGGAACATGCAGTCAGTCTTCCATACTTGATGGCATTTTTTTGCATTCACATTTTTCTAAGACATGCAAGATAAGTTTTAGATGCACAGCATGACACTTATACTAGATAATTGTAAAAAGAAGCACAATTAACTGCTCCCCACACCCTCATTTATGTTGAGCAGGTGACTGTTGCCTCACATGAAAGCTTGTCAGTTGAAACCAACCAATGGTCCAATGCCTCTTTCCTCTCCCTTTCCCCCTATTTAAATGCTTTCCATGATTAGCTTCTCTTTGAGCATTTGAGGAAGAAGAAGAGGAAGAAGAGAGATGAGGCTGCTTGCCATCTTTTTGGTGCTTCTCTTGAGGCAGCAATGCATTGTTGTTGTTGAGGCTGGTGAGGGTTTCATCAGGGCCAATGGCTACCATTTTGTTGCCAATGGGAGCCCATTCTTTGCAAATGGGTTCAATGCCTACTGGCTCATGTCCATGGCCTCTGACCCATCTCAGAGAGACAAGGTCTCCAATGCATTCAGAGAGGCCACCAGCCATGGCCTCACTGTTGCAAGGACCTGGGCCTTCAGTGATGGTGGGCCCACACCCCTCCAGCAATCCCCTGGATCCTACAATGAGCAGATGTTCAAGGTCTCACCCAAAAAAAAAAATGTTTTATCCTTTTTCTTGATTTTTAATTGATTTTTTTAAAAAAGAAAAATCTGATTTGGGTTTTTGTTGTTTTGGGCTGTAGGGGTTGGATTTTGTGGTGGCTGAGGCTAGAAAGTACAAGATCAGGCTGATTCTGAGCTTGGTGAACAACTATGAAAACTTTGGAGGGAAGCAGCAGTATGTGCAGTGGGCAAGGGAGCAAGGGCAGAGCATTGGATCTGATGATGAGTTCTTCACTAACCCTGTTGTTAAGGGCTACTACAAGAATCATGTTAAGGTAATGCACAGTAAAGAAATTTACAGCTTTCAAATATTTTTCTTTATCTTTATTTAGTGAATGTAGCAATATGGGAAGGATAAGATAAGATATTTTTCCTTTTTGATGTCAAATAATATGCTTATGATTTCAAGGGACTAGTATTTTACTGCTTTTTGGAAATGATGGACTTCACTCTCTCAGATTCTAGATTTTGTGAATAAATTAAAGAAAGGGATGGATTTCCATTTTCCCATAATTATTACAAACCTGGTAACCTGGATGAAATGTTTCTTATTAATAATAATCCATGGGTTTCTTGATTCTTCTTCAATTTGTTTTCTTTTGTTTTACATTTTAGATTTGCTACTAACTTCACATACTTTTTTTGTTTAATTATTTAATTATTTGTTTTTCTTTTTATTTTGGGCTAAATCAACATATATATCTTGAGCTTGTTTATTATTCCGGTGAATAAAGAGTTTGGTAAAGCTTTGTGTTTCTTAGTGTTCCATAAATAATTTCTTGTTCTTCTTCCATGGAATTCTAAAATTAAACCCTTTTTTCAGAATTCTGGAAGAAAAAGTTAACCCTGTTCTTAATCCATCTCACAAAATTATAATTGCTTCTAATGCTTCTTTTGTAATTTTTGTGATTGTTGTTATGAAGGCTGTGCTCACAAGATACAACACAATAACTGGAGTTGCTTATAAGGATGATCCTACAATCTTTGCATGGGAGCTGATGAATGAGCCCAGATGCCCTTCAGATTTATCAGGAAATAGCATACAGGTTGGCAAGTTTCATGTTTATATTTTCAGAGGAGTTTATTTCTTGTTCAACACATGTTGAAGTGATTCACATATGAAGGTTTCTAAAAGGTTTTGCAACTGTTTGCCAAGAACAATACTAGCATACCTCCGTCATCGGTGAGAAACCGACCGATAGAGACGAGAGAAGAAGAGGAGAGGAGAGAAAGGGGGTTGGGCTCTGAGGAAGAGGAGGAAAAGGAGGAGTAGGAGTAGGAAGGAGGAGGTCTCGCGCGGAGAGGGGAGGATCAGAAAGAGAGAGGGGGGAAAGGGGAGGCGAGAGGGGAAAGAGTGAAGATGGCCGGCAGCTGAGCAGAGAAAGGGAGGGGGGGGGGGGGGGGGGGGGGGGACAGACAGACACAATTTCTGAAGGAGTCACACCTGCATCCCTTCCCTCCGTCGGTTTTGATAAAGATTAGAAATAGTAACTTAGATATTTTTTTGCTTCTATCCAATTAGATTTTTTAAGGATTCACACACTATTTCTAAATAGTTTGCAAGTATTTTGTGGGGTTTGGTTAGCTTCAGTGAAAGCAAGGGGAATAAAGCGAGTGAAGAAGTTCTTTCTTTTATTTGGTCAAAAGGAGGGGAAAAGTGAGCTGAAAATTTTCTTTTCCATGCTTATGAAAAGGGAAAGTGAAGGAAGGGAAAAGTAAAAAAAATAAAGTTATATTCCCAATATTTTTGGCCCCCTCTTGAAGGTTTCAAAATGTAAAATCTATATTGGTTATATTGGAAGGGGAAAAAAAAACAGGTAAGCAAGTAATTGGAAGGAAAAAGAAGCTTTTTATTTATTTTTGTCTGTGAGTGTTCAATTAGCTTAATATACATTGTTAGCCCACAACAGAACAACTTAAGCTTTTGGCTAAAGTTGTTTTCCTGATATAAAGCATATACATTACTTTTTGATCATCCAAAATTTTAAAATTAGAGGTGATGAATTCTAAGCTTTTGGATATACATTGTTAGTCCAATATTTGGATCATCATATATTTGTATGTCAAGTGTTCAATTAGCTTGATATTCATTGTAAGTCCATAATCCGAAAATTCAAGCTTTCGGATATAGTGGTTTTCTGACATAACATATACACACACTTTTTGTTTCTTGTGTCTATAGTCATGGATTACAGAAATGGCTGCTCATGTGAAGTCCATAGATAGCAATCACTTGCTGGAAGCTGGATTAGAGGGATTTTATGGCTCATCTTCACCTCAGATGAAGCAAGTGAATCCTGGATTTCAAATAGGAACTGATTTCATCTCCAACAACCAAATTCCTGGCATCGATTTCGCCACACTTCATTCATACCCAGACCAATGGTAACAACATTTCTTAAAGTTTAATGCTTTTACTGCCATTTTTGCTTTCCATATTAACTGTCTCAAATGCCATGAGCAGGTTGGCCAACACAAATGATGAACAACAGCTTGCATTCCTCAACACCTGGCTCGATACCCACATACAAGACGCTCGCAACGTTCTCAAGAAGCCATTGTTCCTGACTGAGTTTGGGAAATCCTGGAAAGATCCTGGATACAGCAACACACAGAGAGATGCATTGTTCAATACCGTCTACACTAAAATCTACAGGTCAGCTAGAACTGGTGGCACGACCGCTGGTGGACTCTTTTGGCAGCTCCTGACTCAGGGGATGGACAACTACAGAGATGGGTATGAAATTGTCCTCAATGAGAATCCTTCGACGACCAACGTTATCACCGATCAATCTCGGAAGCTTCATTACCTTGGGAAGTTGTATGCTAGAATGAGGAACATTGAGAAGTTGAAGCAGGCAAAGGAAATAAGGAGGAAGCAGTATCAGGCTTCAAACAAGGGGAAAGATATAGGAAACTAACATAAGGTATTGACAACTTGTTATGTTGAGTAGGATAGGTTTTATCTTCAAGCTGATGTTCTCTTTGAGATGTTTAATGTTTCATCCAAGAGAGATAATTTCTAGTAGGAGATATAATATACAGATGCTTGAGTGAAGAAACTGTTTATTTGTTTCTTTTCTTTGTATTTGTATGGAGTGGCTTGTAGGCATCTCTTCTCTTATGTTAGGTTGATATCAAACTTGAATGGAGAATTCTACATATTGCTATGTCAAGTACTGGAAATCAGTATGTGAATATGTTTTGCTATTTTGAGTATTATGAATGATTTTGTGCCTGAGATATGCCTGCAATTTTCCACAGCAAGATCTTCTCTTTTAGATGCAGAATTTTCAGTCTTAAGGAATTCCACTGAGTTTGTTCTTGGTTGCAAAAAGCATAAATTGTGAAGAAACTTGTACCAGGAATGAGAGGACAATGACCTCTTACTGCAGTATAGCCCATTACCTCCAATATGCAAAATGCCCATTACACTATCACCAACAAAATAACAAAAAATTCTCCAATCATTCAAAGCAATAAAACATTGAATGAACTTGACAACATTGGCAATGCTAGACAATCTGAAAGCTTCAAAATTGGCGAAACGCCTCTTGTTTACAGAAATAGTACATCGCCGCCCATTGTCGTTTTTACAAAAGATCTGAACTTTGATGTTGCGATTTTTAGTTGACATACAAGGATGTGTGTGTAATGCCCAGCTCACTTTATTTAGATAGCCTCATCTTTGTTCTTCATATTTACAGCATATACTCAACACCTTCATACACCTTGCTCGTTAACTCACTATAATCACTTGTCCCAAGTGCATGCTCAGCGATGCGAAGGGCCTCTACATCATGGTCCCGTCCTCAATGGTAGAATTCTTCTATATGATTATAATTGCAGATCGAATGTAGAGCCCTTCGCTTGGCCTATCAGCTTCTTGAACATCCGGTTATAAAGATGAGGATAACACAAGTTTAGCTCTTTTCCCTCGATGATAATATAATTAGGAGCAGTAGGCACTCGCGTCTCTATTCGCGATGGGCACATTTTCCCTAATTCCAGAGTTCATGTCGATGATGCAATTCCTATGTGAAAGAAAAGGAAGAATTTTCAGAAACTTTGCCATCTGTTAGTTCGATGTAAGTAATGTTGCAATAGTGGTGCTTTCTAGATCTTACCTGATCTTGGTATTCTCTCCTAACATAAAATGCCTCGACAAATCCATTTCCGAAGTTGACATCATTCCCTTGATTGTAAGTCTGAGCAATGTGGCGATTCAGAGATGCAGATTTGAACTGAGTCGTGATGAATATCTTGCTTATGCCACTGTTGATGCAGAGATGCTCATTGGAATGTCGATAACCCTGTAGCATCCTCCAATGGGAACCTATGTAATGCGTAGTCATGTCATTGAAAAAATCAAACTTATAAAAAATTATCTTGAGCATGTTTTCTGTTTGTTTACGTATTTGATGCAATCTTAGAAATAATGGAGCAATGGATTATGAGCAGTATGTCTGAATTTAAGAGTGCTCCTATTTTGTGGTTGTTTTTTGTTTTTACTAACAACAGTTCCCTCCAAATTGTTCTTCTATGTGCATCACGACTCCGTGAACGGAAATTTTCTTCCTGACTTCTTCATACACTGTTTGTGTAAATGACCATTCACTATGATAACCAGACATACGCTTTAAAATGCATTTTGAAACAGATTGAAATTATAAGTCTCGCTGTTTTTGTTCCCAAAATACTCAAGAAGACAAATTTTTTTCTAACAAAAACAGGAAGAAGAAGAAGAATTGATCAGATCAAGGTCTGCTACATGACTGGCATTCAACTTTCATGAGTACTGAAAGCTTTAGATCCCAACTATCTGTCTTTCTCAGTTGAAAACATAACTAATACTTGTAGACACAACCGAAACATCAGGAAAATTCTAACCTTCTGATATTCAAGCTAACAACATATTACCAGCAACCATATGCACAAGAACAGACTAGGTTAAAGTCTCAACATTTTATCAAATACTTGATTAAAGTGATCCTAACACAGAAAATGAGCAGCGAAGGAAGGAAAATATTAGCTATGATTCAAATAGAGCTTCCCCACAAGTAAAAGGGCAAAATAAACAGATCTCATAGGAGAATTTAGAGTTAGCAAAATACAATGTTTAAACAAAATAATTATCAAGGTCTACTACTCTGTTCAATTAAATAGCCTGGAAATCAACACTGAGTAACATTAATAAATCACTGCACCTGTTAAATCAGAACCTCAAAAATGAGGGGCAGATACAATGGTAAAATTTATATACAATACAATTAAAATCTCACACTGCAACATGATTTGGTGGTGAAAATTCTGAAGCAATTCAACCACAACAAGTTAGTTCAGATGAAAGTGAAGAGAGAAAATTGTATAATACAACTACAACTGTTTTGTACAATGTTGCCATCATAGTAAAATTTTGAAAAATTCAACTACAATTAAAATTAGAATCATAGTAAGAAGATCATTCATTTAATTTGCCATGGTTTGATTGTTGACATCAGTTGAGGTGAGAACAGAGATTGCAAGCCCTGCAGGCTTCACTCTTGCACCCACTCTCCTACTTCCCAAGCTCCTGCCCAAATCACAACACATCCCATCTCCAAAAATCCCACTACCTTCACTCCCTACACTTGCTTTGATTCTAAGAGCCAAACTTGCATTGGTTCTCAATGCAACATGATCCATTGCAACAGAGAAGAAGAAGAAGAAGAAGAGAGAGTGAGAGAGAGAGAGAGAGAGAGTTTACAATTTGCTTAGATTGGCAAGGGACAAGAGGAAAAAGGTTATGAACAGAGACAGTAGCTTGTTTGAGTTATTGTGGCCCCTGTAGGCATGTGAATTATCACATTTTAGTGGGGTTTTTTTATTCTCTCTTCTCTCTATGTGATTTTTTTGGGGAAAATATTGGTTGGTTTTGTTTTGAGGTAAAATTTTAGCAAGTGTTTGTTGAGGATTGAGATGGAGGAGTCACAGAGGTGAGCATGTTTCCCATAAAAACAGCATGAGGCCTGGGGATGGGAAATAGTTACCACAAGTAATGGAGGGTACCATGATTCTAAGAAATTGTGTTATATTGATTAAAGAATTGTTACAGAGTTTTGTAAAGTTCAGTGGTATAACATCTCCAATATTTTGCAGATACAATGTGGCTACAATAGGCAGAGAAGAATAAGAAATATCATTGTAAAAATTGATTTCTTGTATAAACATCAATATACCTTTTATTTTAGTGTGTTTGATCATCTGAAGTCTCAACTCATCAGGTACATTTCTAAGAAATTCTTTGATCATTAAAGCAAAGATTGACCAAGAGTATTTTAAGAATTTCACTTTTAAGTCAGTGTAAGCCGCCCCCCTAAAAAAAGTATTTTTTTTCATCATCATCGATATTTTTGATACTGTCATCACCATTGTCGTTGAGCTTCCATCATCACTATAATTATCATTAATGTCGTTGATACAGTTTCTACTGTCAGTAAAATTGTTGTCGATGCTGTTACGATCAACCATCAGTGCTGTCATTATCATTGTTACCATCAACACTAGTCGTCACTTCTACTATTTATTTGTGATAAATTTTTTCTCAAATAATAATAATAATAAAAAGAAGAAATATAATTATACAAGCAAATGGCAATAAATTGATAAAATTAAAAAAATGTAAATATTGCACCGAACAAATTCACAATTAATACTAAAATAAGAACTCCAAAAATTTCCGAACTCCCTAGAAAACGATTGTCCGCCACAACTCCCCTCCCTTTTTGTAGCCTCTTGTAGGTAGGTCCCACCATGTGCGTTCGACATGTCAGCAAACTCCCTCCTCTCCCCATCATCTACACGAGAAAGGTCGAAAGTTCATCTCACTCGTCGATCACAGCTGGTGGGTGTGAGACGGAGTATGATATTGTGTGTGTTAAAAGAAAGAAGGAGCCAGCGGGAGCTGGTAGGTGTGAGACGGAGTATGATATTGTGTGTGTTAAACGAAGGAAGGGGCCAGCGGGAGCTGGTAGGTGTGAAGACGGAGTATGATTTTGTGTGTGTTAAACGAAGGAAGGGGCCAGCGGGAGCTGGTAGGTGTGAAGACGGGATATGAGATGGGTCGTGTGTCATGAAATAAGATGTGCTTATTCAAATTGAATAGTGTTGTATGCTTATCCTTTATTCATGATTGTGAAACTCTACTTTATTATAAGAGATAATGAAATATTATATGATGGGTGAAAGTGTAAGGGTTAATCCATACAGTACTTGAATGGTGATATGATATACAACATATAAGTATATTTTATAATATATGTACTATCTGGGTTAACTTATTGTGATTGATGTACCGTCGTGTATAGTGTATATATTATGTATACATGAAATGAATCTGGTAATAAAGTAAGTCACTAAAGTAAGGTATTCGATACAACTCATAATCTTGTAAATCACAGTGCAGAGATTTAAGTTGTAAAGTCATTTTGGCAAACTATAGTGATAGTCGGGTCGACTGTTTAGGTTGGTATAATTATTTCTTTCTTTATTTCATTTTCGCCTCGCCATTTGAAGAAAAACATGCTTCCTTTTATTTTGACATGTATATCATATTCTTAATCTTCTTTTTACTCTCCTCACTGAGCTGTTGAGCTCACACCCCCACAGATTATTATTTTTCAGGTTATGGTAAGGCGAAGGCTCAATTTAAGGTTTCAAGCGCTTCGTTGGAAATTCTGTTATATAGAGCAGTTTTGGAGTTGTAATTATATTTGTAAAACTTCACATTGTATATTTTTACAATCTTATTGATGTTATCTATAGTATAAGTCAGATGGCTAAAATCTTGATGAGTTGGAGTTATAAATAATTTAGTGTTATATTGTGGATGCTGAGAATGATATTCTGGATGTCGAGAGGAGTACTCTCGAGCATATGACTCTTTTGTTTTCACATAAGTAGGCGATGTCAAGCCGAAATTGTTATTGGAGAATAAGTAGGCCGTCATGAGCTGAAATATTATTATGATTGCATGGGCGGTTATTGACTTTGATTTACATGTTTGGATTGGGAATAAGTAGGCGGATGTTGGCCGAAATTATTGTGGATTGAATTGTATATTTGGGCATATCAATATTTACAAAGGAAGTGCTGCCAAATTTTTTTAAATATTTGGAGATGATTATGATAATCTATTAGTTTAAAAGAATGTTTATGTTAATTGAGGATATATAAAAACTGGGACCGTTACAGCACATAAGTACTTTTCTACAAGTGGATTAAGGATAAGCTTAACGCTTTTAATGATGCCTATATCTTGTTACTAAACAAGTGGAGTAGAGTAGACTATTCTTAATAGGACGATCACCTATGTGAGTATAGAGTTGGGTCGGCTCTTTGGGAATTTCTATGGAGGCTGTTATTCCCTAAAGATACTCTCTGAAATCAAGAATGTCCAGGGCCAAAATGGACACAACCGAGAACCAAAGTTGATTTGGAAAGTCACTGTGTGAAGCTTGTTGACTTGGCTTACACTAACGGCTAACAGTTCAAGACCTAGTTCACTGATTAGCCAGTAAGTCCGATAAAGTTTTCACTATGGAAGGTTCAAGACCTAGTTCACCTATCCTGATGCAGTTTCTTTTCTAAAGTACCTTTCACACTAGAGTTAGTCTCTTTGTGTGTCAATTCCTTGAATCTCCATTCATTGTGAGGGATTGTTGGAATATGAAGAATATATATGTGAATCTTTGAATTGAATTACGGCGAGATCCGTTGATCGAATCAATTGGATGATGGTTGGAGTGTGTTCTCCTTCCATTGGGGATGAACATGGTATATTCACATGTTCAATTCCGACTTCGAATGAATGAGATATTCAAGTCTATAGATTGCCTAATTTTAAAGCCAAAATGGGTCTAAAAGTTGCTAAAAGCATTTAGTCCCACATTGGCCATGGGATGGAAGTTCGTAGTGTTTAAATAAAGAAAATTGATAACAAAGGGCGTGCCCTTTGGGTACTTGGAGTTTTCGCACGCGATTGGGAGGGAACCATGCCCGCACATGCCCGCGCGCCGCCGCTGGCGGCGGCCGGCCGGCCGGTCGGCGCCGGTGCCGGACCGGGACCGGGTCTGGGTTCGGGTTCCCTACCCGGCCTGGTTCTTTTTGAACTGGGTCTCATGGGTATGGGTTACGCGAAGCATACCCGCTCTACTATCCGGATCCGAACCGCCCCGCCAACGGACCCGCTCCGCTGTCCGGATCCGAACCGCTCCGCCAGCGACTGTTGGACCAGTTGGACGGCCAACAGTTGCGGTGGTTGGGTCGAACCGTTGCAACGGTTCAGACCGAACCGTTGCAACTATTCGTTGGGTTCGGACCTGTTGGCCCCTCCCGGAGTGCTATAAATAGCGCTCCGAATTCTCAATTGAAACAGACAAACACAAAACGAAAACTTTCTCTCTCTCTCTATCTCTCTCTCTCTGCGTTCTGAACTGGGAAGTGAAGTTCTAAAGTAACTTCCAACGAGAAGTGGGAGATTCAGTTTCCGAAGCGACTTCCAAAAGAGATTCTACAAAAATTCATTCTGAAAGAGGGCTCAGAAAATTCAACAGATTCTTTAATAGAATTGTTGTCTGAATCTGGGACTTCCGAAGAAGAATATTCTTCAACCTTCCTTCTTCCTCTACAGTGGCTGCTCCTCCAAAGTAAAGACAAATATTCTCCCGAAATTTGTCTTTGTCCCGCTGCTTCAACAATCCTGTGAAGGTACTGGTTAACTACGGTTCGACCGTACGGTGATTTGGTAGTGCTATCCAAATACCGTGAAGGAGTGTTGTATCTTGGGAGACCAGCCTCCAGTAACCTGTTAGCACCGGTGCGGGGGACGTAATTGTCTTAAGGAGATTCGCTCTAAGCTTACCTCACTCCAAGTACTGTATAAGTGAATTAATTTCTTTATACAGGGGATATACTGATATTCAGTATATTGAGACTAATTTATATCAGTCTAATTGGTGTTTAATCAAATTGAAAGGTGGTTCTTAAATTAAGGAACGTTCTATTGAACGGAAAACCTCCCACCTGATATTTACCGACCTGGCCAATTAGATTGTTGATATTTCAATGATATTGATTAGTTGTCAGATTGATTCCAGAAACCAACAAATTCAACTACAATTAAAATTAGAATCATAGTAAGAAGATCATTCATTTAATTTGCCATTGTTTGATTATTGACATCAGTTGAGGTGAGAACAGAGATTGCAAGCCCTGCAGGCTTCACTTTTGCACCCACTCTCCTACTTCCCAAGCCCCTGCCCAAATCACAACACATCCCATCTCCAAAAATCCCACTACCTTCACTCCCTACACTTGCTTTGATTCTAGGAGCCAAACTTGCATTGGTTCTCAATGCAACATGATCCATTGCAACAGAGAAGAAGAAGAAGAAGAAGGAGAGAGAGAGAGAGTGTTTATAATTTGCTTAGATTGGTAAAAGGAGGGGACAAGAGGAAAAAGGATGAACAGAGGCAGTAGCTTGTTTGAGTTATAGTGGCCCCTGTAGGCATGTGAATGACCAAATTATAGTGGGGTTTTTTTATTCTCTCTTCTCTCCATGCGTTTTTTTGGCGCCGTTTGTTTCGCGTAAAACTCCGTAATTCGTAAATGGCTTACTACTTAGTTATAATTACGTCGTTTGTTTGGACCGTAATTCGTAAAAGACTTACATAACTCAACTAACACTCACTTGCAACCCAGTTACCATTCACTTACAGCCCAGTTACAGTTAATCTTGTGGTCATACAAATTTGTAATATTTTTTATATTAATATTAAATTTTTTTAATATTTAACTTTTTTAATATTTATTTGCAGTATTAAAACTTTTAAAATCACCTAATAGTTAATTTTGTGGTCAACTTTTTTACTTACGATTTATACATTACGACAACCAAACACCGTAAAGTACAATACACTTTCCCACTTTACAATTTTATATTACCAACCAAACACCGTAAAATTTACATACATGTAACTCATTTACAATTGTAAAATACTTTACCAATTATAAGTACGAATTAAATATTGGTTGGTTTTGTTTTGAGGTACAATTTTAGCAAGTGTTTGTTGAAGATTGAGATGGAGGAGTCACAGAGGTGAGCATGTTTCCCATAAAAATAGCATGAGACCTTGGCATGGGAAATAGTTACCACAAGTAATGGAGGGTACCATGATTCTAAGAAATTGTGTTATATTGATTAAAGAATTGTTACAGAGTTTTGTAAAGTTTAGTGGTATAACATCTCCAATATTTTGCAAATACAATGTGGCTACAATAGGCAGAGAAGAATAAGAAATATCATTGTAAAAATTGATTTCTTGTATAAACATCAATATACCTTTTATTTTAGTGTGTTTGATTATCTGAAGTCTCAAATCATCAGGTACATTTCTAAGAAATTCTTTGATCATTAAAGCAAAGATTGACCAAGAGTATTTTAAGAATTTCACTTTTAAGTCAGTGTAAGCCGCCCCCTAAAAAAAGTATTTTTTTTTTATCATCATCAATATTGTTGATACTATCATCACCATTGTCGTTGAGCCTCCATCATCACTATAATTATCATTATTGTCGTTGGTACAGTTTCTACTGTCATTATGATTGTTGTCGATGCTGTTGCGATCAACCATCAGTGCTGTCATTGTCATTGTTACCATCAACACTTGTCGTCACTTCTACTATTTATTTGTGATAATTTTTCACATATAATAATAATAATAAAAAGAAGAAATAAAATTTTACAAGCAAATGGCAATAAATTGATAAAACTAAAAAAAAATGTAAATATTGCACCGAACAAATTCACGATTAATACTAAAATAAGAACTCCAAAAATTCCAAACTCCCTAGAAAACGATTGTGGGCCACAACTCCCCTCCCTTTTTGTAGCCTTGTAGGTAGGTCCCACCATGTGCGTTCGACATGTCAGCAAACTCCCCCCTCTCCCCATCATCTACACGAGAAAGGTCTCGTTCTGAAAGTTCATCTCACCCGTCGATCACAGATTATAACAGTAAACAACAACCAACCTGGACCGTTAGATTTACAGTACATCGTAAGAGAGCGATACATGGAGAGAGGCTCGCGGGTTCACCAAGTGGTTTGTGAGGACACAATTAATATAGATCTGTGTTGGCGTCGGTGACTCGCGTCACTCCCAGTGGGCCCCACCGCCTTGTGCAATAGGCTCAGTCGAACACGTGGACGGCATCTGGAGGGGTAAGGGTTGGGGTGAGGACAAGTACAACTGTGCATAGGCAGGCAAGAGCTCTCGTCAACTCTCTTATCTCCGACAAGTCTAAATCATATGGCCCCATCAATCTTAGCTTGCAATCTATTCTTCCTCTAGAAGATTGCTGCCCGCCAAACTCGGCGCTTATAAATAAGA
Organism: Agave tequilana; assembly: GCA_038442645.1. NCBI lineage: Eukaryota > Viridiplantae > Streptophyta > Magnoliopsida > Asparagales > Asparagaceae > Agave > Agave tequilana. Next base: position 148,083 of record JAVJIF010004348.1, read on the forward strand.
GTTCCCCTGAACTCCTTGGAGGAACATAACTAGGGGTGCCACCGGATACGGATTATCCGCGGATATCCGCATCCGAATCCGCCTCCAATCCGGATACGGATATCATTTTTTCACATCCGTCAATATTCGTATCCGTATCCGTATCCGAAAGGTAGGTGCGGATACGGATATGGTAATAGTAATATCTTATTCGTATCCGATCCGATATCCGAATGTTGCGTGCTTCATAATGATATCGGTATGGAGAAGACTATTCTTCAATGGAATAAGGTATTAAATTTTGATATTTTGAGTTGGTAAAAAAGTAATAGTGAAAAGTATTAGATTCTTGCAAGAGCACCACATGATATTTTGAGTATTTCGACATCGACCATGGCATCCGAATCGGCATTTAGCACCGGAGGACGTGTAATCTATTATCATAGAAGTCAAATGACAATGAATACGATGAATGTATTGATATGTACACAATAATATCATAGTATGTATCACATTTAATATTGTAGTAGATGAGATAAAAAGTAATATAAGTATTTCTGTTTAATTTATCTTTAACCATATCCATTTTTAACATATCCGATCCGCTAATATCCGATTTATATCTGATATCCGATTTTGGCGGATACGGATATCATTTTTTCACATCCGCCAATATCCGTATCCGTATCCGTATCCGAAGGTTGGGTGCGGATATGAATATGATTGAGGTAATATCCGATCCGTATCCGATCCGATGGCACCCCTAAACATAACTCATTCTTATTTTCACATGCAGTTACTTCTTTCGATCTAGGGATGGCAGTTTGACCCGTATCTGCTGGGACCTGACCCGACCCGACCTGACCCGCATGGGGCAGGTTTTTTGATCGTTGACCAGGTTCGGGTCAGGTAACGAGGAAAACCTGAAATAACAAAGGCCGGGGCGGGGAGGGTACGGTATAGCATTGCCCCGCCCCGTCACCTGCCCTGTACCTGCCCCGCTATTTTTTCATAGTATAATAATATTATATATACATCTACTTAAATAACCCAACTTTTAACACTAATTACAAATATGTAATTCCCTATAAATATCTAAACCAAATGGTCCAAAATTCAAATCCAATTTGCCTAAAAATTTGAGCCCAATACACGATTTCGGGTCGGGTCGGGTAGGGTATTTTTATTACCCGCCGGGGCAGGGATGGGGGTGATTGTGAAACACCCAACCGGGTCTGGGGCGGGAACGGGACGGGTTTTGGGATTTCGGGTACGGGAACGGGGTGTTCAATACCCGGCGCCGACCCGCCCCGTTGCCATCCCTATTTCGATCGAATGGTGAGATTGACTCGAGCGTCGAAAGAGAATCACCAGAACAATCCGGCCTCTAACTGACTGTGTTCTATATTGCAAATTCCTCAATCAAGAATGAGAGAGTTGGTAACTCATGTCTTTCGGATAAACCTTGAATTATTGACACACCTTCTCACAAGCTAGGATTATTCGAGCCTAATAATAAACACCGAAACTTCTAACAAAATTGAATTATTGACGCACCTTGCGCCTCAATTCCACAATTTGAAAAGAAAATAAATACAAATAAAAAAATAATAATAGCAAAAAATACGCAACCTCTCCGCATTTTGCATAGAAAACAAGAAGTATTTGTCTTTCTTCTTGTGCGTGTCACACACGTACAATAATATGTCAAATCTTATGTTGACAGGTGGATTGAATCTCTTATAATATATATGTAAGGTCTACGTCAATACACGTGTCAAATTGACGTGTGTGCGGCTCACCTACGTGAACCGAACCCCAAACATAGAACCCTCGGGCCTTGACTTGTCCTCATATTCACGGCCCAATCAGGTCAGACTCCAGCGGCCCAATTGGATCCTCTCGTTTAATGATTTTAATGTCGTGGGACGCATGTGATGTGAGACCCTTCCGTTTGAGGAAAAATAGGCCGTGAGCAAAGCCCATCGCCCGCCCGCCTCCTTCACCTGAAGCCGACCGACGGCGAAGAAAGCCACCGGTGCCGGAGCTAATCGGGTCGGAGACGAGACCATCAAGGAGTAGCTCGACGCACGGTGGATCATGATGGAGCTGAACGAGGCATTTTAGGGCTAACAATGATGTTGCGAGAGATTGCATGCGTTGTGTTTGCGTTAATGCCTGAGAGAAATAGTTATCGACCGAAGAGGTAATTATGGTATGTTTTATGCCTTAATTTTACTTTGCTCGTTTTCTCGTTCAACCATTAGAAAGCTGAGCCATGTGGACAATAGTGTGACAAGCTTCAAAATGGAAGTTGGTTATTTTCATAATGCTTACTGCTTGATAGATAGATGCTTTGGATTGGATTGGTTCCTTGTGACTGCCTACCAACTATTTGATAAAATGTTTGCTTAGAATCAAGTCTGATCACCCACTATATTGGTTGGTTTTCGAATGAGAATGTTGAGTATTGAATGGCTGTGCTTTTTTGATGTGGTCTAATTCAGTTCATGATTTCGAGCAGAAAAAATTAAGAATAACAAGACTCTATACAAATAATCTCCTGTTGAAGTTTTAGGACACCTGATCCTCTTTTAAGCGTGCAAATCCTTGAACATAGTTCTCAAATCAAAGTAAAACAAACCCAATCCTCCATAGACCCCAAAAAGAAGAGGAATACTGAATTTTTCACTTCACTGTCTTAGTTTGTTATCTTTGAGCTAACCCAACTATCTTAAAAGTTAAATGGGTATGGTTTGGAAACTCTGCCAATTTAACATTGATTTTTTTTTCCTTTCCTGTTTTGAGGGAACCAAGCCCATTTAACTTAAAGAAAGAAGACAATATTAGGTTTCAGTTTTAGAGCCCCCATAATCAACTTAGTTACAGTTAAGTAAAATGTGGACACATTTTAAATTTCTGAAGTTGAGCGCTAACTGATGAAATTTAATCTAACCAAAAGGGTGATATGTAAAAGAAAAATAAAAGGTGAATATAGTGTAGAATCTGGAACTTCAACCTGGAATTCTGAAAGGTCAGTATTGTGTAGAGAAGAGATTGTGCGTCTTTTTTCATTTTTTGAGATTCTACTTTGATTCAAAGCTTATACAACAGTCATATGATTTAGAATTAGATATGATAAAAAAATGACCTTTTTTGTATGCAAGGCAGCATATTCTAGTTGTTGTTCTGAATTATACAGAATTAGCCTAATTAGAAACATATGATTTCCTCGTATGTTAATCACAGATTATAGTGCTTCTGGTGATGATTGCCTTACTTGGTAGTTGTTAGTAAGTACTTTGTGAAGCTTGTGATGGGAAGCCTTGAATTGTAGCCTATATAACTGATGATATCAACGAGATTGGTTTGCTTTCTAATCAGATTGTTTACTTTTGCATGTGGTACATGAGGTCATCATATCTGTTATTTTTACCACAGGTCTTGACTGATTATATTGAAGTGCACGCCCCTGGCATTTTTTTTTTAGGTACTAGATTCTCATGACCAGTCACTTCATGAAGGAGACTTGTTACGACCTGTCAGAGACTCCTCTGACATTGATTTTGGATGTGCAATTTACGAGATTGAATCTGTTGATAAAGAACTTTCTTTTTGGTTCCTGACAACTAAGTATCATATACATCACTACTATGCACTAAAGGTAGGGTTTGGAATAAGATACAATTAGTGGGTGGCTTGTGAATCATTAGGAACTAAATTGAGAACCTGTAAATAAGCATATTCTGGAAGAAAAACAAATGGAAAAAACCAGAAAAAGGACAGTAATTTTTTATGCTTGTTCGAACTGTTTGGCTACTTAATAGTTATTGTTCTGAAGAAATTCAGTAATTTTTTACTGCAAACTGAAGTTAACTGTTTCGTTAATGAATTGATGACTGTGAATGGTGAATTTTCGGTCTTTAACATTGTTTCACTCAACTGTATCTTATTGACATGTTTACATATTTGTCTTTAAGATGATTTGGTATATTTATTACTGAGTTGAAATTCTAAAGCTCATATTAATCATTAAAAAAATTTTGATTTTTAGATTTTTTCTAATTCCAAGCCCCTTTCCCCTACATAACAACAAAAACAAAAAGAACCAAAATAAAAAGAAAGAAAGAAAGAAAAAAAATTCTCCAAAACGCACATGCATGCTACCTCCTCCTCCTCCTCCTCCTCCTAGTCTTCCCGCTTCGCTCAGCTTTCTGCTTTTTATACTCTTGCCAGCATTTTATTGCTATTGATTTATGCAGAGATTGGAAACAAATCTTGATTTTGTTATCAAACAAAGTTATTTAACTGTATCACGCATGATGCTTCTCTTGTCCTAGCTTAAATTTGTTATGTCCATCTGTGTCAAACTTGAGACTTGAGACATGTGGCACATTCATGTTGATGCTTCTTTAGTCACTAAAAACTTGTCAACCTTTATTTATTTGAAGAATATGCATGTCGTGAAGTGTGCTTTATCATTTTTGGTCAAGTAAAACATGATATATTCATCTCTCTCTCTCTCTCTCTCTCTCTCTCTCTCTCTCTCTCTCTCTCTCTCTCTCTCTACCTACCCACCCACCCACCCAGGGTTACTGAAACTGCTATTTCATTTCCTGATGAGTATTATTTGTGGTCTGTTTGCTTGATTTTCCTATTCCTCAGATTCTTTTAAGCAATGTATTTGTGCTTTTTCAAGAGGTTGTTAACATTGTGATTGTTATTCAAGGTGATTGATTAGGTTCAAGAAGAAACTACCAGGAGTCGTCAAGGTATTATCCTGATTTTTGACCTTTTTCTATACACGTGTGGCCAATTGCACTGTGACTTTGAAGGTAAAGTACATTAGCTGCTCGATTTGCAGGCCACCAAAAGTCAGAAGTGGAGTTTGAATTTTCTGCAACTCATGGAGATCGTTTACACCAGAAGTGGGGTTTGGGAGTGAAGAAGTGCTTAGCATGCAAGCATTCAAACAAAACGCAGGACAGTTCTCCATCACTGCTGTCGATTACAACATTGCAACACGACTCTTCTGCATCTTATCAAACACCTCACGAACATCAAGTGAACCTCTAATTCTTAAACCCTATATCCAAATCAAGCCTGATGATCCTCAACAAAAGACTCAAGCACCTCCTCTTCTCTCTCCCAAATCCTTTCTTGTGCACTCAAATCTCAAGCTATGTCAATGTCACAATGAAATGGAAGAAGGATCCCTTCTTCGACTCCATCGACATCCTTCCCAAATCCAAAGACCTCCGCCCTCTCATCGCCATCAAGAACATCATCTCAAATGAACCCAGCAACTCTATCCCCATCTCTTTGATCTCTAAACGCGCCCGTGAGTTTGAAATCTCTGGCAGAGTCGCAGGCTTTTTGAGGAAGTACCCTTCGTTCTTTGAGGAGTTCACTGGACCCCAGTACAATCTCCCATGGTTCAGGCTGACCCAAGATGCTATCAAACTCAATGAGTTAGAACAGTCGGTGTATAATGATCAAAAGCTCGAGATTGTGCAGAGGCTTAGAAGGCTAATTCTGATGTCGAGGGAAAAGATGCTTCCTTTCAGAATAGTTCAAGGAATGCTTTGGTATTTGGGGTTGCCTGAAGATTTTCTCAAGAACCCAGAAGAGATCCCAAATGGTTATTTCGAGACCATAGAGATTGGAGACGGAGAGAAACGATTGAGAGCCATTGTTGATCCTAATGAGCAAATTCTCTCTGCGATTCAGATGAGTTCTACAGATAAGTTCCCTCTGTTCCCTTCCAAGGGATTGCGTTTGAAAAGAAAGATTGAAGCTTGGTTGGAAGGATTTCAGAGTCTTCCTTATGTTTCTCCCTATGAGGATTCTTCAGGTTTGGATCCCAGTAGCGACATTTCCGAGAAGAGAGTGGTGGGTGTTCTTCATGAGTTGTTGTCTCTGTTTGTGGATGGTTCAGCGGAGAGGAGGAAGATTCTTTGCCTGAGGAATCATTTGCCATTGCCTCAGAAGTTCTACAAGTGTTTCGAGAGACATCCCCATGTATTTTATATTCTCCTGAAGAACAAGACTTGTTATGTTGTTCTTAAAGAGGCTTACTGTGGGGGATCGAGTACTGGGATCGAGAGGCATCCAATGCTCGGGTGAGGAAAAAGTATGTGAAATTGATGAACAAATCGGATGCCATCCTGAGAAGCCGGAGGAGCGGAAAGCATTTGAAGAGAGTTGGAGAGGAGAGATTTGATGAGTCTCTTGGTTCTGAAAAGGGAGAAGCTTTTAATGGATTTGATGAAATTGTGGAACAAGGCATTCAGAATTATTCTCTGGATTGATTACAACAATCTAACTTAGGTTAGTCAGCTTCAGTTAAATCTTTTAGTTAGTTTTCAGTTCTTGCCTCTTTGAAACTAGACACGGAATGGGTATTGAATAAGCATTTCAAATATAATAGTACTAATCTATAGAGTTGTGATAATTTGAATCTTTTTTATTAGGTTTCCGGCCTTTAGTTGTTAAACATTAACTTAACTGTTGACGCTAATAAAGTTCAAGTGCTCAGTGTTTTCAGATCATCTTTGATTATGTACAACAAATACGAGTAATGCATTCAGTAATTCATGCATTTTACCTTTCTGTCGCTGTTTTCATGCTCATGGATGCATGCTATAATATACATGTCCGAGAAAAGCAATCTGAATTGTCAATTCATTGTTGTAGATTTGATAGTTCGACATCTTATGTATATTCAGTTTTAGCTTTCACTAGTTTACCTTAGAATGTATATTTATGCTAATATGTCTCTGTGACAGAATTCAAGAAAAATCTTCAATTGGTAGTTCCTTTACTAGGACAATAATGTTTACCTCTGATTTACGTCATTAGCGTTGAAGTATTAAGCATTAGAAACTTTGAATTGTTCCAGTTGTAAAAGAAATAATGGTTCTTTCTTTAAAGGTGTGACTAGAAAATTATTGTTCAAAGCATGAACTAAATGGTACGTGAAAACCAAACCTAAGGGTTTGAAGGTACTAGACTACGAGAACTTCTGCTTGCAAGCTACTGGTTTCAGTACTAAAGAGGGGTTTGGAGTGTAAAGAGATCATTTTTCATTTTGAACTAATCTTTACAGTAACGATAGTAGAATAATATCACTAGAACACCTTTGAACGCGAAATACAGAGTCATTATTTTTTAAGGTATTTCTGATTCTTTGAGAAAAACCTGAAGCAGCCAATCTCATTCAGTAGCTAAGTAAGTCTGTTTCTGCTACATATGTGCATATCCTCCTTTAAATAAGCGTTACATAATTTCAAACAAATATACATTACATAAATATACACATTGCTTTTTGGACCAATCTATAGAGATTTTTGCAGCCAATTTCTAAGGAACCGATTTTCATCCTCCTTGCTACTTCCTGTACTTGTATATCTATGCCGAACTGTCTCCTTTGGTTTCCCCAACCGCATTCTATAAACCTTTCCTTGAGTTATCAGCTTGTTTCAAGAGCTTCTCCCTCCATAGTTTCGTGTTATTTTATAGCTCAAAGATGGTTTTGGTTCAGTTTTTTTGATCTATAAGGTGTTAAACTTGCAATGTTTTTTGCCGATGACCCTGATGCTTGATGTACCTCTCCTGTTGGGTTTGTGTCTGACCTTTTCTGCTAGCCTCTTTCTACTGGCCCGAGCCATCTGCAGTGGCCTTCTGTAGCTAGATTCTTTTTAAGAAAAAAATTCTTTTGTTGTGTTTTATGTTTTGCTAAAATCTGTTTAATGGAATGCAGGTTTTTTTTTTTTTTTTTTGCTTTTCTTTTTCTTGTTGGGGAATCCTCAAAAGATGGTTTTTTTTATTGAAAAACACAGCTTCCAGTGCTCCTCCAACCATATTTCTCCCAAAATATTGATTTCAGACTGAAAATCAAAGGTTTCAGACGTTCAGTGTTTTAAATGAAAAGCAAAAGACTGCCAACTGAAAATTTTATTCTCTATTGCAGATTTCAGTAAAGTTCTTATTTCTCATCTCTGAAGTTTTTGAATGGAGCGAGATAAAAGTCCCTTTGATTTTTTTTTTATTGCAGATTTCAGTCTAGTTCCCCTTTTTGTTGTACATTATGCAAATAATCTTCACCAGAGGAAGACTTTCTTTTTGCCTGTAATCAATCTAATTTTCTTATAGACTAAATTTTGCTTTGATGGTTGAATGTGACAATTTGTTTGGCTTACTGTCGTTTGGATGCTTAAGCAGTTTAAAGCGATGCTTGATACCATGCAGCAACATCCTCACAGGGCATTTCTTCAAGTCATCTTTATGATCAACAATCTTGACCTGCATTTTCACATTGACCCCCCAACCTTGACCAATTTCTTTGATTCTCATGGCTTCTCGACTTCCTCCACACCTCCGCTGCCTCCATCTCTGACCACCTCCCATCCATGGTACACTTGTTCAACGACATTGGTCTCCTTTCTTTCATGGAACCATTGAGTCTATGACAATTTCAACACCCCCCCCCCCCCCCCCCCCCCCCCCCCACAAGATCACAATCTTCTTTCGTACATGTTCTCTTTGCATTTCCACTTTCTTCTGGTAGATAAATGCTTTATATGTACTTGGTATCCATATCCGTATTCATATTCATGATTGGGGAAAATATATGAATATGTAGCCATACCAGACCTTTATTTGCTCCAATTGCGCATTACTTAAAATATAAATATCTCAACTCTCACCTTAACTTTGGAGTTTTGGTGTAATGACAATGCTCTTAATAGGGTATCAGAGCAATCCAGATTCAGATTCCACTGGCCGCACATTTAAAAGCGGATTTAAAAACAAAAATATCACTAGCGCAAAAGCCATATTTTAGCTCATAAAAAGGGTGACGATCAACGGGGACGTGTTAAAATATAAATACCTCAACCCTCTCCTTAAATTTAGAGTTTTGGTGTAGTGGCAGGGATTTTAATACTTGTAATAATTTGAAAAGTACTTAGAATATGCTTTATATGAATTCAAAACCATGCTTCTCAGGTTAAACAAAAATTAATGGTACATGTGCCATTTCATTGTTCCTTCCAATGTTGCAGCCTCCTCCTCCTAACCATATCTGTGTCCATATCCACATTTTTGACCCATACAGAATTCATATTCTCCTTCAACCTAGAAAGTAAATGGATAAATGGATTAAAATACCATAATTTTTCTATAAAAAAATTGAATCTTGATGAGAAAAGGGCAAGTAGTAGCTATCACATATACATTTACTTTTATTAGTTTGAACTAGTATATATTTGTACATAAATCTAATACATCACCTTATGTGACTGAAAATTTTGTCTATTCTGCTTTTGGCAGATATGTGAACTGCAGTTGCAAGACATGTTAAATTTATTGAGAGTGCTTAATGTGATGCATGAAGATACTCATCCAATGCTGCCTGAAGAAATTGCGAGCATGATCCATCTGACATATGTGAGGTGGAGGGGAAATTTTCTGGTAAGATCATGAGGTTATTAAAAAAACAACTTCATAATCTGCAAACTCTTTGATGTATTTACACGAGGTGGAAATGCTGACGCGAGTATTAGTGAACTTAAAGACATGCAGTTCCTGAGATAGAAGCCGGCACTAATCTTCATTCATTGGCAGTGAGGAAAATCAGCGATTGTCACTGGGAGGTGCTCAGCATTGTTTTTTCAGATAGTCGCTCCCTTCGCATACTGAAACTATTTGGGCCATTGTCAGAAAGGAACATTTGCCTGCTATCAGAGCATCCCCACGAAATCTCACATTGTGTAGCTCTCTTTTGGAACAAGAACACTGAGAACATTGCTGTACTTGAAGTGTCTGAAACTGCAATTGGATGCGTATGTCAGAAAGAGCATGCGCTGTTCTGCGTGTGGCTTCACTCAACTACATCATTTAACTCTTGATAATTTATGCCGACAGGAAAATTGGATGAACATTGGAGCAGTGCCCAGCCTGATCCACTTAACTATCAAAGAATGTTATGAATTGAGGATGCTTCCAGAGGGATTACAACATGTAATTAATACCTCCAGGAACTGAGGTTATTTCATATGCCCAACCACTTCAACCTTAGGGTTCAACAGGATGAAGAGGAGGATCAGGACCAGATCCAACAAGTCTGTTCTGTCATCACAACCACCATTCCTGAGATTGATGATCATCATGTCTTGGGGGGCCATGTAATCTTTCGGGCCATGTAAGTCTATCTGTCTCTCCCATTTCCTCTTGGACTCGGCTTTTTGATACTCGCACGTTTGCAGTATATGTATCTACCTTGCCTTTGGTTATAGTTTTTTTTACTGAATTTATGCACACATAATGAACTTCTGGAATGCATTAACCAATAACTACCTGCTTGATAAATGGAATATGGGGTTTTCATGCTTTCTACGAGCACAGTTAAATAGTGATTGCATTTTAAACTACTTATGCGACGCTCATGTTTGTAAAATGATGCACTGTGGTTGTGATTTTCTTGATTTGTCCTGCTGGATTTCTTTGCAGAAGAATTCTTGATTGAGTTGCTGGTAGAAATCATGGATTGTTCATAAGTATATTCATTCTGGTTCATCTATTGAAATGGTTAGGATAAGAACCCCTAGGGAATAAATTCTAAAAAGCAATGACTGATAACACCTACTCATCTCTTTGGAGTATTGAAAGAAATGTAGAAAGTACTTTTTCTATAAAACCAAAACCATATCCTTGTCTATAAAATTGAAGCCATCTCCTTGTCTTCGAAATGAATCATCATTTCCCTATCAGACAGATTCACACCCATCGGATGTGGGAGTTGAAGACTGAACAAGTCAGGTGAGTCAGTTTGTCCAGATTTTGTCCAAACCCACATTCGCATTAAACCCTGTTTAGAGTCTGAATTTTGAGAGATTTCTTTTTCTAATAAAATGCAATTCTAGGAAAATAAGCCCTTCTCCTGGTAAAGGACTTTTGTAATTAAGAAAGAGTTTGTTAAAAATTAAGAGTATTGCAGTACCAAAATACAAACTCGAGAGTTCTTCCACCGATTCTGTCTTATTCTTAGCTTCAGCAGATTGGAGGGAGAAAATCTCCTCTCTCTTAGTTTGGATCATTTTGTGTTAAAGTACCTGCCCATAGATTTAGAAAAACTTTTGTTTTTCCAGATATTTTTATAGCAAAGAACTTAAACATCATTTGGGGTTAATTTAAGGGTCCATACACACGATTATAAACGAAAACTAAAAGAAAAAGGAAAGAACGAAGACAAGGACAATAACGATTATAAACAACTTTATTTTCTTGACCTTAGTATTCCCGATCATGAAATGAGCATGTCGATCAGAACGATAATATCAAGGTCTCTATCAAAGCTAAAGGTTCAACGAGGGGGTAAAAAGTGCAATAATCATTTTAACAATAAGTGATTCCTTTAGAAAGGGTTTCCATACTAAAGGCATTTGGATGGAGATTAGAAAAACATAAAAGTGGTCATGACTATTTCATCTCACGAACATCAAACATATTTGATCCATATAAGAACCATGTTTTAAATATTGGCCGATACGGTCGAGATATCGTCTGATATCTCCTTTTTTGCCTGCTGCCGATACGATTAGTGAAATCGTTCGCCATATCGTTTGCAGTAAAAAACAGCCGATATTTGAAATAGCGGCCGATAAATTGCCCGATAATAAATCGTCCGATATATCACCCGATATGAAATATCTTATTTATTGCACGATTGCGTGCAAATGTATATTGTTTTTACTGTCTCTGCAAGCATATTACATCATTTTTATTAGGTAGATGATATGTATGACTCTGAACTAACTCTTAATTATCTATATTTCATTATATATAGTGTCCAATATGAACGCCCGATATGCGCGCGTATCCCAGATATCTCCCCCGATATCCGATATCTGATATGAAAAACCCCCATCCGATATGATTCCGATACCCGATATTTAGAACCTTGTATAAGAATGGGTAGAATTTTGTATAATTGGTTAGAAGAGTAGATATTGATTTGGAACTCTGGAAGCAAAGAGAAAACATCAACTTTGATCTGTAGTAGGAAGGATTACAAAATGCTAGCAGGTCATTTGATTTAATTAGTTTTATACTTTTGAAATAATTAAATAAATTTAGAAGAATATTGTAATGGGATGCCTGGAAGATTATGTGATGGGGGTCTAATAAAGGGCACAAGTGTCTAGAGCTATACTGATGCTGATTATGTGTGGGTTTGAATTCTCTGTATTTGCATTCCTATCAAATTGTAAATGTTTGAGCTTTATTCTGAAATTTGTTATGGAATCCATCTTTGTTCTTAATATGTCGTGGGGTCTAAAATAACGTTAACTGTATGTTTTTATTACTATAAGTTAGTTTCTGTCACGTCTCGTTTCCAAAAATACGCTGACGCTGAGTCGCGATAAGAGTCGGCGACGTATATACACGAGGAGAATACCCCATGTATACACGCTAAGCGTAAAGTTACCTGAGCAAGCTGTATAAATCAATTATGAAGACAATAAAATCACTGCAAAAATACATATAAATTTTCACACATGATAATATTATTTTATGAATAAATCAAATAGAACAATATAGAGTTTGAGCCATAGAGAATCAATAAAATCAACAGAATTAAAAGGACATGAATAATACCAAAGAATCTGGGTGATCAAGTAAAAGAGAACTCCAACTCTTCGTAATGCGTGTAAACCTCTCCAAAACACCGATTAGCAAAATAGAACATACATGGACCTGGATATGCAAATCCAAGAGAGTCAGAAAACTCCCAATGAGTGTGTAAAATGAGAAAAAGTGCACGTGCATATATTGTATTAGCATACTACGATACTGCTATAAAAATATACTGCAAAAGGAATAACATGCAAACATAAATGAATAGTAATAAAGACAGTTAGTGCTAGAATCAGGTGTACAATCAGGTCATCTGTACCATCAGGTATCCAACATAGCATATATGTATCAGGTGCCTATCATAGTATATGTATTTATATATAATAGGTGGACATAGTTAATTTACAGTACATGATAGACAGTTTATTGTTATTAATTATGTCAACGAACACCAATTGCCACACGCAGCAAACGCATCCCATATTACGCCTATTACACATGTCAATCGGGTCCTATGTTATTGAAACTGATCGGTTGGAGATATTATCCATGCGTTGGTGGGTCTCGTACATACCCGGGACCACGGCCTAAGCTCCTGGCGCTAAATCAGGTCTTATCGCCAGGTACTACAGTAACAGTATCATAGTAAACAATATGAGATGCCAGTTATCCCAGAGAATCCCGCGGTGGAACTCTCTTTCGGTTGCGCAACTTGTATCCTAGTTCCACCCAAAATATAGACGTTGTCTCCTCCATCAATTTTTCTAATCCCAGTGTAAGTTGTCTAATTATATTATTATTTAAATCAAACAATATCCATGTTACCTAGATTACTGAGGCAATACAGTGACAATAGCAGTAACTATGGAGTGACAGTGAAAGTGGGCAGTAGTGGTAACAATATGAATAGTAAACATGTAAATGGTGCAACAGTAAAATGTAGCATGGTGTTACAGTCTGACAATATTTTTCCAGTCATTTTTAAGTAACATGAAACAATACTAATAACATGGCATGTACTAACTCTATAATATGCAGTGTCATCCAAAATTAATCAAGGTCCCATCCGTCTGCACTAGGTTATATTAGTAACTAATCCATCAACTCATAATCTCAGTACAATCACTGAGAACATCAAATATTGAATCTATCGTTTAAGTAATCCGATAGAACAAATCACAGTTCAATAGACCAATAAATCAGTTCTCTCGTTTCTATCAATCTACTCTAATCCTCTAAGTCATCGATATATCCATCATCTAAGTCACGGGTGTATTCAAGTCTCAATAAATTGAAATAAATACATACTCTGATCATCTAATCAAATTCTCACTATCTAATCCGTTCAAGATCATCATACACTCTCACTTTCATCAAGGTCAATCATAAGATCCAGAGACTAAAGTAACAAATCAGTTATATAAATGAAATCCACCGGGTCGGGTCAACTCAATCTATGCTTATTCTTCAACCCCCAACTCAATTCTACTCTAACGCAATCCACTGACTGATCAAAGCAACAGGAGATCCAAATATTTTAATAAAGATACAAATCTTTTAATGAAGATACATCCTATTTAATATAGATCTTCCATATCTGATTAAATTCTTGTCTAAGTTATCACCAAATAAAGAAGGGTCAAGTCCGAGAAATAATTCACATAAAATCCCCTCACTTAACTTCAGTCACTAACTAATCAAATTCAAGATCCAATCAAATTACAATCTAATTTCATTACTCCTAAATCTGAATTAAGTGTGAACAACAAAATAATAAAATATTAATATCTCAGTAATAAACATCGAGTCCATATACATCTAGCATCAAGGGTATATCTGATTCATTATTACCAAAACATCCCATGATATAACAATCCGTGACTGGTACTCTATTGCAAATATATAAAATACATTATTCAGCTAATCTGATCTACTTCTCAATCCCTGGTTGAACCATACTTCCATCGTGCCCACTGATCCAAGTATTAAAAGATTTAATCAGCTCAAATATAAGTAATCAACAAATTTATATCTGAGTTATCATCACCAAAATCCAACTCTCTTATAGTACAATAATTCATAAATCAATAATCAGTTGTTCCAAGTAGAATCTGAATTATCAAAACATTCAAAATCAACAGTCGATCTTTTCTGAGATTTTCATTTCACTATTTCATTAAACCTTTCACTCGGTATAGTCCATCAATAACTTTAACTTAATTGTCTGAAGTTAATTATTTTCTCAATACATATGAACTATAGCTAACATGAATGAATAATAATCGGACACGAACAATGATTTAAACGGAAAATATATTTCATTGAAAAATACTAAAATACTCATGATTAAATTAAATAACAATAAATGTAGAATAATAATAAACACTTTGGAAAACTATCACGGTAAAATGCGCTAATAAATAAATACAATAATATCATAATGAAAACAAATACTCACATGAAATGACGTAGATCCGGATCTGAGTCACCATCGGTTCTACATTGCACGAACTGGTTCGGATCTCCAAATCACCTCGTGCGTCGGCACTCTGCGAATATGAATCTGGGTCTTCTGTTACTGGGTTTAGATTACACAAACGGGTCCGGGTCTTCGAATTGGCTTTCGTGCCACTGCAACCACGGCATCTGGGTCTCATTGTACAACTGTAACATACACTCACTCACACAGGCGCGCGCGCGCTCAGAGAGAGAGAGAGATTAACTCTCACACACTTACACATACACATAAAATACACAAACTAACACACACATGCACAACACACAACATACAGACATTAAGAGAGAGAAGGAAATAGAAAGAGAGGGAGAGGTACACAGAGAGAAGGGAGAGAGCTCATGGCGGTTATCACGCGAAGATCGGCTCCGGCGTCGAGTGCGAGGTGGAGGTGCGGCTGCTGTTAGGCGCAGCGGAGGGGTAGAGAGTGGACGACGACATCTGGGTCCGACGGAGATTAGTGGAGAGGAGTAGAACACGGTGGGGGTGGTGTTGCGTGAAGATCAGAGGTCGGCGATGGTGTTGGGATGGTGCTCGCGGTCAAAGGTGCACAATGATCGGGTGATGCGAGGGCTTCGCGGTGGTGGTCATGGGTGGCGCGCTACAAGGGTGGTGGCGGTCTCCGGCGAGGTGGTGATGGCCGAGGTGAGATGAAGGGTGGTCTCGCGTAGGTGGTGGAGGGGAACCTCGCATGGGCTGCAGGTTGGGTTGCTCGGCCTCGTGCGTGAAGCATCTACAGGTGGAGGTGCACACAACTGATCGGCAGAGATGCAGGCTTAATGGTCTCAGCGGAGGGGATCGGAGCACGGTGGTGTTCACGGATCGACCGGTGGTAAGGAAGAAGTATATGGAGAAGATGAGAAAAATGAAGAGAAGGTGGTAGGTGAGACTCGCCATGGTGGGTGGCGGCAGTGGTTTTTTTTTTTTTTTTTTTTTGTTTTGGGGGGGCGCGGGGGAGGGGAGCAGAGGAGAGGAGGATTAGATTAGGGTTAGGGTTAAGGAGAGGAAAACGGAGAGATTATGTAAGAGAGTGTTAGGAGAGATCATTGGGCTTATAGGCCTATTGGGCTTGGATTAGAATAGAAAATGAAGGGGAAAATAAGAGATAAAAGATGGGGGAAATGTGGGCTTTAGACTTGGGCTTAGGAATAATAATGATGGTGATGATGATAATAGTATAATAAACATAATGAAATAATAGTAACAACTACTATTACTTATAATAACAATTAATAATAATAATAATAGTAATAATAGTAAGAATATATAAAGTCAATTTAAGATTTAATATCTCAAGAAAATTTGTATATTTAATAATAATAATAAGTCATAAATTAAGTTTATTAACTATAATAGTAAAATTATAAGTATACCAAAAATAAATATTTAGAAAAATATTAATACAGTATCATTAACTGGAGATATTACATTTTCATTGTGCATAAGTTTTTTGAGGGAACTCACAGCATAAGTTTTTTGAGGGAAATCACAGATGATCATGGTTTCTGAAAGTTATCATATATTTGTAAGCCTCGATATATCTTGTGATATTTCAACTTACATCATTCCAATTTTAGATTTCAGCTTGTTTGTTTTTGACTTGGAGGTGTTGATTTTTTTTTTTAAAATTTTTACTAGGTATTGATATTTTGAAAAGTAAAACTGTCTGTTCACTAGTGATTACGGTAATTCGTTCTTACATGCCATTTTTTCTTTTTTACACAGTTTCAATCAGTTATCATAAAAGTTTAAAATTGTTATCTTGCAGGGAAAAAAGGACACAATGGCAGGGTTCAAATAAGATGGGGCAGACTCAATTCTTTTACAATGGAATTTCTTTTTAATGATACAACTGAATGTCTTCGAGATAGAAATGCAGAGGAAGCCCATGTTGTTAATTGGAAGTCATTCAGATGATTTTGTTTGGAGTTATGTTATTGGTACCATTTTTTTTTTCCCCCATTTCAATGATTTATTGTGAAACTTATTGAGACTTACATCAGGAAATTCGTTTTCGTATTTGTGGTTGCTTTTTTTTTTTTTTTTTTTTTTTGCTCCAAATGCTTTGGAAATTCTGACTGTGTCATGGACTAAGAGCTTATTGTGATTGATTTTGGGGGGGACCTTATAATTTTTCTTGGCAAGTACTTTAATACCCTTCAGTAGCTTGCTGTTAGAATATGCTTAGCAATATATTTATATGAGAAAAATGTGACTTTTATGGACAAGGGCAATTTTTTGAATAATTTTTTTTAGAATTTAATTTTAAAAACAGACCTCGCTTAAATTTATTTTCAAAAACTGACCTTTGACAGGCCAATTTCAAAAATTACTTATTCAAGTTGTGATAAAATGAGCAAAGAAAATTATAGGCGTGAAATGAAAAATATTTTTTTTATTAATGATCCAATAAAATGGATAATGGATGCAAATACAATTGAAGTATAAATTAATTTTTTTTCAAATTTATCATTTATACATAAAAAAAGTACAAGACTTCAATCATCATATATTTTATCAATCATAAATAAAAAAAATACAAGTCTTCATTCATCTTCTGGGGAGTCTTCTGGAGAATCTTCGATGAGCTCGTTAATTGTTTTATTTTGATTTCTCTTTTTCGCATCCAACCAATCCTTCTCGCTTATGGTCATCTCGATCGCATCCGATGCCAGACGGTTCCTCGTATCAGTCAGCACTCGACCACCTGTACTAAAAGTATACTCTGAAGCTACTATAAATACCGGAGGAGTTAGTAAATCATGTGTCATGATGGAAAGCACAGGATAAGTTGATGCCTGTGATTTTCACCATGCCAAAATATCAAAATTTTCAAATCCCGAGTCTTCGATCGATCTCAGGAGTCACATCACGTTAATATAATAATGAAGTTCATTTAAAGAGTCAGAAATTCTAGATTTTTTGGAAGCTGACAAAAGACCAGAAATAATGAACTTCTACTATTAGAGGCTGAAGAAATTTGAGATGAAGAAGATTATTTATTTCCGTAAGTAGTTTCATAAAAATCATATAATTTATTTATAGAAAAATCAATATCTACCCACATTAGGGCAGAACTATCCTCATAGAAAATAATGAACTTCTGCTACTAGAGGCCGGTGAGTGGGGGTATTTGCAATTTTTTTTGGCAAAAAACCAAAAAACAAAGCATATACCCGTTACTGGGGTATTTGCCAAAAAAATTTTGCATACCCCCAAATAGCTATAATAGCGGTTGGGATTGATGCAGGGGGTATTTGCAAAAAAAATTGCAAATACCCCCACCCAACGGCTATAGGCCCGGCCTGGTAAACCCAATGGCTATTATAGCCATTGGGTTTGTTTTTCAGGCCCGGCCGGGCCGACTTTTCCTTAGACCCGGGTCATGTCTGGCTTGGGTCTTTCCTGTGCCGGGCCGGGCCCGTGCAGGTTACCGGCCCATTTGACACCCCCCAATCTACGTGGTGCCGAGATGGCATGTCAGAGGTTGGTTTGTTTGTTTTTCAAAATAAATTTGGGGGAAGTCTATTTTTGAAATTAAATTTGAAAAAAAAATTATTCAAAAAAATGCCCTTTTTTTCTAAAAAATAAGAATGAAATTATTATGATTCCGTTTTTATTTAATTAAACCTTCCTCTCCTGGAGGGCAACCAAAAAAACAAAATCCTTAACTAGAATTCCGAATAACCTTATTTTTTGAAAACTCTAACCCCTCTCTCTCTCTCTCTCTCTCTCTCTCTCTCTCTCTCTCTCTCTCTCTTAAAACCAACAACTCTAAACCTTAGGGGAGCGGCTATTGCCACCCAAAAATATTTACAAGTGCGTCATTATTTTTTTTTGAGTTTCACTCTTGGTGAAAAGTCTAAAATGCCCCTTCTTTTCTTCCGACGACCCTCCTTCTCCAGCGTACCCCCCCCCCCCCCCCCTCTTGTTCGGCCAGAGCGCCCGGGGGGGCGGTTCGCCGGGGGCGAGAAGGGAGGAGAGGGGGTTCTCCGGCGAGGAGGAAAAGGATGAGGAGGAGAAGAAAAGGGCTTTTTTCACCATTTATTTATTTATTTGGGTGGGGGTTGGGTGGGGGGGGGGGGGGGGGGTTGGCGATTATCAATTTTGTGGATGCCGTGCTAATCTATGGGATGCCTTTCTCATTTGTTGGGGTGGCAATATCTGTTCCCAAACCTTAGTTATTCTTCTTAAAAACCATTTATTTATTATGATCAATGCTTGTAATTAACTGATGTGGGCTAAATTAATTCAAAAAACTAAACCATCAGAGCAACTCTCTCTCTCTCTCTCTCTCTCTCTCTCTCTCTCTCTCTGAGATACAAATAACTTAGTAGTTACAGGGGCATAATTTTGTGGAGAACTCTTTCCAAAATGTATTCATGTGAACTACTGGTGAAACATTATGGTATTAAAGCTCAATCTAACATAAGTTTATAGTTATCAGTTACATTATTTATTTACCAAAAAAAAAAAAAGTTGCTTATAATGACCAACATGCAAAATATGCTATTCTTTAATTTAATCTTGTGCGTACAAAGCCTAATTCTCAGTTCCCATGCATAAATTACACTAATTTATGATTTGGGTTATTGCTTTTATGTTATTTTTCTCGTCTTCGGCTATTAAAAATGTGGATTTTGCTTCCCTTTTGTTTTGAAAACCAAGTTGTATCACTCTTTTATTGATGCACTTCAGAACTATATGATCACTTGCTCATCAATTAATTCTAGTAGGGCACTTTGGATGGTTTGGGTTATGAACGTTGCGTATTACATTTTCTGTTAGAAGTTTTAAGAGATGTTAATGAAAATTTTCTATTCAGCATGAAATGAACACAATTAATTATAATGCCGAAAATGAAAACTCCAAGCGAGAAATTGAGTGAGAAGATGTATCTCTCTTAATTTCCTAGTATCAAATACAAGTACCAATGTGGGATTCTTCTACTTTGGAAAATATACAAGGTAATAATAAGATATAAATGTAATACATACACATATAAGTTAACCAAATTTCTATAAATTAATAGTTTTCCAATTATACTACACTGCAGGTTTGTTATTCCTATGGTTTTGCACTTTTCTGTGGATTTTTAAATATCAAACATGATAATAATCGATAAATACAATGGTCTATATAACTCAATTGAATCATACACTTTGCCTACTAGTTGCAAGATCTCTGTTCCATTAAGGGGCTTTTTGTTTCGCCGTAAAAGGTGTAAAAATCCATAATTCGTAAATGACTTACAACTCAATTACAAGTACGGCGTTTGTTTGGACCGTAATTCGTAAAAGACTTACGCAACTTAACTACTACTCACTTGCAACTCAATCATCACTCACTTACAGCCCAGTTATAATTAATTTTGTGATCATGCAAATTTGTATTATTTTTTTATGTTAATATTAAATTTTTTTAATATTTAAGATTTTTAATATTTATTTGCAATATTAAAACTTTTTAAATCATCAATAGTTAATTTTGTGGTCAGCTTTTTCACTTACGACTTACACATTACGACAACCAAACACCGTAAAATACAATACACTTTCTCACTTATAACTTTATATTACCAACCAAACACTGTAAAACTTACATGCATGTAACTCATTTACAACTGTAAAAGACTTTACCAATTATGACTTACAAATTACGGCCAATTACGACAACCAAACAGACCCTAAACCTAACTAATTTTGTACCAAACAGTAAAAGAGACTAAAACGCATTATATTGCAACCAGATTGCAGCTCAGGAAATCTATCCCCTTGAATAATCATAAATGTCATTTGAAAATCATAAGAAAGGGACACAAATAAGCCGTATGGATATTGAAAGTAGCATTTGTTTTCGATATCTGGAACTTTCTTCCAGTGGTAGCTACAACTTCTCATATATTCCATTCTGTCAAAGTACAATACACAACCCCAACCAAGTGTCCATTATCCATATCATCAGAAGATTCATAAGAATCAGAGATCACCACCACTGTCCATAAAAAGGAATTAAACATGAAACAAAAGGACTTTGGATTTAGGCTACCATATACACGAGAAAATTGTCAATCGTTAGAGTGGTTCAGCTCTTGCAATGCTCATCCAGCCACATATTATCATCATTTCCCATCAAAACGGGGTTATAACCATGGAGCAAAGCCCATGAGAGATTTGACAAAGTCTTATGATCGGCGATCAACCCTCTCTCAATAAGTGCCTAATTCTTGGATGAGGAAAACTATCCCGTTATCCAAAAGACTACTTCAAATTACACTAGGAAAGGTCATCTCGACAAAATGAGAAAGACATATATGGTGAATACGACCCTAATAGAAGTGCATATCTGTCTCATACACTATGGAGATTGTGAGAGATCTATAACTGGAGATATAGAAGAACAAGATACTACATTCCCAAATCTAGTCAACATAGCAGCCAATCCGAAACTCCATATTCTGCACGCACAGAGAACTACATTCATCTGTGAGCCTCAAATTTATATAGATTATATGATGAAACAAACGGTGAAACCTTAACTACGCAATACAAATGCATATTTGTCTCGCATTCTCATATCTGGTCATATATAGCAACCAATCTAAAATCCCACATTCTGCAGGGAGACGCTTCCAATTTATACAAATTATATGCCTACTAAAATCGACACACTCAAACACAAATACAAATTCGATGACATGTGACTATGCGAGACAAGAAGATTTACCAACATAATGAACATTTTACATCCTAGAGAAGCTATAATTGAAGATGAAGAAAAAGAAACCTACATGCCCAGAGATAGAGAGGGGGGGCTACTTGATGATTGATCATAAGCATGTCATTAAATTCAGGAAAGAAGCATTCATCACACAGTACCCAAATTCAAAAATCCTCATTTTGCACGGGAATTCAGTGATACACAGAGCAATAAATACCTACCTCTACTTCTTGCCCTTTCCTTTGGCGGCGGCGGCGGCGGACCTCTTCTTCTGAGGGAGGAGGATCTCGCCCTTGAGGTTGGGGATCTCCATGAGGTCCGAGAGCTCGCCGTACTTCTTCCGGAACTTCTCCACCTGGTCGGCGTCCACCAGCATCGCCGACCGGTTCCCGAGATAGAACGGGTGGTTGCCCGACCAGACGTCCACGCTGTACTCCTTCTGGGTCCCACCCGTCGTCATCACCAGCTCGCCGTTGCAGTAAACCTTCGCGTCCTCGTAGAACTCGGGGTGAATCCCCTGCTTCCGGCAAGACCACCGCCCGAATTCGAGAATTTTATTATTATTACTATTATTATTTTTGTTCTGCAGCAGCAACAAAGACGACAAATTAAATACTTGAAGGGGATGAAAAAGGAAATTAAATCAAAGATTTACCTGTTTGAGTTGGGATTTGGTTGCGTTGGTGGGAGCAAGGGAGGAGGGGATGAAGGGGGTTTTCAAAGATAAAGCCGCCATTTCTTTCTTTTCTCTCAGCTCTGCTGCTGCTGCTGCTGCTTTCTTTTATCTCATCTCTCTGCCTCTTGTGGCTCTTGACACAGTGGGCCTAAAAGGCAGGCCTGAATTGAGAAAATTGCAAAAATACTGTGCCTGAAGGTTTGGCCCAACTGGGCCTAAGGTTTTCCAAACCAGTTACTTTTTCCTTTTGGGTTGGTTCGCGAGGTGGCTCACAGACCACCGGTTCGCGAGGCCGGTCCGGGCCGGCCTGCAGGCGGGGTCCATGGGGGTGGCTGTTGCTGGTGGAGATGCTGCTTTTCTTGTGGTGCTTCTAGTTCCCCAAGAGGCCTGATGATTTCATTGGCAAGAGGAAATTGTGGTAACAATTTACGACAATTTTCAAAAAAAAAAAAAAACAATTGTGCCGTCGCCGTTGCCTCGACCGCCACTGCCATGTCCTCTCTCTCTATCTCTCCTCTCTTTCTCCCTCTGTCTCCTCTCTCGAGTTTTTATTTTTTTGCTCACCGTGTGGATGCTCACCGTCGCTCACTGCGTGCGTGCAGTGAGCGGCGGCAAGCATCCACACGGTGAACAAAAAAAAAATTCCTCTCTCCTCTCCCTGAGCCACCGTCCGCTTGCCCTCTATCTCTGCCATGACACATCTCTTTATCTCTCCTCTCTCTTCCCACTCCCCCCCCCCCCCACAACTTGGTCGGCCCCCACTCTCCTCTCTCTATCTCTGTTTCTCTCTGTCACAGTTTCTCTGTCAGATTCATTTTAATTTTATGAAATTTAGAAAATATTAATTGATATTTGTAATTCTATTCATGTAGATTTAACTGAAGGAAGGATCGCTTATCGTCTCTTCTTAGGTGATAAAGTTTACTTTGAGGTATGTGGAATTGTCAATCTGAAGTTATTTTATGTGCCTTAGTAACAACAACAACTAAGCAATTTGTCTCAAGTATTTGGGGTAGGCTACATGAACAAAAAAGAATTACGGCACATGGATCAGCTTTCTCCACTCATTCCTATCGAGCAATATGCCTTCACTAAGACCTTTAGCCTCTATATCTTGTCGTATTACCTCCATCCACGTTTTCTTCGGTTTCCCATGTGCTCTTTTAACTAGCCCTAATTTGATATGCTCTATTTGTCGGACTGGCGCATCTATAGGTCTACGTTGCACATGACCAAACCATCGTAGGCGGTTTTCTCTCATCTTGTCTTCTATAAAAGCTACGCCTATCTTAGTACGAATATCTTCATTTCTCACCTTATCTCTCTCGTGTTACCACACATCCAACGAAGCATGCACATCTCTGTCACACTCATTTTCTGGGCATGATATCTCTTTATATCCCAACATTCTGTGCTATATAACAAAGTTGGCCTAATAGCAGTCCGATAAAACTTACCCTTCAGTCGTAATGAAATATTACGATCACATAAAACTCATGTTGTGCTCCTCCATTTCCACCAGCCGGCTTTGATCCTATGGTTGATATCACTATTGATCCCCCATCTTTTTGGATAATAAAACCTAAGTACTTAAAATGACTGCTCATCAGTATTTCTTGACCATCTAGTGTCACAATACTATAATCTCAGATTCTCTGTTTACTGAATTTACACTCCATATACTCTGTTTTGGTCCTACTTAATCTAAAACCTCGAGATTCTAGAGTTTGCCTCCATAACTCTAATTTTGCATTTACCCCAGCTCTCATTTCATCGACTAGGACAATATCATCAGCAAATAGCATACACCACGGTATCTCATCCTGAAGAGCTCTAGTAAGCTCATCCATCACTATGGCAAATAAGAATGGACTCAATGCAGATATTTGATGCAATCCAATTATGATAGAAAATCACTTGTTATGCTTCCACAAGTTCTGACATTTGCCACTACTCCAGCGTACATGTCCCTGATTATGTCAATATATTTGATGAGGACTCCCTTTTCATCAATGTCCACCATAATACCTCTCTTGGCACCTTATCATAAGCTTTTACTAAATCAATAAAGACCATATGCAAATTTCTCTTTCTCTCTCGAAATCGCTCTATAAGTTGACGAAGCAAATGAATAGCCTCTGTCATCGATCGCTCCGGTATGAACCCAAACTGGTTCTCTGATATTTTAAAATTTTACCTTAACCTGTGTTCAATTACCTTTCCCAAAGCTTCATGGTATGAAACATGAGTTTTATTCCACGATAGTTTGAACAACTCTGGATATCACCCTTGTTCTTATAGAGAGGTACTAGGGTACTCTTCCTCCACTCATTTGGCATCTTTTTAGTTAGCCAGATATTGTTAAATAGGTTTGTCAGTCATTTCACGCCCACCTCTCCTAAGCATCTCCATACCTCAATAGGAATTTCATCCGGGCCAACAGCTTTCCTTTACTTCATCCTCTTCAAGGACTCTTTAACTTCAAATTTGCTAATTCTGCGCATATAATTACGGTTCATATCTTGGCACTGATGGTAAGGTCATCCAAATCTTGAGTAGAACTACCATTGAACAATTTGTCAAAATGCTCTCTCCATCTTGTTTTGATTTCTTCATCTCGAACTAAAACCTTCTGATTCTGATCTTTGACACACCTCACATACATAAGTCTCTAGTCTTTCTCTTTCTTATTCGAGTAATTCTATATATATCTTTTTTAAGCTCTTTGGTGTCCAACTTCTCATACACTTCTCTGTACAATTTATCTCTTACATTCTGAACAGTTTTCTTAGCCTCCTTCTTGGATAGCTTATACCTCTCAAAACTCACTCCATCACAATTTTTCTTCAAATCTTTATAAGAGTTTCGTTTGATCTTAATGGCAGCTTTTACCTCTTCTTTCCACCATGATGTATCCTTACATGGTGGAGCACCACCCCGTGACTCACCAAGCACATCTTTAGCTACATTTTTAATGCAGCTAGCAATTTTATTCCATATTGTATTAGGATCATCTTGGGCTTTCCAATCTGCTTCATGTACTACTCAAAATACAAAAACTCCTTGGTTACCCTCTTTTAGCCGCCACCACTTAATGTTAAGATCTAACTTACGTTTAATCTTTCTAAATCTCCTTCTAATCTGGATATCTAAAATTAAGAGTCTCTGTTTGGTTACTACACTCTCACCCGGTACTACCTTACAATCCATACAATAACCTCTAGCTACTTTCCTAGTTAAAAGAAATCTATTTGGCTCGCACTTGATCCACTTCTAAAAGTGATCAAGTGAGACTCTCTCTTTCTAAACCAAGTATTTGCTAAGATCAAATCATAAGACAAAGTAAAATTTAGAATCGAGTTACCTAGTTCATTTCTTTCCCCAAAACTAAATCATTCATGTACAATATCAAACCCACAACGACTAGTTCCTACATGCTCATTGAGGTCACCGCCTATGTAAAGCTTTTCTCTAATGGGTATACCTTACACTATCTCATCTAAATCCTCCCAAAATTGACGCTTATTAGACTCATCAAGTCCTACTTGTGGTGCATAGACACTAATAATATTAAAAATCTCCCTACCTAAAAAAGTTTAACTAGTAAAATCCTATCACCTTTTCTCCTAACCTCCACTACATCATCAAGAAATTGTTATCTATGATCACACCCATCCCAATTACGATTTCTATCTCTACTATTATATCAAAGTTTATAACCCAAAGGCTCTATAATTCTATCTTTTTCACCTACCCACTTAGTTTTCTACACACATAAAATACTAACATTCCGTTTAACCATAACATCAACTAACTCTGCTAATCTTCCTGTTAGAGAACCTATATTCTATGATGCTAACCTAATCTTATATTCATGAGCTAACTTATTTACCCTCACTCGCTCATAAAAGTGTGAGAACCCTAACTCATTTGACACCACATCCGGGCACCAATGTGGCGCGTCATTTTTGACGATGACCTAGCAACCCTTACCCACTTTTCACTACACCCGGGCTTCGATGCAGCGCGTCGCTCAGTAGGGAACGTCCCAACAAAAATTTAGTTTTTGGTTCATATTCATAGTATGTGACAATGTTTTATGTTGGCTATCACAGACCTACCACAAGCCTCCTCCTTTATCCTGACTTGGAACAGGCAGTGAACGGTGCACTGGCGGACTTTTCTGTGCCTTAGTATTATTATTAATATATCTAGAGTAATTTGATATTTTTTTGTTCATCTACTAAATTAGGTACAATGTGTGCAATGTTTAGTGTCAATGTCCCTCTTCATAGCTGGTTTAATAATACACTAACAATAAATAAGGATAATATTGTAACATATGTTAATAAAGTAATAAAACCCATTATTGTTAGAAAATCAATCACAATGCGTGAATTGGTGGAGAAAATTTATCAAATCACTAAAATTGTTGGACATGTTTTGATTTTGAAGGAAAAACTTGAATTTCTCTCTTATTTGCCTTTGAGTTTAGTCCCACATTGGATAGGAGATGAGAAGTTGGATAGTATATATACCAACTCCTCCTATGCCTATTGTTATGAGTGTTGAGCCATGGGCCACATCCCTACACGCGCGCACACGCCGAACTGAACCTGGCCGAGTTCGGGTGGCGCGCGCCGACGACCTGCGGACACGAATGCAATTCGATTCAAAGCAACCACTCAGCATGATGATCACAGATTCTCCCGGGCTATTGCAATCTGAAAGATCTATAGAGGGTTATAAATGCCCTATCTCTGCACGCGTATCTTTTATATGAAACTGAAATCAATCTACCCTCTTTTTTCCACAAATTACTTACATATATTCTGCTAAAAAAAACTGTGCTTGTGATCGGGTTTTGGTGCTTTCTTAACGCTTTTTTTTCACTTACAGACAACGAATCTCTGTCTGAGTAGAGGCCTGACTCATCGTCCTGAGTTGAGTGCTAGTATACTACCGGGGGAGTTTTACCACTAAAAGAGGAAGTCATTTTCAAGGTCCGGATGAGAGGCCAGCCATCTTTCTTCTAGGGCAGTGCGTCTGCACGACTACGTCACCCCAGGCCAGCCTTTTATTTTCTTTTAATTCTTTATTTCAGTTGTATGCTTAGGACAAGTAATTTATTAGATTTTAAAGATTTATATTTATTGCATGTTTTAATCCAGTTAAATTTCCTACAGTTTAGAAGAAAGATTTTTGATAATTCATGCAATTAAATTGAGAAATTATTTCATGCAATATAATTACTTGTCTGTTTCATGCAATTGATAATTTTCATGCAAGTAAAAATTATCCATGCAAGTAAAGATTCTTTTTTAAAACAAAAAAAAAATTCTTAAAAGGGAAAATTTTGATTTCTTACAATTTATCCTTTACAAATTCTTACCAAAGTAGTTAAAGGATCGTGTTTCAAATTTTCTTTTATCCTTAAAGTTTTCATAAAACTATTTCATTACAAAATTATTGTGATAGATCTTACTAAACTGTTGTAAACTCTTATCTTGTTGTAAGATCTCTTAAATTCTGATTTAATTCTAATCATTTCAATTCCTTGCAAAGCAAAATCTATTTGTATTAAACAAGGCCAAATCTTTCAATATAAGATCCTAAATTTTTTAAATAACTTTATTCATTACAAATCTATTTGTATTAATCATTACAAGGCCAAAATCTTTTCCATTACAAAACTTTATTCATTTGTTTTCATTACAAAATCTTATTAATTTTTGTTTACAAATATATATAAATCTTGTCTTATTTAAAAATATATACAAGATAATTTAAATTATTTTTTTCTTATTTTAAAAAATAAATATATTATAAACTCTTATTGCAAGATTTTACATGCATGCATCAGTTTAATTAACTGCTTCTTGCAATAAAAATTGTTTAATTAAAAATTGTCTAATTTTATGCTATTTGTTTTAAGGATTATTTATCCTTACAAGTTAATTATTAATTAATTTATGTTAGTCTATTTCTAAATTTAATAGAAATTACCTTTTAGAAATTATTATTGTTATAAGTTTGAATTAGGAAAATTAAAAAAACAAGTCTATATCTTGTTATATCTTACTTGAATTATTCGGCTCATAATTAAAGAAAGACTATACATTTTTTATTCTGCAAACCCTAATCTAAAAGCTACCATATAACTTAATTCTGACATTATCAAATAATTTTGAATTACAGAATTTAGGTAGCACATCTCGTCTCTATGGTCAACCCTGATCACTCCAAGGTATAAATTCTCCGGCACATACTTTAAGAGATGGGCAAATTAGATGAAGTACTGATTAACCACTTTAGGTCTCATATCAGTCATAGATGACAACATTCCTTCATCTTCTCCTAGACCTTTATTTGTTAGATCTTCTCCTGTTGAAACTCCTCCTACAACTGCTTCCTCCATCATCTATTTGAAATCTAAGGAAATTGACTATCATTGTCTCCATAGGATTCTTAATACACTCTCTGATAGTCTATATGACATTTATTATGAATATAAGAGTGCTAAAGAATTATGTACAACTCTCGAGGATGAATACGGCATCGATGATGCTGGAATCGAAAGATTCACCTCTTCCTCCTTCAATAAATTCATGACGACTGATAGTAAACCAATCAATGATCAACTTCATGAATTTCAAGATAATATCCGACACCTTCAATCGAAAGGAAATCAATTCTCCAATGATTACAAGGTGTCTTATTTTATTAATAAACTCCCTCATTCTTGGTCAACTTTTGCTGGAGACCTCCGTCACAAGCAAGGTGACTTAACCCTTATTCAAACCCTAAAAGTGATTCGCATAGAAGATCAGCATAGGCAAAATTCTAAAATCAAGTCAGAAATGAAAGCTAAAATAAACTTGGTGGAAGATAAGCCAAAGCGCAAATTTATGAATCCCAAGGGCAGGAGGTTCAAAAAACCCAATCATTTTCATTCTTCTCCCCATGCAAACTATTCTTCTTTCAAACCTTCTCAATCTTCCTCCTTCAAACCCAAACCTTTGGCCAGAAGGCTGACAGAAGATTCTACTACGTCTGCAGAAGAACAATCACATGGCGCCTCAATGTTTCAAACTAAAGAAAGAACCTGTCAAAGCTCAACTAAGAGGAAAAGGCAGGCACAAGGTTAACATGGTGGAACTGAACTCTAACTCCTTTAGGTTAGATTCTTCTCTTCCTATTGTCAACTCTATCACCTTCTCCTCGGACTGGTGATTAGACTCAGGATCTAATATTTTATATCTGTACCGAACGCTCCTAGCTTAAATTCTATCAGGAACAACAAGGAGGAAGCGTGAGCCTGACAGATGACTCCACTAGAGAGATAAAAGAAACTGGACGTACTGATCTCAGAATGACCTCGGGGAGAATTCTGACTCTTCAAGGCGTCTTGCATGTACCCACACTTCGGAGAAATCTGATTAACGAGTCTTCACTTCTTAGAGCTGGTTATAGGATTGTCAAGAAATCTAATAAGTTTATAATCTCCAAGTCTAATATCTTCATTGAAAAAGGCTTTGTTTGTGATGGCCTTTTTCGTCTCAACGTAATAAATTCTTCTGATAATGAATTTTTTACTTCTGTTGCTTTGAACATTGAGTCTTGTGATATCTGGCATGGAAGACTGAGACATGTCAACTTCAATTCTATCAAGAAAATGATTAATTTGAATCTCATTCCTAAATCTTTTTTTGACACATCTTCTAAATGTGAAATCTGTGTTTAGGGTAAGAATATCCGAAAATCATTTCCTTCTATCATAAGAACATCTGAACCCCTCGAACTTATTCATAGTGATATGTGTGACTTGAACAGAGTTCTCACTCGAGGCAGTAGAAGATACTTTGTCACATTCATTGATGACTACTCCAAATTCTATCACACCTATCTTCTCAAATTCAAAGATGAAGTCATCGATTGGTTTAAGGCGTATAAAGCTGAAGCTGAGAACCAACGTGAAAAGAAGATCAAAATTTTAAGATCTGATCGTGGGGGAAAGTATATCTCAAATGATATGACAAAATTCTGCCAAGAACACGACATTATTAAGAGGTAACTGCTCCCTACGCACCTCAATCTAACGGTGTTGCTAAAAGAAAGAACAGAAAACTGATGGACATGGTGAATTGTATGTTACTCAGCTCAGGTGCACCTGAAAACCTTTGGGGTGAAGTTTTCCTTTCTGCCTATTTTATACTCAATAGGGTTCCCCAAAGAGACTCCGACATTACTCTCTATGAACGTTAGAAAGGGAGAACTCCTAACATTTAATTCTTCAAAGTTTGGGTTGCCTGGCTAAGGTTTCAATACCAGAGCTGAAGAAAAGAAAAATCGGCCCTAAGATTGTTGATACTATCTTTATCGGGTTTGCACTAGATAGCATGTTAACCGATTTCTAGTGGTTAACTCTGAGATCAGTGAAATATCCAATAACACCATCATTGAAGCTAGAGATGTTGTTTATTTTGAAAACATATTTCCTTTCAAGTCTAGAATCTCTTTTGATTCTTCTTGCACTCCTTTTACCTCTGATATCCCTTCTTCTAGTTCTGCTCTTGTAACTAATTCTGAACCTAGAAGGAGCAAAAGACAAGAACCCTCACATCTTTCGGTGAAGATTTCTTTACCTATCTTATGGAAGGTGATTGATTGGTAGTCAAAAGTTCATTTTTATCATCATATTTACCATCACATTTTCATATTTATTCATTTAATTCTGCACATTTATTAATAATTTGTAATTTATTGTGTGCAGGCCTCGAATAATTATTTTTATAATAAATAAAGCCCAAAAGCCCAGATCCAAGCCCATATTTGAAGCCCAAGAGTCAAAGTGCAAATATCAATTGTCAAAGTGCAATTATGCAAGGGCTAAAGTTGCAATTATTAAAGATGAGGGAAGGATAGAATTCTACCCAACACTAAACTCTTGCAGGATGAGGATAAAAGCCAAAGAGAGTGCAAAGATAAAATTCAAAGAATTCGGATTCAGACTGTACACGTTTTAGTGTTTAAATCATAACTTTTGCTACAGTTATGCAAATCCGATGATTCAAGATGCTCCAGAAAGAAGACTTGAAGACCTACAACTCTTATGTTAATCAAACTTTCCAATTCAATCCGTAGATAAGCTGATTTCGGCGATCAACATGATAAGAAGTTGCAGGACAGATTTGAATTTCTAGAGATAAGATCTTTTTGGGAGAGTTGTACTAGGACTCTACATCTTCCAACACCTATAAATATCCCTGCAGATACAATCCAGCGTCCAGAGAAGAGCCAAGGGCCAAAGTTAGGATTTTTAGGGTTTTTCTCTTTCTTCTAGTTTTGTAATTAGGGTTTCTTTTTATTTCAAGAGGGAGATGGCTATGTTGAGGGTGACACTGATGTATGCTTCTCTTCTCCATTGTATCAATTAATGAAGGTAATTTTTGCTTTTATTTATTTGCTTTACTTTTCTTTTTGTTCTCTTTTTCTTTTCTACGTTATTTCTTTTGATCTGTGACGAGCATACAAGCGATTACCGAACCACAAGTATACCAAAGATTGGTGGTGCCAACGATATTCCATGGAGATGTTCTCCTCCTCGAGGCGTATCAACTCATACTTGCCCAAGGCTTGATGACCTAATGCGACAGCGGACTGAGATCGATCCTATGCCTTATGCGTTCATGCCTCCGAAATAAGGTAGAAAGTGTTAGGTTTTCACATATTCTCTCCAACCAAGGTTAGTTTTCTTTTCTTTTCTTTTATTTTATTTTTGTAGATTAAATACAACATCATCTCCATATTCTTTTCTACCACCCATTGTAAATACCACTATTTAACTAATAAAAATAAAAACTTTAGAGAAACTTGCATAACGCTTCCATCGCAGTCCCTCCCTGAGGATCACGACCCGCATAGCCCTGCTACCGCGGATTAGAACTGAGACTTGCACATCTATTCTTAAAACTAACATATAATATTTTGTGTGCAGGAAAATTCAGTCAACAAATTGGCGCCGTTGCCGGGGAGGGACGGTAAGTTTATCTCTAAAACAAATTTTAATTTTTAACTAATTCTTTATTCTTTTCTGTTTGCAGGTTTGGAGAACAGGAAACAGAATACAGCAGCAGCAGTGGACATATAGCTCCTCTGTGCCTCTGCCCTCGAAGGCAGAGCATCAGAGACTACTGTATTGCCGCGGATCCGGCCATAGCCGCGGAAACGCGGCAACAGTAGAGGATTACTCACTGAAATTTTTGCAGGATTCTGCAAATTGCAAATACTATTTTTTGCTCTGTTGGGTTTGTTCTGTGATAAACCTGTATACTGCTAATTAATTCAACAGTAAATTATTTATTGTTAAAGATAAATTGATTAGACGTTTGCATATTAGGCACGTGTCTTTTCAATTCCTTTATTTTTACTGTTGAAGAGTGCTGGAGAAGCAAGGTACGTACGCATTGCATGTAGAATAGGACTCATCTCTTGGTTGATTTTCTGCTTTGAGTGAATCTTATCTGCTTATCTTGTACACTTACACTAATTCATCTTAAGGGCATAACCCATTAACAAGATAAGGTGGGGATTTCATCACCCTTCCTTAGCCCAAAATCATATCCCGAGCACTCACTAACCCAAGCCTAACTTAAAAATTAGTAGACGTTGGCCCTAGGGACACTCGGACTCAATTAGGAGATTATCCTAAGGGGAACGGTGTTGGAAGTTGACTCCTGCCAAATCAGTGTCTAGGAAGGGGATTGAGGGCCGAAAGCCCGAAGTGTGGTGGTTATTTAATTAAGGAACGTCTTTGACGGAAACCTCCCACCACTCTTGCCCCGACCTGGCTGATTAACTTGTGGTCAAAGTCTACACCCTACCTCCCGTGGACAGTCTAACCAGTTAGGAGTCGTCTAGGTCTAGGTCTACCCTAACTTAGGTTAGAAATTTTTCTTTTTTTGTTTGTTTTTTTTTCTTTTGTTTTCTTTGTGTGATATGTCCTATAACAATAATTTTTTCAATTTTAATGAGGATCCATATTATACACCAACCTCTTTTTCGGATATTACCAACCCGGCATATCATAACTCTAACCAACCTAGTGTGCCAGATTGGTCTTATTCGAATCATTACATGCCCCAGTCCCAATACTATGAACAAGATTGGAATAATCATCACTACTCTTCACAGAGTCAATGGGAATTCAACACCCCTGAGCCATATGGTCAACCACCTGTTCAACCATTATCTTCATATACGTCTTTTCCCACATCACCAAGGTTTCAGTCCTCCATTGATCTATTCGATGGGTTAGAAGAAAAGTGGATCGGTTGCAAGATACAATAAATGATCAAATTTCTAGACTTTCAAACATTCTTGAGCATCTTGATAGGAACCAAGAATCATTCTGTTTAGAAGACCTTGATCAAAATTCAATTTCATCACATCAATATGAACTTGCTCAATCCCAATCTTTGGACAAATTGGCTAGTTTTAATTTCAATGAGATTGAATTAGATTATGAATGTGAACCCGATCCCCAACTTTGCGATTCAGTTTCTATCTTCGAATCTATGTTGACTCCAGTATCCTTACCCAATTTGGACCAATTTTCTGAGCCAACATTTATTCCCATACCCATAGATCATGAAATTGAATCACCCATTTTTGATGATCATATTGAACTTGACCAATTGTGCAATTTTGAAAGTCCCATGGAAAAATTGGCAAGTTCCCATTTTTATGAGATTGAAACTAATGAGATATGTGACCTAGATTCCCAAATCTATGATCAAGTTCAAATTCCTGAATCATTATTGACTCCTGTTTTGTTACCCGACTTAGGTAATATTTTAGAGTCAGTTTTGATTCCCACACCTATCATTCCTGAACTTGATTCACCAACATTGAGTCACATTCCATTGTGGGAAAATGATTGTAGACTTGAGTTTCAATTTCTTGACTTGGACCCACTTCTTGATCCTAGCCCGATTCCTGAACCTTTACTTGATTTGAGTTTCTTTCCTGAGTCGGTATTAGATCCTGAACCTATCATTCTTGAGTCCAAGTCAACCATTCTACCAAGTCACATTCTTTTGTTGGACATAGGTATAGACCATGACTCTGTGATGATTTTCCAGGACTGATCATGTAAAGGGAGTAAGTTTCACGAGAGGATCTTCATGATCCTATTCATTCTAATATGTAAATAAAAAGAGGTAAATAAAGGTAGGTCCCGTGAACTACCACATTATCTTGTTTGGGCCGCATTTCGTGGACCAATTAGACCACCTCCGGAACCACCACCTTAAGGTAACTTCCGCCTTCCCTTGTTCTGTTTCATGCATATATGCATTCATTCATACATTGAGGACAATGCATGAGATAAGTGTGGGGTGGGTTTTACTAACATACTAACATAGGTAAAAACTAACCAAAAAAAAAAAATTGCTAATTAAAAAAAAAATTAAAAAAAATTGTTATAAAAAGGAAGTATTTTGACTTATTTTTGAAAGAAATCTAAGTTAGTTTTAAGGATTAGAAAAATCACGATTAGGATTTCTAAAACTTGGTCAAAATAAATAAATTGTTTAAATTTTTAGGTATAGGAGAGAAATTGAATAAATAATTAGTCTTGATTTTTACCTTAATGAAATATGCATACCAAATACATATCTAGGATTCTAAGACAAAGACCTTGTGCCTCATAAAAAAAAAAGAAAAAAAAAGAAAAAGAAAAAAAAATCACCAATTAAGCTGATACATGTGCCTCAAGAAGCATAAGTATTCATGCCTAAAGGTGAGTAAATAAAATAAAGTCCTTAGTTTTGGGGCCTAGTTCACTCGAATTTGAGTCCGCGGGGTGTTTTCTCACCTGGTGCCCTAAAGCCAACCGTTTGGGAGTCATCGACTTTAAGTTCGTTACATGGGTGGATTAGAAAGCCTAAGAAGACTAAGAAATATAATATATGTATTAACACATCTAATAATCAATTAGTTAGGTATGAGGGCCTCAAGAAGCCTTGATACTTATACGAAAGAAAATTAGATGAGTTATACATGCCAAAATATATATATATATATTATATATATATATATATATATATATATTAACACATCTAATAGTCAATTAGTTAGGTATGAGGGCCTCAAGAAGCCTTGATACTTACACGAAAGAAAATTAGATGATGTTATAAAAATAATAAAGAGGCATGAGAGTCCAAGTTAAGGAATTCCTAGATTCACAAGGGTGCGTATGACTTTTGGTAACGAAAAAGACTATATTAGAAATTCAATTTTAATCCTTACCTAAAATGGATAACAATTTACTTTATAAAGACTAGGTTTGAAGAATGAATAAAAATGATAATCCTAAAACTTATAGACTACTTAGTCTCTTCAAATATAATTCAAATATTTTCCTTTTTATGGATTTTGTGGGTGCAATCCGCTGAAAACCCTCACGAGACACACTCGTTCTCTAGGGTAACTTAGAGGTTTAACGGCTTGTTGTGCTAAGTGCAATCGTGATTCCTACGAAAGTGAGTTAGGTTAGATTAACTTTTCTTTTCTTTTTCTTTTCTTTGTTTTTACTCGAGGACGAGCAAAAAGATAAGTGTGGGGGTGTGATTGGTAGTCAAAAGTGCATTTTTATCATCATATTTACCATCACATTTTCATATTTATTCATTTAATTCTGCACATTTATTAATAATTTGTAATTTATTGTGTGCAGGCCTCGAATAATTATTTTTATAATAAATAAAGCCCAAAAGCCCAGATCCAAGCCCATATTTGAAGCCCAAGAGTCAAAGTGCAAATATCAATTATCAAAGTGCAATTATGCAAGGGGTAAAGTTGCAATTATTAAAGATGAGGGAAGGATAGAATTCTACCCAACACTAAACTCTTGCAGGATGAGGATAAAAGCCAAAGAGAGTGCAAAGATAAAAATTCAAAGAATTCAGATTCAGACTGTACACGTTTTAGTGTTTAAATCATAACTTTTGCTACAGTTATGCAAATCCGATGATTCAAGATGATCCAGAAAGAAGACTTGAAGACCTACAACTCTTATGTTGATCAAACTTTCCATTCAATCCGTAGATAAGCTGATTTCGGCGATCAACATGATAAGAAGTTGCAGGACAGATTTGAATTTCTGGAGATAAGATCTTTTTGGGAGAGTTGTACTAGGACTCTACATCTTCCAACACCTATAAATATCCCTGCAGATACAATCCAGCGTCCAGAGAAGAGCCAAGGGCCAAAGTTAGGATTTTTAGGGTTTTTCTCTTTCTTCTAGTTTTGTAATTAGGGTTTCTTTTTATTTCAAGAGAGGGAGATGGCTATGTTGAGGTGACACTGATGTATGCTTCTCTTCTCCATTGTATCAATTAATGAAGGTATTTTTGCTTTTATTTATTTGCTTTACTTTTCTTTTTGTTCTCTTTTTCTTTTCTACGTTATTTCTTTTGATCTGTGACGAGCATACAAGCGATTACCGAACCACAAGTATACCAAAGATTGGTGGTGCCAACGATATTCCATGGAGATGTTCTCCTCCTCGAGGCGTATCAACTCATACTTGCCCAAGGCTTGATGACCTAATGCGACAGCGGACTGAGATCGATCTTATGCCTTATGCGTTCATGCCTCCGAAATAAGGTAGAAAGTGTTAGGTTTTCACATATTCTCTCCAACCAAGGTTAGTTTTCTTTTCTTTTCTTTTATTTTATTTTTGTAGATTAAATACAACATCATCTCCATATTCTTTTCTACCACCCATTGTTAATACCACTATTTAACTAATAAAAATAAAAACTTTAGAGAAACTTGCATAACGCTTCCATCGCAGTCCCTCCCTGAGGATCACGACCCGCATAGCCCTGCTACCGCGGATTAGAACTGAGACTTGCACATCTATTCTTAAAACTAACATATAATATTTTGTGTGCAGGAAAATTCAGTCAGTGATCCTAACTCTTTCAAGGAAGCAATGGACTCTTCTGAATCTCCTTTCTGAAAAGAAGTCATTGACATGAGATCGAGTTCATAATTGAGAGTAACGCTTAGATTCTACTAACCTTCCTCCAGGATGCAAACTGAATGTTGTAAATGAATCTTCAAGAAGAAACTCCGACCTGATGGCACTGTCGACAAATACAAAGCCAGATTAGTTGCCAAGGGTTTCACCCAATAAAAGGGTATTGGCACCTATTCTCCCGTTGCCAGGATCTCTTATATTAGAATCCTTCTAGTACTTGCATCAATTCATAACATATTCATTCACCAAATGGATATCAAGACTGCTTTCCTTAATGGCGATCTTGAAGAAGAGATTTATATGGACCAACCATAATGATTCATTGCCAAGGGACAAGAAAACAAAGTGTGTAAACTTGTGAAATCATTATATGGATTTAAACAAGCACCCAAACAATGACATCAAAAGTTTAACAAAGTTATTGCACAATTTGAATTCACTGTTCATGAACAGGACAAGTGCATATATTCTAAGAACTTTGGCAATGAGTATATTGTCCTTTGCCTATATGTAGATGATATTCTTATCCTTAGAGCTTCTCTTGATACAATCTAAAGAGTAAAAGATTATCTTTCCCAATACTTTGATGTGAAGGATCTAGGTCCTGCTGATATGATATTGAGAATGAAAATATTCAAAACTTCTAATGGAATTTCTTTGAGTCTAGCTCATAGCATTGAAAGAATGCTTCATAAATTTGATTTCTATAACTCTAAACCTATTTCTACACTCTATGATTCTTTAATTGCTTTGAAGAAGAATATGGGTGAGCCTGTGTCTCAACTGAAATACTCTCAATTAATAGGTTCACTTCTCTACATTTCCAACAGGATTAGACCTGACATCTCTTATGCAGTAGGTAGATTGAGTAGATATACTAGTAACCCTAGTAGAGAATACTGAACTGCATTAGAGAGAGTTTTCAGATATCTTAGAGGTATAATGGGCTATTATCTGACTTACACTGGATATCCTGATGTTATGAAAGGTTATAGTGATGCCAATTGGATCACTGATTCCAATAGTGTTAAGTCTACTACCGCATACGTATCCATGTTCGGTGGTGCTGATGTGTCCTAAAAAACCTGCAAATAAACAGTGATTGTCAGGAGCACCATGAGGTCCGAGCTCATTGCTCTGAACACAACTTGCTCTGAAGCTGAATGGTTAATGGACCTTTTATCTAAATTCTCTATCATGCCTAGACCTATACTTCCAATCTCAGTTCATACTGACTCAAGATTCACCATTGAGATTTTAAAGCAAGATAATGCCAATAAAAAGATGAACAGACACATACAAATCAGACTTAAGTCTGTTCAGCGCCTATTGGGCAAAGTTGTGCTTCTGAATTTTGTAAAATCCGAGAAGAATATTGCTCACTCATTGACTAAGGGTCTTTATAGGAGTGTGGTCCTAAAATCATCGAGGGAGATGGTGTTAAGCCCATGTAGAGTTCACCGACAGCGGGAACCCAACCTACTTGATTGGGAGTTGATTCCATGAAAGAAGTTCAATGTGGTAGAAACAAATTGGACTGGTGATACTCGTGTGGAGCATCGACCCGGATATGTTTATATCCTATATGTAGTATTGTAGCTACTACCCCTTCTCTATAGAGATGATGCTCTTATGATACAGCTAGGTAAGGATGCATTTAACTCTTAATAAGTCCAACACATATAGTGTGGAAGGTATACTATCCAGCTGTAGTATCCTTGGAGGACTTACCTACGTGAGAGGAACCGTGATGGCCGCGGTTAGGGGGCAGGGCTGACCCTAAAAACTCTCATGATTCAGTTATTGTGAGCATGCCCTTTAACGCTCAACCCGCTCGCTCAATAGATGGAGACTTACCGTGTGTGTATTCTATTAATATCTGATAAAAGAGGCTAGTTCCAGGTGTCCACTATGTCTCTCAGATGGCGATGAATTCACTAAGGAAGGTTCCAGGCTAGTCCACCTGTCTCGAATTCACAGTATGATGTTGCCCGATTTCATTCATGTTTTATGATTTGATGATTTGTTTGTTATTATTGTCGAATTGTTTTATCTTCCCTGAAATTCAAGTTTTGGGGGGGATTGTTGGACATGTTTTGAGTTTGGAGGAAAAACTTGAGTTTTCCTATTATTTGCCTTTGAGTTTAGTCCCACATTGAATAGGAGATGGGAGGTTGGGTAATATATATACCAACTCCTCTCATACCTATTGTTATGAGTATTAGGCCATGGGCCATATCCCCACACGCGGGCACAGACGCCGAACCGAACCGGGCCGGGTTCGGATGGCGCGCGCCTACGACCTGTGGACACGAATGCAGTTCGATTCAGGGGCTTGTTTGACCTGCTATATTTTTTTTTGGTTTTTTATTTTTTTATTTTTATTTAAACATTTTGTTGAAATTTTTAGGGTAGAGTTGGACCCGTTCAAGAGAATTGGATCTGCACGTTGCAATCACTCGCATAATCACAGATTCTCCCAGGCTATTACAAACTGAAAGATTTGCAGAGGGTTATAAATACCCTATCTCTATACGTATCTTTTACATGAAACAGAAATCGATCTGTCCTCTTTCTCCTATAAATTTCTTACATATATTCTGCTAAAAAAAATTGTGTTCTTACGATCCGGTTTTGGTGCTTTCTCAACATTATTTTTTCACTTACGGGCAATGAATCTCGGATTGAGCAGAGGCCTGACTCATCGTCCTGAGTTGGGTGTTGGTGTACTCCTGGAGAGTTTTTACCGCTAGGAGAGGAGGTCATTTTCAAGGTCCGGACGAGAGACCGGTCATCTTTCTTCTAGGGCAGTGCGTCTGCACGACTACGTCACCCCATACCAGCCTTTTATTTTCTTTTAATTTTTTATTTCAGTTGCATGCTTAGGATTAGTTTATTAGATTTTAAAGATTTATATTTGTTGCATGTTTTAATCCAGTTAAATTTCCTACAAAAAATAATCCAAACGAGCATCAGATTAACTTAACATGCAACTGATCAGTAACACAAGGGCATTTTATAGTAGTGGGAATATCATATGGTGATAACACACGAGCAATGCGTAGATTGTACCAGGGTGTGAATTCGATAGAGTTATATGTGGAGAAATATACTATGACCTATCGAAGGCATGGAGAATTCACACGTACACTCGATTTAGATAATGAATCAACATGCTTCCTGTCCCCAAAAATATAATACGTAAGTAACAGTGAATTTTATTCTAGTGTTTACATTTATCTTTCTACTGACATTAATATTTGGACAGTCCTATCATTTGATGCAAGGGGAGGAGATGTGTCACAATATGTCGACATCTTATGTGTATCCATACATAATGTGTTTCTCCTCCGTTTAAGCGCCACAAATTGACTCAGTAAAACTCATTCCATTTGAGATGAATATTATACAAAGGGAGCATCCAAGTGCACATAGGTAAAAGTGAACCTAATTGAATTCTTCATTTAGCGTAAGGATGACATCTTAACTTTTAGTGTATTGTTTACAAATATTATGTAGGAATTGGTACTCAGCTATCATGAGTACCCCTTTAATGTTGGAATATCTTTGATGCAGCCCCTAATGCACAATGACACTGATGAGAATAATGATGTGGTGCAAGAAACAGTGATGATGATGACTCTGATGAAAGTGATGTGCTGCAG
The DNA here is from genome assembly GCA_038442645.1 of Agave tequilana. NCBI lineage: Eukaryota > Viridiplantae > Streptophyta > Magnoliopsida > Asparagales > Asparagaceae > Agave > Agave tequilana. The sequence goes on from JAVJIF010004348.1 coordinate 189,326, forward strand.
GAAAATAGCATGCAAGTTACACCGCAAGATCTTGAAGATGACACTGACCAGATTGTGGCTGTGCAAGCCAATAATGAATATGTAGAGCCCAAAGATATGCATTTGATGAGTTTGAGAATGATAATTGGGTAAATTCAATATATGTGGAGAATATAACTTTTATGTTCAATAGGATACATGTAGAGAATTTAACTTTTGAGTTAAACTTGAGATCACTAATCTCAACCATTAGCTACAATTAAACGACCATGATTATCTTACTTAAAAAGAAATAAGAAATTCAAAATAGAGATTTAGCTCTCTCCCCCCTGCGTATATGAGAAACCATGCAAGCTTGTTAATATTATCTCTCAAGAAAGGGCATGTTTGATTTGCTGCAAGTGGGAGAAAAGGTGCAAATGAGAAATGAGGATGTGAAATGTGAAAGTGTAACTGAAAAATTAGAATCTGTTCAAGTAAGGTTTACGATGTTTAGTTGTGATGCGAAAGTGTAAGTGAGAAAGTATATTGTGTTTTACGGTGTTTAGTTAGTAGTGTGAAAGTGTGAGTGAAAAATTGACCACAAATTAACTGTTTGGTGATTTAAGTAATATCAATATTATTAAATTAAATATGCTATTAAAAATTAAAATGTATAATAAATTTGTCATTTAAATATTAAATAGTAATAAAATATTAAACAAATAATAAAAACTAAAATAATATTAAAATATTAAACAATAACAAAAATTAAATTATTAAATAATAAAAAATATATAAAATTTTAAAATATTAAAGACCTCATACGAGTATTATTGTTTTTATTATTAAAATGATAATATATTTTTTTTTAGATCATTAATATTTTTTAAAATAATAAAAACTAAAATAATAATAAATTATTAAATATTAAATATTTTATAAAATATTTAAAATTAATTTATAAAACTAATCTCAATATTAAAAATTAGTATTTAATATCAAATATTTAAAAAAAGTAACTGTTGCATCCTGCAAGTGAGAAAATGGGGATATAAAAGCGAGAAATATTTTTAAAATTGTGATGGATGTCACTTTGAAAATTCAATCTATATTTTCATTGCTACATTCTTCCATTCACCATTTTAAGAATAAATTAATGTTTATATCTATCTTTTCTAAAAGGCCTCTCGCTCGCGATCTTCATTCTGGACCCAGGTATTACATTCACCGGATCAAACTCAAGAGTCTCTCTCAGGCAGCAGATCGCACGGTTTAATCATAAAAATGGGATCTTTTGCGTCTCGGCGACGGAATCATTGAAACACTGCTGGATCTCCGCGGGCCAGAGGGCGTCACTGGAGCGGGGCAAGGGGATTTGAAGGGGTTTTGAGCCAGCATCGAGGATCTCGATGGCGGTGGAGGGTGGATCAGGCGTCGGCGGTGTCAGCGAAGGATCAGGTAGGGGAGTAGACGCCGGGTTACTTGTTGGCGAAGATCGAGACGCAAACGCTGGTGTTACAGGTGAGAAGGCCGCAGGCAGTGGTGGGGTCGTTGGAGGTGTTGACGTGGCAACCTACGAGGTCAGCGACGGCGTAGACGCTGAGGTCGATGTTGGGGAGGGAGCAGAGGCGGGCGGCAAGGGTGTCCTTCAAGGAGCAACCGAAGAGTTCAGCGCCGATGAAGATCTTGAGGGGTTTTGAAGGGGAGGTGTCGTCCTCCGCCGCCGTGGTGAGGTCACTGGTGACCGCTATTATCGAGAGAGAGATCGGGGGGTTGGGATTTGGGGGGGGAGAGAGAGAGAGAGAGAGTAGAAATTTCAAAAGTGTGAAGTTGACTGGCGAGTGGTGACATGGAGTATATACAAGGAGAGGAAGGTGGGGGTTTGTGAAATTGACTATGGAGTTTGATTTGAATAACAGAATTGCCATTCTTGTTAACTGAACGAACTTTTGCATGAAATATGTGAAAATGAATTCACCAAACTTAGAAATATTTTTCCACCCAAATATTTATGGTATTTTTTAAATATATTTATCTAGTAAAATTAGCCATCTTTAAATGCTCCAAAATTCTTGCTACAACAAATTAGTAAAAATTGCCATAACAAGAATCCAATTGAGTAGCATGTAATTTTAACCAAATTAAAATATTCTAAATGTCGATATCTCGTCAGGGGCGGCTCAATTTTTAGGGAGACCTTAGGCGAAAATTTCAAATGAGCCCTTTTAAAATATACTTTAAAAAGTAATTAATATTAACTAATATTTTATTTAATTATTATTTTATTGAAAAATAATTCTTCTAACTTTTTTAAATGCAAAATTTTTAATCAAGTTTTTGTATTCAAGTTTTGCTAATGTATCTTTTTCTATACAGTAGTTGCAGGCCCTGCCGTCAGTCTGAGGTCTAGGCGACGGGGGCGGTGAAGAGCGAGGCTGCTGCACAGAGAGAGAGTTTTAATTTTGAAAAATTCTTTAATTATAATTAAATAGTTAGGGAGAGTGAAAAAACAGCTGAGAAAGTGGAAGAGACTCCTCTTTAATTATAATTAAATAGTTATAGGGAGTGGAGGATATTAGCTTGAGAAAGTGGAAGAAACTCATGCTTTTCCTGTTAATATAAAAATGAAGAGGGAAAAAAAATCAAAAAAGCGTGGATGAAAGGATTCAAACTCGCGCAGGCAAAACCCACACAATTTCTAATCATGTCCAATAACCACTCCGGAGCGCCCACTTGAACAAATAAAAAACATTTTCTATATTTTATATTTCTTATCTTAGTTAAATACTAATTTATACTATAATTTTGGAGGCCCCATTATATTTGGGGGCCCTAGACGACTGCCTCATTTGCCTAGAGGTTGAGCCGCCCCTGTATCTCGTTCATCCCTTTTTAGCAGGTAAATAATGAGTTGCAATATTTTTTATTTTTCCTTATATTTTTAATTCATTTTTTTAATTCCAATTAATACTTTCATGGTCTCGGAACATGTAATACTAAATATTTGATAATGTTCAAAGATATCTTCAGAAAAACTTTTTAAATCAATGGTATTTAGAGTTTGGTTAGGCAAACAAAATTTTCTTTTACATCTCATCCTTTCTTGCTTCATTTTTTTTATCGCTCTCGCTCTCCTCTCTCGCTCTCGTCCCCAAATCAAAACCCTCATCCCTCAAAATCTCCTGCTCCTCCTCCTCCACTGAGTCCGAAGCCCTCCAGTTCTCGAAGCACCGGCGCCCCGCCGACGAGAACGTCCGCGAGGAGGCGGCCCGCCTCAACCACACCAGCCTCGCCGCCGCCCACCCCTTCTCCACGAGCTACGTCTCCTTCGGCGCCCGGCCGTACTTCGCCGAGCACTACTCCCTCTTCGAGATTATCTACAGTCCCGATCCGGCGGCCTCGTCGACGTCTAGCACGACCTTACCGCCCTCTCAACGGGTTCCCCGGCGCTGTTCGACTTCTCTTCTACCCCCAGCTTCGAAGAGGCACGCAGACATTGGAATCAACTCCAAGGTGATTCCCTCATACAAAATTCAAACCTTTTTCTATCAATCCGATGCAGTTTGCTTAATGATTTGATTAATTGCAGCTGGGACTTCTCCTCTTTCTTGCTTCCTGCACTTTTTGGACTTTGGGATTGAGGGCCATAAACTTTGGATAGAAACATTGTAAGTTTCTTTCATCTTTTTTACTAAATTTATTTCCCTTTTTTAGGCTTCAAATGTATTTGTGGAAGTTGTTCTTGTTTAAGAGTCTTGAATTTCTTATGATATTTGAGTCATTTTGAACATTGGAGCTATATAATAGCAACCGTAATTTAGATGGAACTCATTTTACTTGATTGTTGGGTTTGATCTCTCTTTAATTGAGCCACTGCTTGCATGACATTTAGCTTGTTTTGTTGCAGAGTAACTTAAACTTGAATTATTCTGGATTGCTCTCTTTGTGCTGTAATTTGATCTGAATTTTATTTTATAAGCCATCTCTTCTTTTTTTCCAGCAGAATTCAAAATCCTTAGAACAACAACAACAACAATGAGTGCAATCTTGCTTTCATACTTACAACAAAGAACCAGCTAATTTCTTATTGGCTGCATTTCTGCATTATTATTTAATACCAAATTAGAATTTAATCAGCATGCATTAGACATGTTATGTGGGATCTATATTCTGGTATTTCAACTGTGTATGTCTTTGTTTCTCAAATTGGAAAACCAAATTGGATTATTATTGAATAATTTGTGTTTGTTTTTGCATTGCTTGAGGATATATGTTCTCTCGTGTTTTGATTGTGAATCCTTATTTCTGAAAATGGAATGTGGGATTGAATCTGGACTGAATAATTTGTATTTGTTTGCATTCTCTAGTGTCATTTATGGTTTCCATGGATCATTCAAGATTGTGTACTTGTGATTGGCTCTTTCCTCTTTTAATGAAGAATAGAAGTTGGTAGGTAAAAATTGTACTGAAATCTTTACGTTTTGCACTCGATTTTCTTTTCCATGTTTCCGAATAGTCAAATTATGCTTATGGTATTCAACTTATGCTTGGTGTTTATGATTAGGTATAAATGTCTACCAGACTGTCATAAAATCTATATGTAGTTATTTTTTAAAATGTGTTGCTGTTCATTCTTCAGAAATGTTTGAAATTTACACCAAGTTAGTGTTAATTAGTGCACTTTGATGGATGGATTATAATTTTGGTGGTAATGATGATAATGCTCCTACTTTTAACAATCATTGTGTATCTGTTGCTCTGTTAGAATTGTTTTGAGATCAGTGAACGGTCCCCCGGTTTTCTTTCTTTGCATTTGTTGATCATACAGATGACTTGAAGAAATGCCCTGTGAGGATGTTGCTGCATGGTATCAAGCATCACTTAAAAATGCTAAAGCATCTAAACGATAGTAAGTCAAACAAATTGTCACGATCGACCATCAGAGCAAAATTTATCATTTTCTATAAGAAAATTATACTGGTTGCAGGTAAAAAGAGAAATAGAGCATGTGCATTGAACAATATACTTTTCCCAATATAAAGAATACATACAAAAGCATATAGAGAAGTGCAATAGTTGCAAGTTCTTTGAACAAGAATCCAGAGACCAAAGAAAGAGACTTGGAAGAATATTATAAAGTTGGTTGGCTGAATTATAATACCAACAGAGAGTAAAAATAAAGAAATCAAAAGGACTTCCATCTTGTTGCATTCAAAAACTTCAGAGATGAGAATTAAGAACTTTTCTGAAATCTACAATAGAGAATAAATCTTTCAGTTGGCAGTCTTTTGCTATTCATTTAAAACACTGAAAGTCTGAAAGCTTTAATTTTCTGTCTGAAATCAATGTTTTGGGAGAAATATGGTTGGAGGAGCACTGGAAGCTGTGTTTTTCAATAAAAAACCATCTTTTGATAATTCCCCAACAAGAAAAAGAAAAGAAAAAACAACATGCATTCCATTAAGCAGATTTTAGCAAAACATAAAACATAACAAAAGTTTTTCCCCCTCAAAAGAATCTAGCTACAGAAGGCCACTGCACATGGCTCGGGCCAGTAGAAAGAGGCTAGCAGAAAGGGTCAGACACAAACCCAACAGGGGAGGTACATCAAGCATCAGGGTCATAGGCAAAAATCAGAATATGCTTATTTACTGGTTTTCAATTTAATTTCCTAATGATTCACTAATTAATCTTATTCCAATCCTTACCTTCAGTGCATAGTAGTGATGCAGATGATACATAGTTGTCAGTAACTGAAAAGAAAGTTTTTTATCAACAGATATCATCTCGTAAACTGCACGTCCAAAATCAATGTCAGAGGAGTCTCTGACAGTCTAAGAGGTCATGACAAGTGTCCTTCATAAAGTGACTGGTCATGAGAATCTAGTACCTAAAAAAATGTGAGGGGCATGCAGTTCAGTATAATCAGTCAAGCCCTGTGGTAATAAAAATCAACAGACCACATGCAGAATAAACAATCTGATCAGAAAGCAAACCAATCTTGTTGATATCATCAGTGCTATAGGCTTCAACTCAAGGCTTCCCGTCACATGCTTCACAGAGTACTTAGTAACAACTACGACCAGAAACACTATAATATGTGATTCTTGTAAGGAAACACACGAGGAATTATATGTTTCTAATTAGGCTAATTCTGCATCATCCAGAACAACAACTAGAAAATGCTGCCTCACATGCAAAAAGGGTCGTTTTTTTTATCACATCTAACTCTAAATCATATGACTTATGTCTAAGCTTTGAATCAAAGTAAAATCTCAAAAATTAAAAATAAGATGCACAATCTCCTCTACACAGTACTGACCTTTTAGAATTGCAGGTTGAAGTTCCAGATTCTACACTATATTCACCTTTTAATTTCCTTCTACATATCACCCTTTTGGTTAGATTAAATTTCATCAGTTAACACTCAACTTCAGAAATTTAAAACATGTCCCCATTTAACTTAACTGTAACTAAGTTGATTATGGGTTCTAAAACTGAAACCTAATATTGTCTTCTTTAAGTTATATAGGCTCGGTTCCCTCAAAACAGAAAAGGAAAAAAAATCAATGTTAGATTGGCACAGTTTCCAAAACCCATACCCATTTAACTTTTAAGCTGGTTGGGTTAGCTCAAAGATAACAAACTAAGACAGTGGAGTGAAAATTCCAGTTGTGCTCTTCGTTTCGGGGTCTATAGAGTATTGGGCTTGTTTTACTTTGATTTGAGAACTATGTTCGAGGATTTGCACGCTTAAAAGAGGATCAGGTGACCTAAAACTTCAATCGGAGATTATTTCTATAGTCTTGTTATTCTTAATTTTTCTGTTTGAAATCATGAACTGAATTAGACCACATCAAGAAAAGCACACCCATTCTATACTCAACATTCTCATTCGAAAACCAACAATATAGTGGGTGGTCAGACTTGATTCCAATTAAACATTTTATCAAATAGTTGGTAAGCAGTCACACGGAACCAATCCAACCCAAAGCATCTCTCTATCAAGCAGTAAGCATTATGAAAATAACCAACTTCCATTTTGAAGCTTGTCACACTAGTGTTCACATGGCTCAGCTTTCTAATGGTTGAACGAAAAATTGAGCAAAGTAAAATTAAGGCATAAAACATACCATAATGACTTCTTTGCTCGATAATTATTTCTCTTAGCATTAGCGCAAACACAATGCATGCAATCTCTTGCAACATCATTATTGGGCCACTGGAGTCCGTGATTATATTTGGGCGGGCTGGACCTTCTATATCTAGGAATGCACACACATACTTGTTTCCTATGCAAAATACGGAGAGGTTACGTCTCTTTTGCTATTATTTTTTTATTTTTATTTTCTTTTCAATTGTGGAATTGAGATGCAAGGTGTCTCAATAATTCAATTTTGTTGGAAGGTTGTGTGTGTACTAGGCTCAAATAATCTTAGCTTGAGACAGAAATCGGAAGGGTGATTGTGATTATGGGACCTAACAAGCAAAGTATCTATTTCACTTTATTTCTGATTATCTTGTTTAGTAAGTATAATTAAGCATGAAACTATATTCATATGACCCTATCCAAACAAACAATATTCAGATGAAACAGTTTCTCTTTTCCTAGCTTAAAATATGTCCATCTGTGTCTAACTTGAGAGTTGAGACATGTGCACATTTATGATACTTCTTTGGTCAAGTAAAACATGATATATTCATCTGTTTCTTTATTGTTTGAGTCTTTTAGTTTTCCTCTATCACTGTAACCTCAGATATATACAAGTAAATTTGTTTTGTATTTATATTAGACACACTTAAACGTGTAGCCACATCATGGGCTCCAGATGCTGAAAATTCTTGTGTTCAATGCCTACAAATTGGGGGTTACTGAAACTGCAAATAATCATGATTTATACGATGCACGATATTGTAGCAAGTATTTCACTGTTATGCTATTTCATTACTTTGACATTTCCTGATTAGTATTATTTCTGGTCTGTTTGCTTTTTTTTTTTTCCTCAGATGCTTTTGAGCAATGTATTTGTGCTCTTTCCAGATGTTGTTAAACTTTTTTTTTTGAACCTTTTTTATACACTTGTGGCCAATTGCACTGTGCCTTTGAAGGTAATGTGCATTAGCTGCTTGATTTGCAGGCTGCCAAAAGACAGAAGTGGAGTTTGAATTTCTGCAACTCATGGAGATCGTTTACACCGGAAGTGGGGTTTGGAAGTGAAGAAGTGCTTAGCATGCGAGCATTCAAACAAACGCATGACAGTTCTCCATCACTACTGTCGATTACAACATTGCAACATGACTCTTCTGCATCTTATCAAACACCAGTGAATCTCTAATTCTTAAACTTTGTATCCAAATCAAGCATGATGATCCTTAACAAAAGACTTGAGCACCTCCTCTTCTCTCTCCCAAATCCTTTTTTGTGCACTCAAATCTCAAGCTATGTCAATGTCACGATGAAATGGAAGAAGGATCCCTTCTTTGACTCCATCGACATCCTCACCAAATCCAAAGACCTCCACCCTCTCATCACCATCAAGAACATCATCTCAAATGAACCCAACAACTCTATCCCCATCTCTTTGATCTCTAAACGCGCCCGCGAGTTCGAAATCTCCGGCAGAGTCGCTGGCTTTTTGAGGAAGTACCCTTCGTTCTTTGAGGAGTTCACTGGACCCCAGTACAATCTCCCATGGTTCAGGCTGACGCAAGATGCTATCAAACTAAATGAGTTGGAACAGTCGGTGTATAATGAGCGGAAGCTCGAGATTGTGCAGAGGCTTAGAAGGCTAATTCTGATGTCGAGGGAAAAGATGCTTCCTTTCAGAATAGTTCAAGGAATGCTTTGGTATTTGGGGTTGCCTGAAGATTTTCTTAAGAACCCAGAAGAGATCCCAGATGGTTATTTCGAGACCATAGAGATTGGAGATGGAGAGAAACGATTGAGAGCCATTGTTGATCCTAATGAACAAATTCTCTCTGCGATTCAGAGGAGTTCTACAGATAAGTTCCCTCTGTTCCCTTCCAAGGGACTGCGTTTGAAAAGAAAGATTGAAGCTTGGTTGGAGGGATTTCAGAGTCTTCCTTATGTTTCTCCTTATGAGGATTCTTCGAGTTTGGATCCCAGTAGCGACATTTCCGAGAAGAGAGTGGTGGGTGTTCTTCATGAGTTGTTGTCTCTGTTTGTGGATGGTTTAGTGGAGAGAAGGAAGATTCTTTGCTTAAGGACACATTTTCCATTGCCTCAGAAGTTCTACAAGTGTTTCGAGAGACATCCTTATGTGTTTTATATTCTCCTGAAGAACAAGACTTGTTATGTTGTGCTTAAAGAGGCTTATTGTGGGGGATTGAGTACTGGGATCGAGAGGCATCCAATGTTTGGGGTGAGGAAAAAGTATGCGAAATTGATGAACAAGTCAGACGCCATCCTGAGAAGCCGGAGGAGCGGAAAGCATTTGAAGAGAATTGGAGAGGAGAGATTGGATGAGTCTCTTGGTTCTGAAAAGGGAGAAGTTTTTAATGGATGTGATGAAGTTGTGGAACAAGGCATGAGATAGAAGCCGGCACATGGGTAGGAGGTGGCTTGGTGAAATTGACTAATCTTCATTCGTTGACAGTGAAGAAAATCAGCGATTGTCACTGGGAGGTGTTCATCAATTCTCTTGGGAAGCTGTGCCATCTTGTATGCCCAAGTATACAAGAATCTGGATCATATATCCCCACACTGTTCAGCATTGTTTTTTCAGAGAGTCACTCCCTTCGCATACTGAAACTATTTGGGCCATTGTCAGAAAGGCACAGCTGCCTGCTATCAGAGCATTCCCACGAAATCTCACAAAGCTCACATTGTGTAGCTCTCTTTTGGAACAAGAACACTGAGAACATTGCTGTACCTAATGTGTCTTAAACTTCAATTGGATGCATATGTCAGAAAGAGCATGCACTGTTCTGCTTGTGGCTTCACTCAACTACATCAACGCTGACTGGAAAATTGGATGGTGAACACTGGAGCAGTGCCCAGCCTGATCCACTTAACTATTAAAGAATGTTACGAATTGAGGATGCTTCCACAGGGATTACAACATGTAATTACTACCCTCCAGGAACTGAGGTTATTTCGTATGCCCGACCACTTCAACCTTAGGGTTCAACAGGATGAAGGAGAGGATCAGGACAAGATCCAACACATCTGTTCTGTCATCACCTTCCACCATTCCTGAGATTGATGATCATGATGTCTTGGCGGCCGTGTAATCTTTCGAGCCATGTAAGTAGACATCTGTCTCTTCCATTTCCTCTTGGACTCTTGGCTTTTTGATACTTGCATGTTTGCAGTATATTTACCTATCTTGCCTTTGGTTATATATTTTCTACTGAATTTATACCGCACGTAATGAACTCCTGGAATGCATTAACCGATAACTACCTGCTTGATAAATGCAATATGGGGGTTTTCATGCTTTCTAGGAGCACTGTTACATAGTGATTGCATTTTAAACTACTTATGTGATGCTCATGTCTGCAAAATGATGCACTGTGCTTGTGATAATCTTGATTTGTCCTGCTGGATTTCTTTGCATAAGGATTCTTGATAGAGTTGCTGGTAAAAATCATGGATTGTTTACTTATATTCTGGTTCATCGATAGAAATGGTTAGGATAAGAACCCCAAGGGAATAAATTCTAAAAAGAAATGACTGATAACGCCCTACTCATTTCTTTGTTTACACTAAATTGTTTTTAACCCTTCAACTGATTGCCCATTTGAAAATAGCAATTTCTAGGAGAGAATTCCCTAAAAAAAATGCAATTTCTGTTAACTGTACATAGTCTTGATTATAATTGTGAACCAAAAAAAAAAAGAAAGAAAAGAAAAATCTAAAGTTCAAGTAATCCTCAAAAAATGGAATTCATCATATATTGCTGTTTTAAGTAAGCAGGTGCGTTTATCTGTATACTTGTCTTCTTTTGGGATTCAAAAGGATCTCTTCATGCATGCAAAGAAGAATCTACTAACTCCCTTTTTTCATCGAACAACTGCTGAATCAGTCAACTTCCCTTGGACTATTGCAAGAAATGCAGAAAGTACTTTTTCTATAAAACCAAAGCCATCTCCTTCTCTATAAAATTTTAGCCATCTCCTTGTCTTCGAAATGAATCATCATTTCCCTATCACAGATTCACACCCATCGGATGAGGGAGTTGAAGACTGAACAAGTCAGATGAGTCAGTTTGTCCAGATTTTGTCCAAACCCACATTCGTATTAAACCCTTTTTAGAGTCTGAATTTTGAGAGATTTCTTTTTCTAATAAAATACAATTCTACAAAAATAAGGCCTTCTCTTAGTAAAGGACTTTTGTAACTAAGAAAGAGTATTAAAAATAAGAGTATTTTAGTACCCAAATACAAACTCGAGAATTCTTCTTCCGCTGATTCTGTCTTACTCTTAGCTTCCACCTTCTAGCAGATTGGATGGAGAAATCTCTCCTCTCTTAGTTTGGATCATTTTGTGTCAAAGTACCTGATGTAATACCAACCTGGATCGCAATCACCTTCAAATCGTAACCAAAATTTGAAATTGAGATAAGATAAGATTTTGGGTTTCCACCCCTTACACGGGCTTCTCACCTCAAAACTCGAGAGCAAAAAAAGACTCAAGAATTAAGCCAGATAATTTGTGAAAATTTTAATCATTCAATTGTCCTTTATTCATTGACTTGAGCCTCTTAATATAGGCTCTTACAAAGTGAGCTTCTCGGATATAACCGATGTGGTACTAAAAGCAAGATAAATAAAACACAAAATCCTCTAAAGAAGCTAAGGCATGAAAGATAACTCGGAACTGGTGTGATGTCCTCATCAATTCCCTCAGGGTGGGAGAAACTCGACCCTGTCGAGTAAGGACTCTCCTCACGAAGCATCTCAATCGAGCCAAGGTGGTGGTCGTGGCAGCAGCATGGGTACATCATGTCGAGATCATGGTGGCGGAGGAGGAGCTGGTCTCCATGACGGATCGGTTGTGGAATATAGCAGCACGATCAAGGCACAGAGAGTAGAGCGAGGCGCATCATCCTTGCTGAAGACGGAGCTGATACCAGGATCCCATGGGCTATCCAACTCGCAAGCAATGGAAGCAAGCCTTTTCAGAGCCCTATCGAAGTCTTTATGCCAAGTGTGCGACTTCCTCATAGCCTCAGAGTGACTCATAACCATCACCTCATTGTCAACCACAAATTCCTGCAAAGTACTATACGGGTACGCAACAAATTTGTGAGTATCATTGCACAGTGCTATCGGCCTAGTGATATCATCAATATATGCAACAGGCAGATGCAAAGCAGGAGGTATTCTAAGCATAACTCCTAACGATGGGAGAATGAGAGATATAATATGCCTAGAAGGACACACATCTAACGATGGAGTTACACGGGACTCGGACACAAACTCTAAACAACCCGAAAAAGAAGTATTAGAAACCCTCTGCTGGACCTTGGCAAGAAATTCAGGTGACTCCCTAAAAGATGAATTGATAGGAATAACTATAAAACTAGGTTCAACACAAGGAGACTCGAATGGCTGATTAGGCACAGTGGGTATATTAGGCCATCTCCAACCCACGCCATTTTTGGCGTGCGTTGGCTTGGCCAGAAATGGCGTGGGCTCCAACCCACGCCATTTCGTACCCGGCAAAATGCCGGGTACTACAGTGCCGCGCCAGAAATGGCGCGGCACTGTAGCACCCGGCATTTTGCCGGGTGCCCTTTTTTTTTTAATGTTTTTTATTTTAGTTTAGTTTTAAGTTTAGATTTTTTGTTTTAAGTTTAGATTTTTTAGGTTATGTTTAAGTTATTTTTGTTAATTTAAATTTTAGTTTTTATATTTTTGTATTTTATTTAATTTTTATATTTTAATTTTTTAATTATTTGTTTTTAAATTTATAATTTTACTTTGTTTAATACAATATATTTTATTAAGTTTTTTTATTTTAAGTTTACATTTTATATTTTTTATTTAATTATAAATTGTCAAATTCACTAATTTGAAATTAAAAATTATTACCAGCTGAACCACGTATAATTTAATATTAAGATAATTATAACGGAACACAAATCACATATATTACTAATTAAAACTGACAGATACAATAACAAAGTTGCAAATACATGAATTCAACTAATACAACATAGAGAGTGCGGAACATAATAGCAGATACATTAAATAAAGAAGATATTCAAATAAACTAAAATATAATCTAATAGTCTCCTAAATTGCCTCCGCTTCCACTACCACCTAGATTGTTCAAATAATCAAAGTTTGGAAAGAACGGTTGTTGACGCTCAACTGCTCTTTTCTCTAAAATCTCAAGTTGACGAGCTTCGATATGTGCACGTATAGTTGGATTTGAAATAGAATTCAAATCTCGCAATAAAATCCTATCTTCTTGCAACTTAATATGTTGCTTCTGCATTTCCATTTGCTTCTCCTGCATTTCCATTTGCTTCTGCCTATCTTCACGAGAATGTTCTAACATCGCCATAAGTTTAACATTATCGTCACTCAACCTTTTGACAACATCATCAAATTCACTGTCTTTTTTCCTCTTTGTCTTGGCGTTTTTACTCCAATGGGCCGTTGAGACGAGGTGCCAGCGGGGACATCATTTAAGTGGGTAGCGAACGATGACAGTCCAGGAGATTCTGGTGTTTGAAATTCCGGACATCATTTGGAGTTTTGCAGTCACGTTTCGCTATTATTGCAGGACCAACACGTTTTTGAAGAAAAGAAGTACTTCATGATATAATGACAACATGTATTATCTTGCATAATATGATAATTGAAGATGAACGTGATTTGACTGCACCAATTATGGATGCAGTGGAAGTGCCAGATCCGCAAGTTGAACGGGTGACGGACGAAAGTTTCCAGATCGAATAATTTCTTGCCCGACACAGACAAATCAAGAACAGAGATGCTCATTTTGAACTTCGTAATGCATTGATAGAGCATTTGTGGGAGAATTTTACAAATTCAGATGACTAGTGTATTGTAATATTATGTTATTTTATAATTTAAGTTTGGACTGGGTTGTTCAATGTTAATAATTGTTTTATACTTAAATTTGTAATTTGTTGTGCATTAGCAAAATCGTAATGTAAAATAAATTCCTTTTGTATTTGTGATTCACCTCGGTCGTACAATTATCTAGTGTTTATATTGTTTTATATAAATTAAATGAAAAATAAATCTATTAATTTAAAATTTGAATATATTATTAAAAATTTCATATTTCTTATAATTGAATATAGTAGAATTAAAAAATAATTTCTTAATTTCATAAATAAAAATATTAATTAATTATTAAAGTTAAATATTAAATATTATATAAAATTATTAAAAAGTTAAATACATTTTAAAATATTTTAATAGTATTACGCAATTTACTTAAATTATCACATAATATGTTGATAATTAAAATTTGATACAATAAAATAATAATAATAATAAAATATGTAGAGAATATTCCATTTGGAGTGGAAAATGGAGTGATGGTTGGAGAGGTTTTTGTTGAACCCTCCATTTTGGAGTGAAAGTACACTCCAAAATGGAGGGGGTGGTTGGAGATGCCCTTAGGCTCAACTGTCTCGTCCACGTCATCATTGGCACTATCAGAAGACATGTGAATTTCATCAATAATCTGTGTGACAGAATCAACTGCTATGTCTTCAATTATATTAACAGTTTTAGAAGAAACTTGGTCATCCTTAACAGCCTTCGAATCGTCAACTTCATCAGTGGGCACAGTTCTAACATGTTGACTCTCTGAGGGGCACTGATAATTATAATGCCCATAGCCCTTACATTTAGAACATCTGACCTTGGCATTGACTAGCATTTTGAAAGTCAAGTCCAATTTTAATGCAACATCAAAGGCATCTTCAACAGTGTCTAAGTCATAGGGGTCAGTAATCATAGCACGTTTTATTTTAGACCGTAAACCCCAAACAAACCTAGTTAAAGTCTCAGAAGGATGCTCTCTCACTTCACTACGATGGGTTAAGTCCTTAAATATGATAATGTAATCATGAACGGACATATGCCCCTGATGGAGATTGTGTAGCTGGTCTAAGTGGGGGTCCCTATACTGCTGACTAGTCATGATGACTCAAGCAAACAAGCAGATGCAATGGAGAACTCTAGAGTCAATTAAACTAAATGTATGCAAAAATACCCTAAAGTTTAAGTTCTAAATGCAAAGAAAATGCATTCCTAAAATGATGAAAAATGATAAATACTGATACAACCACTAGATCGAAGCAAATAACATTTCAACTAACAAATTATAGCAATCCATATAGTAGTTGCAAGTAATCTAACAGTTAACAATTTAGATCAAGTTAGGATATCACCCCGAGAATGGAGCCAATCAGGCTTTAACCTGGACAGGAACAAACTCTGGTGCGCTAATTTGCTGAGCTGAACCTGGCAGATGATCGGAGCTTGAACCAGATTGTGACTGTTGTAGGAGCGTAGTACTGGTTGTCACGAATCCACTGCCTCGAAAACGGCTCGATTTGGACTTGAAACGAGCGCTGAACGGCCTTCGGAAGATATGATCAGGTGAACCAAGTTGAGCTTGGTTGGGTCTGTGTCCTGTTTGAACCAGACAAAACCTGAACCGGGCTTGGGCTGCTTGGGTTGGGTCGCAGGTGATTCGGGTGCCTTGTCAGGGATCCACCCGAGTCACTGCTTCCCTTAAAAGCAACCACCTGATGAAAAAAATTCAACGGCTCGATTCACTTCGACTCTCCCTCGCTCGCAGCTAGGGCACATGAACTGAGGACGACGGCGACGAGAGCTGGGGGCGATGGCGGCAGACCAGGACAGCGACGAGAGTTGAAGTCGGCGACGAAATTTGCAGCCGCTGGGAAGGAGGGGGTCGTGGCGGCGATCTGAGCTTGTCGGTGGAGGAAGACAGGGGCGGTGGTGGTGTTGCTGTGGGGCGATGGGTGGAATCCTTCGGAGGAGACGCTACGGGGAGCTTCGTCGGCGTTGGATGATTCAGGCGGAGGCGCTGGCGAGGAGAGAAGGCGTCGGAGATCCCGCAGGTAGAAGAGGGCGATGACGTTAGAGATCTTGAATTTTGTATGAAAGAGGCGTGAAACCGACGGCGACACCGGAGATCTGGCCAAGGCGGCGCTCCGGCGAGACTGATGGCGTCGGCGGGAACTGACGGCGACGACTCCGATCTAAGCAACTCCAGATCTTCTTCGATCCGCTCAGTGGTAAGACCAGATGAAGGCGACGAGGCTCTGGAAGCCCCAACGAGACTATTGGAGGCGTCAATCTGCTCCGGTCGGCTCTGTCTG
This sequence comes from Agave tequilana, assembly GCA_038442645.1. Taxonomy (NCBI): domain Eukaryota; kingdom Viridiplantae; phylum Streptophyta; class Magnoliopsida; order Asparagales; family Asparagaceae; genus Agave; species Agave tequilana. The sequence continues at coordinate 205,654 of JAVJIF010004348.1, forward strand.
CTCCGATCTTCTCCAAACAGTCAGTGGACGTCAACAAGGGCTCCGTGATGAACTCGAAGGGGTTAAAGTTGAAGTTTTGATGGCGATTGATGAGTGGAGATGATGGTTTGTTGATGCTGATGGTGGTGATCGGGAAGCGGCGAGGGCGTGGGTGTGGTTGGCAGCGGCGGCGGAATTTGGAGGATGGGTGAAGCTTGAAGACGAATGAAGATGATGATGAACAGTGCGGAGTAGGAATTTTCAGGAATTTTCACTGTAAATTTTTTTTAACAGTGAAATCTTTTTCTTTTTTTTCTTTTTTTTTTGAATGGATCTGGAATATAGATCTAGGGTTTGGTGACTTGAAGAAAAATTTGGAAAAGAAAAATTTTGAAGGGAATTGAAAACCAGGGCTCTGATACCAAAATGATGTAATACCAACCTGGATCGCAATCACCTTCAAATCGTAACCAAAATTTGAAATTGAGATAAGATAAGATTTTGGGTTTCCACCCCCCTTACACGGGCTTCTCACCCCAAAACTCGAGAGCAAAAAAAGACTCAAGAATTAAGCCAGATAATTTGTGAAAATTTTAATCATTCAATTGTCCTTTATTCATTGACTTGAGCCTCTTAATATAGGCTCTTACAAAGTGAGCTTCTCGGATATAACCGATGTGGTACTAAAAGCAAGATAAATAAAACACAAAATCCTCTAAAGAAGTTAAGACATGAAAGATAACTGGGAACTGGTGTGATGTCCTCATCAGTACCTGCCCATAGATTTAGCAAAACTTCTGGCTTTCTAAATATTTTATAGCAAAGAGCTTAAAACTCTTCTAATTTAACAGAGCAAAACAGGGGAGAGGATGTGCCGAAGAGAAGAGAAGAAAAAAGAAGAGACGAAGAAGAGGAGGTGAAGGAGTCGGCATTGTGAGATCAAAAAGGCGAGGTTGAGGTTGAGGTTGAAGAAGGCGAGATCTGTAGCACAGGTCGATTGGATGTCAGGGTCCGATTGAAGAAGATGAAGTCACGAGACAGACTTGCAGTTTGGAGACGAAATTGAAGATGCAATCAAATCAGATTTGAGATTTGAAGTCGAGTTCGAAGCGGGTTCGGTTGAAGCTAACTTCCAGATATGAGACACGCGGGTGGATTAGGTTCAAGTTGAGGTCGGATGTCGAAATGATGGTCGCGAGACGAAGAAGAGATGAAGACGACACCAGATGACTACATAGCACGGACACTTCTATCATAGAGCTGTATCGTGTCCGACACGTGTCATGTGTATTTTTAAGTATTTGTCACGTGTCCATGTGTCGTGTCCATTTCAATGTTGCCGTGTCCGTGCAACATAACCGGACGATGTTCGCGAGAATCAGGATGATCGAGATCTGGCCGCGCGAAGTTTCTCTGTAGATGGGTTTTGTTGCTCTGGCAAGGGAGGAAGAAAAAGAAAGAGAGATTAGATCAGAGATTAGGCTTTGATATCATGATAATCAGAGTTAGGGTTAGGGTTAGAGATGAATTGGGGAGAATTAGATGGATGGATGTTTTCCATCTCATCTCTTTTTTTATTATAGTATATATATATATGAACTTTTTACATAAAAATCCTGCTTATACTGATTTATTACATAACACCAACTAAGCAGTTGTTTGCCATGCACTTAGGATGTTATTATTATCATTATTTATTTATTTCTCCTCCATTTACTTTTCTTTGTAATCCAACAGGTTACAAGTTTCCAAAGAACTGGAAGGTTATTGCATGAATTCGTTCCTTTCACATGGACTCTTTGCTGATCCATTAACTTTCAACCTGGACAGATGGGGTGCATGTATTCTTTTATCCTTTATTATACCATTTAAGCCTTTTAAGAAGATACTGTTCAAATTCATTAAACCAACTATGATCTCGATTAGCTGATTTATGAAATGAATAGGACATAAAATATAAATAAGAAACAAATAACAGGTATAAGTGGTCAAATGCAGGATTTTAAACCAAAAGCTGGAACTTACTCAAGTTTTCAGGGGAGGACCGAGATAATGTCCAGGCAACAACTTTGCATAGTTCCAAGTGATGATGTTCCTATATCATGCGTGCCTTGAGTTAAGATATCTTCCTTGAATGCATACTTTGCTGAGAACATTAAAAAAAATAATAATAATAAAAAAATTGCAGGATCAATAGTGAATTCTAAGAAATGAGATCAGCCTGTAAGATGAATTTTCGTGTACCTGTGACACGGAATGTTTCCTTTAATTAGACTTCCGAAGGACTAATAAACATACCGGTCATGCTCGATGGTTTTGGTTGCATAAGTGGCATTTTTGATTAGACTCTATTTGGTTTGCAGGTGGGATGCTGGCATGGTGTTCTAACCTCACCCAAGACCGAGGGATGCTGTTGAAATGATTTTCGGTAACCTCACCCAAGACCGAGGGATGCTGTTGAAATGATTTTCGGCAGAGTCTCTTGAAAATTGATACAAGTATTCTCTGGTGCTCATATGCAATGTCCGAAAGATGTCTGCAGAAAAATGTCACATTGGCGATCTATACTTTTGTACTAACAGAAGGATAAATCAATGTATGTGTCATGAATTTTGCATATACCCTAAAATGTATGTGCATTTGGGATATCTTTGGTGTGTTTTCAGATGTTTTAGATAGTTTATCATTATCGTACTTGCTTTTCTTATTTTTCAGTTTGATTTATTTTTCAGGCGTTTCTTATTTTTCAGCGCACACACCCACACCCACACCCCCACACAAAATTTTCTAGATTTAGTCAGTTGACTAACATTGATATATGGATGATGTACCAGAAGTCTCTCCTCTTCCCTTTTAAGGTAATAGAGAAGACAAGGTAATAGAAAGGCCAAGACTTGGACTATGGCATTAATATTTTATTTATTTATTATTCATTCTCATGTATAACACATTTCACTAGTCATGATACTATTACCTCCACCAATATCTCAAATCTATAAAACATCTATGCATCTTAGCTTTTGTGGTTGCAGGAGATATTCATGAATTCCTTGTATTGATTGTATAATTATCATTTTCTTCCTTCGTAACAATGAAATATTGGAGGAAATTGAAAGTATTTGTGAGAGACAGAACTAAAAGAAAATTCAGTAGAGGCAGAAGAGAACAAGCTTAGCCAGAGGATTCCGGAAAGCGCTTTTTCTTATAGAAAAATGCACTCGGGAAAATAATTGGAGGGTTAATTTCGTACTGATGATAATTAGTGTTGATTTCATTTTGTTTGTGTAAGGATGGATTGATATTGATGTATGTGTAAGGATGGATTGATATTGATGTATGTAAGCTCTGATACTACTTGTTTTGCTACGACAACAATCAGAAGAGGAATCCTTGAATCTCACAAGCACGAAGAACAATTCCCAAAACAGCACAAATACCAAACTGCGAGAAAAGAACAAGCAAACAACAATCTTAACGAGGTTCGGCCTCAATGCCTACGTCCTCGGGGCAATGAAAGATAGATTTAATTGCTTTGGAAATCGATTACAATACTTGCAGCGCCTCTGATCTCAAGAGAGCTCCAGATTTCCCAACATACAATAAAACCTTAGAAATCCCGTATTTGTACAATTAGATTTCTAAATCAGCAAAAGCAACCCGCACCCGACTGTCGGTTGACCCGGCGATCGACCGACCCCTTCTACCGGTCGACCGGTCAGTCGACCGGGCGCCCAACAGAGAGTTGGGTACTACTTTCATTCGGTCGACCGGGCGGTCGACCGAGCTCCATCCTTGTGCACGTTGTGCACGTCGGTCGACCGGGCCGGTCGACTGATCTCCTGCTACTGCGGGCGGTCGACCGGGCCGGTCGATCGAAAACCTGCTCCTGCTGCTGTTTTACTGTTTTGCTGCTGATTCTTCCTTTGTCTTCCTCGACGATCCCTCGACGATCCTTGTCGACTTCCTCAACAATATACTCTCTCTTTCCAACAAACACGAGTGAATCTCTAATTTCTTAAACTTTATATCCAAATCAAGCATGATGATCCTTAACAAAAGACTTGAGCACCTCCTCTTCTCTCTCCCAAATCCTTTTTGTGCACTCAAATCTCAAGCTATGTCAATGTCACAATGAAATGGAAGAAGGATCCCTTCTTTGAATCCATCGACATCCTCACCAAATCCAAAGACCTCCACCCTCTCATCACCATCAAGAACGTCATCTCAAATGAACCCAGCAACTCTATCCCCATCTCTTTGATCTCTAAACGCGCCTGCGAGTTCGAAATCTCCGGCAAAGTCGCTGGCTTTTTGAGGAAGTACCCTTCGTTCTTTGAGGAGTTCACTGGACCCAGTACAATCTCCCATGGTTCAGGCTGACCCAAGATGCTATCAAACTCAATGAGTTGGAACAGTCGGTGTATAATGAGCGGAAGCTCGAGATTGTGCAGAGGCTTAGAAGGCTAATTCTGATGTCGAGGGAAAAGATGCTTCCTTTCAGAATAGTTCAAGGAATGCTTTGGTATTTGGGGTTGCCTGAAGATTTTCTCAAGAACCCAGAAGAGATCCCAGATGGTTATTTCGAGACCATAGAGATTGGAGATGGAGAGAAACGATTGAGAGCCATTGTTGATCCTAATGAACAAATTCTCTCTGCGGTTCAGAGGAGTTCTATAGATAAGTTCCCTCTGTTCCCTTCCAAGGGACTGCGTTTGAAAAGAAAGATTGAAGCTTGGTTGGAGGGATTTCAGAGTCTTCCTTATGTTTCTCCTTATGAGGATTCTTTGAGTTTGGATCCCAGTAGCGACATTTCCGAGAAGAGAGTGGTGGGTGTTCTTCATGAGTTATTGTCTCTGTTTGTGGATGGTTTAGTGGAGAGAAGGAAGATTCTTTGCTTGAGGAAGCATTTTCCATTGCCTCAGAAGTTCTACAAGTGTTTCGAGAGACATCCCAATGTGTTTTATATTCTCCTGAAGAACAAGACTTGTTATGTTGTTCTTAAAGAGGCTTATTGCGGGGGATCGAGTACTTTGATCGAGAGGCATCCAATGTTTGGGGTGAGGAAAAAGTATGCGAAATTGATGAACAAGTCGGACGCCATCCTGAGAAGCCGGAGGAGCGGAAAGCATTTGAAGAGAATTGGAGAGGAGAGATTGGATGAGTCTCTTGGTTCTGAAAAGGAGAAGTTTTTAATGGATGTGATGAAGTTGTGGAACAAGGCATGAGATAGAAGCCGGCACATGGGTAGGAGGTGGCTTGGTGAAATTGACTAATCTTCATTCGTTGACAGTGAAGAAAATCAGCGATTGTCACTGGGAGGTGTTCATCAATTCTCTTGGAAGCTGTGCCATCTTGTATGCCCAAGTATACAAGAATCTGGATCATATATCCCCACACTGTTCAGCATTGTTTTTTCAGAGAGTCACTCCCTTCGCATACTGAAACTATTTGGGCCATTTTCAGAAAGGCACAGTGCCTGCTATCAGAGCATTCCCACGAAATCTCACAAAGCTCACATTGTGTAGCTTTCTTGTGGAACAAGAACACTGAGAACATTGCTGTACCTAATGTGTCTTAAACTGCAATTGGATGCATATGTCAGAAAGAGCATGCGCTGTTCTGCTTGTGGCTTCACTCAACTACATCAACTCTGACTGGAAAATTGGATGGTGAACATTGGAGCAGTGCCCAGCCTGATCCACTTAACTATTAAGAATGCTATGAATTGAGGATGCTTCCACAGGGATTACAACATGTAATTACTGCCCTTCAGGAACTGAGGTTATTTCGTATGCCCGAGCGCTTCAACCTTAGGGTTCAAATGGATGAAGGAGAGGATCAGGACAAGATCCAACACATTTTTTCTGTGTTAAAAACCATCTGCTGGACCTTGGTAAAAATTTAGGTGACTCCCTAAAAGATGAATTAATAGGAACAACCATAAAACTATATTCAGCACAAGGAGACTCAAATGGCTGACTAGACACGGTGAGTGTATTAGGCTCAACTATCTCATTCACGTCATCATTGGCACTATAAGAAGACATGTGGATTTCATCAATAATCAGAGTGTCGGAATCAACTGCTATATCTTCAATTATATTAATAGTCTTAGGAGGAACTTGGACATTCTCAACAACCTTCGAGTTGTCAACTTCATCAGTGGGCACAATTTTAACATGTTGACTCTCTGAGGGGCACTGATAATCATAATGTCCATATCCCTTACTACATTTAGAACACCTGGTCTTGGCATTGACTAGCGTTTTGAAATTCAAGTCCAACCTTAATGCAACATCAAAGGCCTCTTCAACAGTGTCCAAGTCATATGGACCAGTTAATCATAGCACGTTTTATTTTAAGTCGTAAACCCCAAACAAGCCTAGTTATAGTCTCAGAAAGGTGCTCTCTCACTTCACTGTGATGGATTAAGTCTTTAAATATGGCAAAATAATTCTGAACGGACATATGACCCGATGGAGGCTGTGTGGCTGGTCTAAGTGGGGGTCAGTATAATGCTGATTAGTCATGATGGCTCAAGCAAACAAGCAGATGTAGTGGAGAACCTTAAAGTCAAGTAAACTAAATATTTGAAAAGTGATAAATACTGATGCAACTACTAGATCGAAGTAAATAGTATTTCAACCAATAAATTATAGCAATCCAAATAGTAGTTGTAAGTAATCTAACAGTTAACGATTCAGGTCAAGTTAGAGAAATACTCACGCCCAAATAGTAGTTGCAAGTAATCTACCAGACGGGTGAGTCATTCACGCCCAAACGCAAAAATTCTTTAAGATTTTTTAGAGAAATACTCACACCGAAGAGATAAATCACGCACATGATTCATAGACAGCGGTGATAACATGTGGAAGATGGTTACCTCGAGAATGGCGCAAATCGGGGCAGAAACAAGTTCTGGACTGTAGTGCGTTGATTTGCTGAGCTGAATCTGGCAGATGACCGAAGCTTGACCCAAGATACGAAGGCTTGTAATGTTGCTCCCAATGAATCTGCTGCTTCGAAAACAGCTCGAATCGGGCTTGAAACAAGCTCAGAATGGACGAGTTTTGGGGTTGGGGGAGATAGAACAGTAACTGTCACTGGAACAGTAACCAGGCGGTTACTGTTCACTGTGAACAGTAATCTTTAGTGTTTTTTTTCCTTCTGTTTTTCTCTCTTTCTCCATTTTTTCTCTCTTTATTTCCTCTATTTTTTTTTTTTTCAGTTTTTTTTGCAAAGTAGATCTAGATCTAACAATAATCGATTTTTTTGCAAAGTAGATCGAGATCTAGAGATCTAGATTTAGGATTTGGGGAAGAAAAGAAATTCGAAGGGGATTGGGACCAAAGCTCTTGTATCAAATTGATGTAATACAGGATCGCAATCACCTTCGAGTGCAAACAAAAAAGAAAAAACTAAGGTTTTACAAGAAATAAAATGAAAATGAGAGATTAGGGTTGGAGAAAGAACCAGATAATTTTGGGCTTCGCACCCCTTATACGGACTTCACACCCCTTGCACCACGGGCTTCACACCTCAATATCAAGAACCCAAGAGCTCTGAAATTTTACTGGAAAGTTTTTTATTTAATCATAGTCTCCTCATAAAAAAGTAGGGTTTTTTATAGGCTTTACAAGTCTACTTCTCGGATATAACCGATGTGGTACTAAAAGCAAAATAGACAAAACATGACATCTTAAAATAAACTATTATACAATTTAAGTCAAGAAGATACTGTTCAAATTCATTAAACCAACTATGATCTCGATTTGCTGATTTATGAAATGAATAGGACATAAAATATAAATAAGAAACAAATAACAGGTATAAGTGGTCAAATGCAGGATTTTAAACCAAAAGCTGGAATTTACTAGTCTTTGGGGAGGACCGAGATAATGTCCAGGCAACAACTTTTCAAAGTTCCAAGTGATGATGTTCCTATACAATGTTCTAAAAAGCGGTTTCAGTGCGCGCGGGGTCCGGGAGCGCATAATGCTTAAACGGTGATTAAACGGATTACATTTTATTATTATTTTAATATAATAATATGATAATACTTAAAACATGAAAATATGAGTTCTATAAACTCTAAAAAAAACATAAAAGATATAGTAAACATAACTTGAAAAATTAAATTGATAGAACAAAGAAGAATTTAAAAGTAACAATGACAATCAGTTCGAAGTACATCAATGTACCTCCTCTTCCAACAATTATAGTTAAAAAATGCTTTTTAAATGAACAAATATATGTATTTCTTTCAAAAAGCAACATACTTCCAACAACTTTGATTCACTGCTAGATGTAACTCGATTCTGCCCACGCTTGAGGCACTCATCAGCCTATTAAAAGAAACAAAGACCATTGGCAAGAACTTGGGCAAAATACGTGCACGCGAGGGGGAGAGAGAGCTAACCAAGGGAAGGTCGTCGTTGACGCATGAGAAGGTCGTCGTTGACGCTTTGCTGCTGACCAGAGAGCTAATCACAAGGGGAGATCTTTGTCGACAAAGAGGGAGGTCGAGTGGGAGGATCAACCGCAAAGAGAGGTCGTCGTCGAAAGGAGAGTGCGCCATAGGAGGATTAACGCTTTGTGAACTTCTTCGTCGTCGAGCTTCGGGAGCTCTAATTTCCCAGGAGGATCGTTGCCGCCGTGAGCTTCGAGAGCTTCAGATAAAATTAGGACTTCGGGACCTTTGTCGTCTCGTCGCAGTGAGCATCGAGAGCTTCTTCGTAAGATTCGGGAGCTTCGTCGTCGCCGCAAGAGGATCGAGGATGCGGATATTAGGGCTCGCGAGCCCTAATTCTCCAACACGTGACAATTTATATCCTCAATTATTGGATCGAGTTTGAGTTCAATTAGCTTAATGGATTCAAAATTCGAATCCATTTAGAAAATGATTGAATAACGTTTAAACGGACGCTAATTAATCACCGATTAGACGCTTAATCATCGCTTAAGCGAATTAATCACCTGACTGAGTAATCGGACCGCTTTCTTCAAGTTCTGCTCGGTTTCAGGTCGAAACATTTAAGCGGACGATTAATCGACCGCTTTAAACCTTTTTTTAGAACACTGTTCCTATATCATGCGTGCCTTGAGTAAGGTAAGATACCTTCCTTGAATGCATACTTGCTGAGAACATAAAAAAAGAAAAAATTGCAGGATCAATAGTGAATTCTAAGAAATGAGGTCAGCCTGCAAGATGAATTTTCATGTACCTGTGACACACAATGTTTCCTTTAATAAGACTTCCGAAGGACTAATAAACATACAGGTCATACTCGATGATTTTGGTTGCATAAGTGGCATTTTTGATTAGATTGTATTTGGTTTGCAGGTGGGATGCTGGCATGGTGTTCTAACCTCACCCAAGACCGAGGGATGCTGTTGAAATGATTTTCGGCAGAGCCTCTTGAAATTGATACAAGTATTCTCTGGTGCTCATATGCAGTGTCTGAGAGATATCTGCAGAAAATGACGCATTGGCGATCTATATTTTTGACCTAACAAAATGATAAAATCAATGTAATGTACCTTACAGATGATATCAATAAAAGGTATGCAGCACAAATTAAGGGTGGCCATGAGCTAAATATGTGTTCAATTTATGTTAGTTTGCTGCTCTGTCTCTTTATTTTTTTTTCCTTTTCTTTTATGAGCTTTTATTGCGACCATTTTCTCTAGGAATGTAAATGCAAAATGTAAAATGGACTAGTTTTATGGAAGAGAAGTGGATATTGCTAGAACCCCCATTTGATGAGGAAAAAAACTTAGGGTGATGAATATACAGCAGACATAGATCATTGTATTTGCATTTGTGCCATTTTAGCGGATATCGTCTGAATATGGATGTAGTTTGAATATCGAACTTAATGTCTCTATTTGATGATTTGGAATGTAAGTTGCATTATTATATATTGAACTCTTAAAAAATAAAAATCTTAATATTACATTCCTTTCTTGTTTTCATTCAGAATGCTGTGTCATGAATTTTGCACAAACCCTAAAATGTATGTGCATTTGGGGCATCTTTGGTGTGTTTTCAGATGTTTTAGATAGTTTATCACTATCGTACTTGCTTTTCTTATTTTTCAGTTTCATTTATTTTTCAGGCGTTTCTTGTTTTTCAGCACACAAGCCCACACCCCCCCACACAATTTTTTTTTCTAGATTAAGTCAGTGAACTAACATTAATATATGGATAATATCCAGCAGTCTCTTCTCTTCACTTTAAGGTAATGGAAAAGACAAGGTAATGGAAAGGCCAAGACTTGGACCATGACATTAATATTTTATTTATTTTATTATTCATTCTCATGTATAACACAATTCACTAGTCATGATACTATTACCTCCACCAGTATCTCAAATCTTTAAAACATCTATACAACTTAGCTTTTGTGAATGCTGGAGATATTCGTGAATTCCTTGTATTGATTGTTTAATTAGCATTTTCCTCCTTCGTAACAATGAAATATTGGAGGAAATTGAAAGTCTTTGCGAGAGAAAGAACTAAAAGAAAATATAGTAGACGCAGAAGAAAACAAACTTAGCCAAAGGATTCCGGAAAGGGGTTTTTCTTATAAAAAAATTGTCACTCTTGAAAATAATTGGAGAGTTAATTTCATACTGATGATCATTAGAGTTGATTTCATTTTGTTTTTGTAAGGATGGATTGATATTGTTGTATGTATTAGTTTTTCATAGTTTTATTTAATAGTGGAGACACACAACATGAGCAAACGCAGACCAGCAAGCCACAACATATCAGCAGACTTAAATAGAGGTGCAAACTTGATTAGATGGCTTGTATGGATTTGGTGTCCTCAGTAGAGTTGTAGATAACTTGAAAATCTTTTCAGTGGTTCTTAAATCATCGAATTCCGATAAGAAACAAGAGAGAGATGAAGATTTGAAGTCAGGGGTTGGATGTGCTCGATTTTAGAGGGAAAACTTGAGTTTCACTCACCTTTAGCTTTGGTTTTTAGTCCCACATTGGATGGGTAATGGAAACTTGAGTAATATATATAAAACATTTCTTAAACCTATTGTTATGAGTATTAGGCCATAGGCTACCGTGCTACAGGCACGCACACGCGCCGAATCATACCAGGCGGGGCTCGGGTGGCACGCGCTCATGACCTGTGGACACGAATGCAGCTCCGGTCAGGGTGTTCTTGAACCTGTTACATTTGAATCTCGTTTTTGATTTTAGCGCTGTACTCGGGGTGTTGTCCCGGAGCGGTTTTGAAGCGGATCTGGGGACGGTCTCGGAGCGGTCAGGGTGTTCTTGAACCTGTTACATTTGGAATCTCGTTTTTGATTTTAGCGTTGTACTCGGGGTGTTGTCCGAAACGATTTTGAAGCGGATCCGGGGAGTGGTCTCGGAGTGGACCCGACTCTCTGTTGTTGCTTCAGATAGAGAACCCGGGAACCGACTTCCCTGTTCTGGACTTTTATGACATCTGACTTTCTCTAACTTTTTTTGACTTTTCTATCACTATAAATACTAGGGTGTGGGGTAGCTCTTTTCATTTCTCATTTCTCAAAAACCCCATCTCCTTTCTCCTCTGTTTTCCTTCCTCTGTTTTTCTCTCGGGCCAATCCTATTATTGAAGGAGAAAGTGGTGGATCTTTCTCTTGTTGTTCAAAGCTGCTAGGAAAGGATTCTTCTCAGAGCCTCTTCATCAATCTCATTTTTATCTTTGCCTGGCAAGGAAAGTCTCTTTCTCTTGTTTTACCCTCTTCCATGATTTTGATGCTTACGGTTAAACCATAATTAAAAATATGATTTTTATTAATCGACATGATTAGATTCGAATATGTTTATAATATGTTTTATCTATTGAATTGAGGTTCTCACCCGCATGAATATTATATGTCATGATCCATAAAAAAATAGGATTTCTATGAGATCTAAATTATGTAAAGATTCAAAATGTGATTTTTAATATGTTCACATGCTTAAAATTTGTAATAGAATTCATGTTTATACTTTGGCTCATATGCATGCTTTGTGTTATATGGGATTCAATTCATGCGTGGAAAAGTGTTTATTTTGAAGATTATAGATGAATGATGGTTGGTATTACTATATTATGTCGTTTGTTGACGGGGGCGATTGCGAATGATGCCATTCATAAATGGGGGAGAATGCGAATAATTATATATATATATATAATATATATAATAATATATATATATATATATATATATATATATATATATATATATATAATATATATATGGGGTTACTGTACCTCAACTGACGGCTGAGAGAGTTTCTCAGCCGGCGGGACGTGTCAACATAATAGCCACGAACTAGTCATTAATTTTGGCGAACAAAAACCTGAGAAATCCCGCATAAATTACTCTCAGTCACCTCAACTTTGTATTTGACGAAAATACCCTCCCTCACAACTTTTTACCTTATGTAAAATATTTCCTTTCAAAAAAATTTACAAATCTAAAATTTCACCTCATCATTCTGAAGAGATTAGTTCTATTGTTTCACAAATTGTTCCGTTTTTAAAAAATATATTTGTTACATATGGCGCCAAAGAAATCATCCGCCGAAAAGGTAATGGTTAAACAAAAGCAAAATTTTTTTAGGGTTTGTGGATTTTAATAGTTTTAATTTTTTTCAGATTTGATTCAGTTTCTGTCACTTTTTTTTGGAAACTTGGGACCATGGTCGAAAATAAGAGAGAGATTCTGAAACTTGAGATCATGAATAAATTTTTAAATTTATAAATTTTGTAAACAGCGACAAAGGTCCAATTTTTTTTCAAGTTTTTTCATTTCCTTCTATTTCTACCATGGTCGCAGTTGTTTGGAAAAAGCGATGTAGATGCATGCGACCTTGCTCATAGAGTTTTTAAAAAAAAAATTTAATACACTTTTTGTCGACCCGAGTCGCAGTTGTTAAAATTAGAGTTGCAGATGTGTGCGACTTAGATCGTAGGGTTTTAAAATTTATATTATTATTTTTTGACTTTGCGTTGTAGATGAATGCGACTTTGGTCGCAGTATATGAAACATCCTTTGTTTTTTATTCCCTATTTTGACGACCTGGGTGGCAGTTGCTTAAATTTGTGGTTTAGATGTTTGCGACTTCGGTCGAAGTTTTTTTACAAATCATTTGTTTTTCTTTCCCTTTTTCTGACGACATGGGTCGCAGTTATTTCAATCTGCGTTTAGAGTTATGCGACCTTGGTCGCAGTATATTAAACGTCATTTGTTTTTCATTTCCTTCTCTGTCGACCTGGGTCGCAGTTGTTTATATTTGCACTGTAGATATTGCGACCTTGGTCGCAGTGTTTTAAAAATAATTTATTTTTTATTCCCTTTTAATTTTTAAATAATCATTAAACTAAAGTTTTTAATGTTTCTTCATCTATAGGTAAACAACAACTGAAGGTTCGTCGTCTGAGATTGAGCCTAAAACCTATGTGCGAGTTCATTAAAAAATTCAAAAAGTACATTCAGGGCGATTTCGTAGATGTGATCAAGAAGACCCCATTTGGCCCAATCTTCATGGCCTTCTACAATGAAGAATTTGGGGGTGAAAAGGGTCTAAAATCAAACATTGATGTACTGAGAATTTTAGACTAGTATGATAGGGATACAAGGACCTTTAGAATTGGGGACAAACAAATTGAGTTAACAGTGGAGGATGTTGCCCTAACTTTTGGTCTACCTATCATTGGGGCGGATTTTATTATGAATAAGACCTGTACAATGAAGGACAGAGGGGTTATAAAACATTATTTCCCTAATATAAATGGTGATGTAACCTTATCCGGACTTGACAATTCATGTGAA